>VDFB02072274.1:58163972-58241806 GCA_007258455.2 Sequoia sempervirens
AAAAACATACTTCAAATTTAATTCGTTCAATGCAACTCCCAATAGGAGGTTAGGATCCAAATCTATGTTAACATAACTTCAGTTTTTGGTGCAAACCTCCAAGCACATGACACAAGTAAGAGATCAAGCCCTATTGGCCAAATATCCTCAAATTACCCAGAAAGAAAACTCAAGACACAATGCAACACCAAAGAGATCAAAAACCAACTTGTGGATCCCAAAGAGATGTTCCTTGAACATCCAACAACACTTCTAGTGACTTATTTCATACTGCCATGCCCTCAACAACCACCACAGATCAAACATGCACATAATACTTCATCTTGGAAGCACAAAATGCATAATCAATAGATATAGCTTTATTATTGTATATTTTAATTTTTTTTGTTCAATTCATTGAGGCATATTTGAGGAATGCCTTTAAACAAGCAAAATGAATTAATGAATGTGATAAGATCCTTTAAAATGAAGAACATAATGTTACTTTAGCCAAAATATTTAAAACATAGGCATGTGTTACTTTTTTAATAAAGTGAGGCACATTTATTTGGTGTACACTAAAGTTGCACACTTTTTTTAATTTGAAAGTTATAATTGCTCCAAAGAGTTTGGAGTGCATGTACATTATCTCATATAATATATCTACATACATCCAATAACTCCACTGAATCCATTGCTTATGTTGAGAAAGACTTGCACTAAATATAGTTTGGCAAAATTAATACAATCCAATTATCACTATCCTCATCTCAAAAGAATAACCATACCTTAACAAAAAATTATTCACACACTTGACAATGTTGTTTTACTATCTAATCTCACTTCATCACTTTTTTGTAAAATAGACTAGCAGATGCCTATGAATAATGATTTGCACTTATAATAACAATGTACTATTATCTATTATAATATAGCAATGTGCTATTTATACAATACAAAAGCCACTAAGGTCGACTTCAAGTACAATTTCAATTATCAAATTACTAATAAGAACTGAACACAACACATTCTTACTAATATTATAAAGGTGTTTGAAAGAGATAACAAGAATGATGAGTTTGAAAGCACAAACAACCATAATATCATCATTAAAATTACACATGAATCATGAATTAGTTTCACCTATTTTATTCATCCACATAATTATAAACCATTTTTCAATTTTATTCAACTAGATGATTATTGAAAAAAATGATGGAATGAAAAACTTTTAATAACGTCCATATCACAGACCAAGGTATCCTACTTTATTCAACGACATAATGCCCTTTGAAGGTAAAAATTGTCTCTAGGACCACATGCTTCTGGACCAGATGGAATGTTCAAAAGCTGTAGGGGACTCTGCAATGAATCTACACCTTGCACTGTACTTAAATATGACAGAATGCTACGCTTTTTCAGTACAATTTTTATCTGATTTTCTCTTCTATCAGTATGGGGATATTCCTGTAAGATTAATGACTACCCTGAAAGACGATAATGGCAGCAAACTAATTCTCTTCTTTCATTAGCAAACAAAATCGGTTGAAGTCTTCATTGAAAGAATGAATTCAGGTGGTGGACTGGGGACCCTGTGGCAGTTGTCAGCTAGGCGAACAGTGAGGACCGGATTGGATTTGAAATTGTGAAGTTAGTTTTTTTTTCTCTTGGTCTTTTATTCATTCATACACATATAAATAAACACTTAATCTTATCTTATCTACTTAACACTATAATAGACATTTGATTTATATATTCACTTATTATACATATTCATGTATCTATCTCTATTTAGTCATTTGTCATTTACATTTGACCAAATTCACGCTTCAATCTTGAGATGACTAAACACATGATTGGTGCAATTTGATGCTAAGTGCTAGTATAATTTAAGACATTCAATGCATTCATTCCAAAATCATTGAATAATCTACTAAAGGATTTGATGTTAGTATAGTTTAAACACATTCAATGCATTAATTCCAAAACGATTGAATACTCTACTAGAGTATTCCAAATAAACTTATTCTAGAGTATTGGAGAAATTAATAACGGCCCATTTTTAATTTGGTACAATAAATGAATAACAAAACCATAAATTTAGACACTTTTGTACATTTTTTTATCTTATCCAATTTTGGGGGTTTATTTGGGAGCAACTTTTTGGCAACCCTCTAGATATTTTTGGTTTTTTTTGCACTTTTTAAACTATGTAGATTAATTTTCAATATCAATGTTTTTGATCATAGATCATGATCACTCATTAGGATGAGAACAATATGTTGGGAAAATTACAAGAGTAGATAAGTATAAATATAGAGATGGGAGAAAACAATAGGCTAAGGTTAACAAAAATATGTAGGATAAACATAAAATAATAAGCTAACAAAATGGTAAAAAAGAGAGAAGAAAAAAGCCAAAATAAATGAAAAACAAAGAAAACAAAC
Organism: Sequoia sempervirens; assembly: GCA_007258455.2. Taxonomy (NCBI): domain Eukaryota; kingdom Viridiplantae; phylum Streptophyta; class Pinopsida; order Cupressales; family Cupressaceae; genus Sequoia; species Sequoia sempervirens. The sequence continues at coordinate 58,166,399 of VDFB02072274.1, forward strand.
ACAAAATCAAATCAAATTAAGAAAAAAGAGAAGAACTATGAACAATCTAAGAGAATGAATAAAAATATATTAGAATAAGACAAAGAAATAAAATAACTAGAAAAATGTAACAACAAGCCACAAGTTAAAGATAATTTCAAGTTAAAAAATGATAACATAAACACAAGTAAATAGTAAAGTGAAGATTAACGTTAACAAGCAAAACAAACACCTCAAATTATGTAAATATTAAAATGATAACATATAAATAAAAAATAATAATAAGAGATTAACACTAACAAGTGAAATAAACACTCCGAAGTAGAAAAATAAAATAAAAAAGTAAGACAAATAGAAAAGGCACAAGTGTAAAGAAAAAAATAAGGCAAGAACCAACCAAATAAAGAAAATTGGCACCACAAGAGCGGATAGATGAGGATCAAAAAAGGGTGTGAAAAAAATCATAAACAACAAGGAAACAATCAAAACAAGAAGAGAACATGGTAAAAAAGACAATGTGGGATAACCAAAAAATAAAGAAAAGAGGAAGAGGAGAAAACCACTGACGATAAGAGGTGAGAAACTAGAAAAGAAGGAAGGGGGGCTTATTTTTTGATACAAGAGAGCAAAGGTTTCCAAGAGGTGCCAATATTCCAACCATCATCTCAATTAATATTGGAAGGGTGGTTGTCAATTTCAATGGCTTCCAAGAGTTTTCTTTAGAAAAAAAAAATTTCTTAGCCTATCTTTAAGAATATTCAAGGTAAATATGACATTTAAAGAAAAAAGAATGTTTAGCTAAAGTTGACTTGGTGACACAATCATGTTTTATATCATCATTGTGTTCCTTGAGTCTAGTTTTAAACGAATGACCTATATCTCCAACACAATGGATAACCTAGGAGCATACTATTTTATAATAAGTCATGAAATGGGTCAACTAGGTCTTTTAGAGATTTAGAGATTTATGTGATTACAGAGAGTGCAAATAGGTTTGAAAGCATATTTAATGCCTTTTAAGCAAATTTTGGATATTTTATGGGAGAGACCTTCAATATATGGGAAAGTGGGATAGGTTTAGGAGAGAGGGTTAGAAATAGAATACTTGGGTATATAGTACAACTTGTCTTGAATAAACACTCACAAAAAGTGTTTATTCTTGTAATCATTAGGCTTAAAAACTTGGTTAGGTGTAAGAATTCTAAATCAAGTTAGTCCTCATTGTCATAGAGCACCTTGGTGGCCAAGGTTTTTTAAGGACTACAATTTTCTAGGATGGTTGATGGTGGGAAGTAGAGTGGAGATAAAGGGTAGTGTGGGTGGCTTATCTAAAGACATGATAACTAAGGGAACCATCAAGTTTTTAATGAGTAGACATCAAGGAAATACGTTGGTCATTATTTTTTAACTCTTTTATGAACAAAATGCATTTGGAAATATTGTTAAGGTGGGCATGTAACCTTTCTAAGTTCTCTAGGTCATGTGGGGGTGATCCTAAAATAGTGGTTTACACTTTTTGGGACATCCTGATTTTTGCTAAAATCACATATTTTTAGAAAATATAATGATTTAATCCTTGAAAATTTCCATTTAAATGATTCCAATTGAAAAGGGTTTGATAAAACCACCTTAGATCAAATCCCCTTGGATAGAACCCTGCTACCTATAATAGAGTCTCCTTTACACCTATTAAAATGTTGATAAAAAACCACTTTTGATTTACCTTTTGGGGGATCAAATGAATTCATTTAAAATTTATTTTTTGTAATTATGTAGTCCTTATTATAAGCTACCCAAAAATTATAATTTTAAATATATTTAATTTGATTATTATTTTTATTTTTATTTCTTGTGAATGTAGGTTTTTCATCAAAAATCAAGCTCTCTGTTCTACACGTGGAAAAATAGCAGATTATCAAAAAAAAAATTGGAAAACATCTATGCACTTGATATTGATGTCCTTGATCCAACAAAAAAAAATTGAATTTCGATACATACAAAAAAAGTTGTGTTAGCAAGTAAACGTATGTCTAAATTGTAATTAGTTTGACTTCAAAATGTAATTAAGAAAAATAAAATCAATAAAACACTATGAAACCAATTGCATGCACTAGATATCGTAGTTACAAATCTAAATTAAAAAAAATCAAATGTTTTCTTTCATAGAAAAAAGTTGTGTTATCAAGTACACGCCACTCTTTAAAATGGTGTTTACTATTAAAAACTAGTTTTCGAATCATGAGATAAATAAATAGAATTTGATTCCAAAATTTTAAAAAATATATATTTAGAATCTACAAACAAAATGTCACAAATCACTAGTTTGTATCATTTTCAAATTCCTAATGGTTTAGCAGCTATAGGTGCCCAAAAGTGAAGGTTTAGTTAAAAAAATTTAATACAATGTCAAGTCTGGACAAAAAGTGTAAACCACTATTGTGGGATCACCCATGGCCAACATATGCTTGTATCACCCATATATCATTTCCACCAAATGGGTTTAAGGGGGAAGGACTGGTAAGAAACCTCTTCGAGTTACTCCATGTAGAAGTTGGAAACAACTAAGGGAAGCAAGGAACCCATAGCAATATCTTAAGTCTACTTATAGATCACCTATTCAAAATAGGAGAATCTGAATATAAGGTTGATCTCGACTAAGGAATAAATCTCATTTGAGGTCTTGCACCTAATTATTTCAATGGATTTGTCAATGGGAAATTTGGTGAAGAGGGAGACAATATCAAAAATAGCTCGTAGGTCACCTTATTTGAAATTTTATTTTTTAGGTATTTTTAAATATTATCAACTCCTCAAATATTTATGAAGAGTAGAGCATATTTTCATCCATCAATTTAATTTGTAAAGAAAAGCATCATTATCTACTAGGGTGAGTTTGAATCTAGAGTATAGACCTGTGAATGCAACTTCACCCTAAATCTACAAACTTGTCCTCTAGAAATTAGAGATCCAACACAATTTTATATGGAGAAGAATATAATATTTTTAATAAAATAACTTCCACAAGAGAAGAATATAATAGGAAATATAATGCAAATACTTGAGAGTACTTGAGAATAATAATTTTCTTCAAGGGGGAAAGCCTCCAAAATTCTTCAACAAAATAAAATTTTACCATAAGATGCCAATAAACAAACTATTACCTCATATATATACCATACTTATGTCATGGATGCCACCTAGGTGGACTTAACTACTTATATATGACTATATTAATTATCATATAACTTAATTAGAAGTTACACTAGCTATAAGCCAACTACACATATTGTCATGCACACTACAAGATTAAGAGTGGGGCATGTCTTCTTCACAATGACCAATTATGGATGATTTTATATAAAATCTCATTGGCATCTTCAATAGGAAAATTCCTCCATTTAATGAGATTCTATATGATTGTCCTAGTCCTTAGCTTCTTTGTTTGTGTCTAAAAAATAAACTTAGGCTCCAAGATGGATCTCTGCTCTACATCTAGCTTAGGTAGCACTATTTGTGTTGAAATTATGTACTAATCAGATTTCTACTCTGTTCTATATTATTCTTTTTCTTTACTCTCCTTGAGACTAGAAAATACATCTTCTTAGTGTTGAATGTGTTCTTCCACTTCTCTAACATTTTTATGTACCTTTAAAGGAGAGGTGAATCATGGTATATGGTAAATTTTCATTCATTGAATGTATTGATCAAGATATATTTTGGGAAGTAATCCTTTTGTCCTATACTAAACATAGCTTAAAAATTTGATGATGTAGGAATGTTCGACTATTACACTTCTAATGATTACAATTAAGCCATATCTCTTTCTATCCCCTTATTAAGCATATTTTACACTTTTTTTCAGCTTATCATATCATGATACTTTACATGTAACACCCTTAGTTAGAATGTTTTACCCTTTTAGTGAAGCACATGAACAAATTTTGAAAGTTAGGCTTAATTTTTTTGAAGCTACTGATCCATTAGACTCTTAAAACATTGTTTACTATGTCCATGGGGATATAAAAAATAAGAAAATATAGCATATAGTCCCAATGGCCAGTTTAATACTATGGTATTTTCCTAAACTTATTGTACCAGTATCTACAATCATTACCTAAAATTTTAGGGTTAGGTAGATAAAATAGTTCAATTATGTCACAAACTTACTATTGATGGAGTTATTAATACTCCTTTAGTCAATCAATATTGTGACCTTCTATTGTTTAAGATAGCAATTACCTTGAGAATTTATTGGATTCCAATACCCAATAATGCATGAAAATAGATATTTGGTTGGACATATTACGAGTCTTTCATAATCACTGTTATTGGAATTCTCAATGTAGAACAAATTCTTCTCAAAATATTTATGTACTCTATTATGTTTTCCATCATAATTGAAATTAATCCCTTTGGCCTTTATTTCTTTAATTTATTGGGGAGCCAATCTTGTAGGTTGAAGGGATGAAAATGTAGGATTCTTTCCATCTTTGTTGTCCTTGAACCATATCAATTGTGAATGCTTCTACACAATATCTTCATCTTCCTATGTGGAATATTTGACAAATAAATTTTTCCACTTAATGAGGTACTCTATGATTTTCCTAGTCCTCATCTTCTTTGCATGTATTTTGAAAATTAAATCAAACCCCAACATAGGTCTTCCTCTTCATCTAGCTTACTAATAATTTTATCATTTTATTCTATTTTCTATTTTTCCTTGTTCTCCTTGAGATTAGTGAGTACTTCTCGTTGGTGTTGAATGTGCTCTTTTATTACTCTACCCTTTTAATCTACCTTTAAAGAAGACATGAAGGTTGGTATGTAACACCTTAGCATTGATTAAATGGTTTTAATAAAATCTTTTTTGGGAGGAAATCATTTTAGCTTGTAGATTTTGTTATGTAAGAATATTTTATTGTTACACTTCAATTGTAATATTTGGGTCACCCCTATCTACCCCCTTTTTAAAAATGTTTTTTTTATTTTGTGTGAGCTTAGAATTTGTGGATACTTTTTATGTAACCTACTTAGTTGAATTATTTTACTCTCTAAGTGTGAATGTCAAACAACTTCTAGAAGGTCATCTCACTTGTTCCCAAGGTAGTGATCCATTAGAATTCCAAATATTTTTTTCTCCAATCATGGTGATAAAAAATATAGGACAATAAATCATGTAATCTCCTATGATTATTTTATTACCTTGATATTTCATCAAATAGTTAGTTGTACCCCAATCTACAATCATAGGCTAAATTTTGGGGTTGGGTAAATGAAACAATTTAATTATATTATCAATCTATTTTCGATGAAGCTATGTCTACACCCTAAGTCAATCAATACTATTACCTTTTGTTTTTTAAATAAGCATTGTACTTTAAGGTTTTGTAAGTGTAAACTGAAAATTCGACCCAAGGTCATGGAGACAATAGGAAATAAAGCACACAACCACTATATGCAATCGTAATTACTCAAAAAGATTGAATCTATTCAATGGAAAACATGCAATAATAAGTAAAACCAAATTTCAATCAATTGACACCTTCACGTTCATCATATTGCCATGAATGACTTCCATTGTTACTTCTTTGTAAGATTTTCTCTTAGAAATGGGTATGCTACTCTTTTTCTATGCACTTCAAATAAATACGTGATGATTGCAATGATGAAAATGCCAAAGTTTTTAGAGTTTGTGGTTAGCCTTCAATGTGTAATGAAGGCTTGCTTTTATAGAAATGCTTGTTTTAGATGAACAATCTGGATTAAAAGATGAAAGATTAGGATCAACGGTCGAGGTCCATTGAGAGGAAATAGATTGGAGAGTTAACTATCTTGATCGATTGAATCAAGGGAATTGATTGAATAATCAGTGGAAATTAATTGATTAATCAGTGGGATTTGAATAATCAACGGGATTGATTAAATAGTCGACTGATTTGATTGAATAGTTAATAGATTAGATTGCTCATTCAATGGATTTGATTGAATAATCATTGGGGTTGATTGATTAGTCAATGTGTGAGAGGATAATTAATTAATTAATCTTTGGAGGAATGTGCAAGTAAAGATTGAACTAATAAATAAAAGTTTATTTATTAATGGATTATGTTGAGTGAATATTGGACAATTAAATAATTAATTTAATTATTTAATCTAGAAATGGGAAAGTCATTCAATTAAATAATTTGCAACAATGATTTAATATAAGAAGGGTGTTTGATGTTAATTAAATAATTATTGATAACTATTTAATTAAAATATAAGAATAAGTGAAGTTAGTGACATAATTAAATAAATAAGGTTTATTTAATTAATCAGGAAGAATAATGTTTAATTAAGACATTAAATAAATAGGATTTATTTAATTAGTCATAATGACAAATTTGCATGAATTAATTAAATAATGTAAAATTGTTTAATTAATAGCAGAATATGAAATTTGATGATAATTAAATAATAATGTATTATTTAATTATTTGGAAGAAGAGTGAAAATTAGTAAAAAGTCATTGCTCATATGTGAGGACAATTGAGGGTATCTACATTTTTTCCCTCTTTGATATAATACATTTTATAGCATTATGTCAAAGAAAATTCAAAAATTTGTGCTCAGGAGTTACCTTAGTATGCCCTGGTGACGACAGGATAGGTCGATGCCCCCTCAAAAAAATTTCACAAGTTTGAAAAATATTCAATTTTTTTGGGAAATTGTTCTGACAATTCAATTTTATAGTGTTGAATGTCTTGGTAGCAAAAGATTTAGAATTTAGGACCTCTAGGTTGTCCGTTTTTGCATTTGAAGTATGTAGTTGATGTGCCCAATTATAAAGGTTTTGCAAAATCCCACCCTAAAAGTCTATAAATAAGCCCTAAGGGATGCAAAATAGTTCATTTTTGCATTTTGAGTTTAGAAGTTGAGAGCTTTGAGTGGATATTTTGTGAAGGAGAGCTTGCAGAGATGTCACCTATTCTAGTAGTTGTGCACCGTAGATACCGAGTTTGTTCCTTCCGGGGGATAGAGGGCTTAGGGGACGTAGTATGAACCCTTTCCTTTACTTGTTTTACGTGTAATTTTTCATAGATTTTAGGGCTCGAAGAAGAGAAAATAGATGCAATGATGTTTTGGCACCGCATCTATTGCATTCAACATGTGTGTGGTCTTATGCATCACATGTGCAAAGTGCGATGCATCTATAAAATAGAGATGCAAATCTTAGGTTGCTCACAATTGCTTTATGCACCACATCCATTGTGGTGCAACACATATGTAGGATAGAATGATGTAATTGATTTTTTTCAATGCATTCGCATGATATTAGGCTGCAATTGCTTAGCCTATTCGCAATTGCAAAGTAAGTCACATGTGTGAGTTGTATCTATATGACAGTGCAATGCATTTTATTGTTAGCCAATTTGAGTTAGTTTTTGATTAATTTTTCTCTGTATAAAATGTCCAATAGGTCTAGTTAGGCATCTTGATTGACGTAATGTGCTTTTTGTGAGTACAGGTGTGATTACCACCAATCTATACTTGAGAGAGCCATCCTGCTTCTTTTAGATTACAAGATCACCTTGGAGATGAGGAGAGGGATATATTGCATGCTTGGGACTATATCATGTTACTTTCATGCCCATGATTTGGGCTAACCAAGGGCTTCTAATAGCTTTATCAGAGTGATGGCACTCTAAGACCAATTCCTTCCATTTTCCCATAGGAGATACCATTGTGACATTAGAGGAAGTCTGGTGTATTCTTCGTCTTCCCATTCATGGTGAGCATGTTGTCTATGATCTTGATCATGGGTTGGATGCCTTGTGGAGAGTCTTTGTTATTGACAAGCTAGGTCTTGGTGTTGAGGACTATGAGATCCTATGGGATACACTTGTTGATAGATATGACCAGCTCCTAGTTGTTATCTACCTTGTGATTGGTAGAGTCATTATTCCTAACCATCGACACCATGGATTCCCCATTGGATGGGGTCAAATGTTTGAGGGCATGATGGATCAGGCCATTGTTTATGCTTGGGGTCCTTGTTTATTGGTCATGCTCTATTTCAAGCTTCATGATGTGGCATACTGAGATGCTCAGTCTATTAGCTACAATACTACATTGCTTATGGTTTGGGCTTGGGAGCACATAGCTGTCCTCGGGCCACTAGTGGATAGGTACCTAGCACCAAGGCTACCATATGTATACATCTATGGAGGTTCCATTACACAGATCTAGGTTAGTGACATCGACTATTGGCATCATAGAATTGATACCCTTGATGATTTTACATGGAGGTCATACAAGGATTTCCTAGTGTGGGAAGATGATGTAGAGCAGGTCTATCGTATTGTCAATAGACTCAATATTTGATTGGTCATACCATTCAAACCTAACATATTATCAAGATACATCTTCCAAAGCATGTGTTGTGACAATTTAGAGAGTAGCAAGGAGTCCCTATAGGTATTGTAAAGTTTGCATGTTCTTCTTGAGAGGTTCTTGTGTGGGGGCCAATGATCAGTGTCCAGGTTGTGACTATAGAGATTGATGGACTTTAGCTAGTTGAGTGGGGTGCCCTGCTGAGCTAGATGATGAAGTAACTACAAAATATTATGATGCATGGTGGGCCCAACACATGCCCACCCCTTTTATAGATCCAAATCAATCTAATCTTGTAGAGAGGCTGGGTAGAGGTCCTCAGGGGAGAGGATTGGGGAGAGGTGATGACGGTGGTTGGGGTGGTCAAGGTGATGGTGATGGTGATGGGGGGTGGTGGAGGTAGGGGAGATTGTGGTAGGGGTGAATGAGGTAGGCAAGATAGAGGTAGGCTTCTACCTCGAGCACTGAGGTAGGAGGGTGAGTAGCAGAGGGATGAGCAACAAAGAGATGATGCTCCTCATCCGAAGGAGAGGGTTAGAGCAGGATAGGTGCAACCAAATGTTGCTCCTCATCAAGAGGAAATCCATATGGAGGAGGTTAGGCTGGAGGAGGAGGTACGTGACGTAGAGATGGATGTTTGGTCACAACATGATGTCCAGGTGGAGGAGGTGGAGGATGAGTTTTTCGCAACAAAGGAGGCTACATGAGAGATGGCCATGATGGAGGGTATGGAGCAGAATCCTTTTGGGGAGGGTTTGTTGGATATTCAAAGAGGAGGATGTAGAGGAGAGGGCTTAAGATCCATAGGTAGCAATGTTACAGGTGCAGTTTCAGGCTACATTGGCCTAGATTCAAAGTCTAAAGGGTTGAGCAAGATATGGTTGTCATCAAAGTGCATTGGGATGATTAGAGAGTCATTGAGCTCATTTCAATATTGTTAGCAGGGGCATTGTAGATCTAGCACATACATTATGTATGTCCAATAGGGTTGAGCAATATTATATAGATCTTTATGAGAGGGTCGTTCCACCAACAGAGAGGGCACCTAGTTTTGCAGAATCAGAGATCTCATTCATGGAGATCATGAAGTAGTGTGGGGGTGTCCTAGCCTAGGCTATCTCCATATCATGCAGGTCAGCATTCACACAGGGATCAGTCACATGCATCGGGATTAGGCCATAGAGAGGAGAATCCTCCATCTGGTGACATGGGTAGCAAAGACTATGCCTATTCATATATATAGACATGTATATTTTTTATCGATCCTATGAGCTCCATATGTTTTACAGTCATTCAACATTATACTATGATATTCTCTTGGATATATATATATATATATATATATATATGAGATACATCATTCTTTTGGAGTTGATTATGTGATGCTTTATTTTTTATGCATATTTCTATATGATGGATGTTTATGGATGCATATGATGTTTATGTATGATTTTATTTATGTATGGATGCACATGATATATGATTTATGGTTACATGTATGGCATGATATATGGATATTTAATGCTTATGATCTATGATATGATATATGGATATTTAATGTTTATGATCTATGATGTGATGATGAAATTATATGTTTAAAACATGTTATGTCATATATGATATGATGCCATATGGATGATGATGTTTCTACAATGTGATGCAATATTTTCTATCTTTTGGTATTTTTCTTATGCACTATGTATGACCTATATGTATGTGATATATTACAATATTGTAATATGATTATGGATGTAGGATGATGCAGCTCATATATTTTTTTTGTGTGTCATAGCATGCCACCAAGATGACCGCGAGATTGTTAGAAGGAATTTTACTATGAAGAAATAGTTAGTAAGGAGTGAAGAAACCTTTTAGATAGATTGTTCATCTAAATTACAATTGATATAATGATTGATATTACTTGATCTTTCAACAGTGCATGTTTTATCATCATAGAGTGTTTTTTGGTGTTTATGGAACAAGTGGATGTATGCACACCTAAGAAAGAATTAAGAAGGTAGCTTTTGTTTCCATTTGTTTAAAAGATATGATATGTAGGTGTAATTAAATATTTAATTATACTTTATTAAGTTTACTTAGGTCCTAATTAGGTTTTACCTTTAGGGTTTTGCATATTGCTTTATAAAAGCAAGTCATCTCATGTAATTCATTAGGGATAACTTTAAGAAACCCCCCCCCCTCGGTGAAGGTGTAAAATCCTGGCGAATCTTTCCTTTTATTTGAAAAAAATTATTAATTTTCCTGTGAATCTATGCACATTATTTAAAAAATTGTAAAATCTTGGAAAATCTTAATGAATAATTGGTAAAAATAATAATCATAGTGGAAAATCCTAGTGAATAATCACTAAAAAGATTAATTACAATGGCGAATCTCTCCTTTAAAAATTTGCATAGTTGGTCGGTGTAGTTCCGCCATATTTTTTTTTCTTTTTGTAATATTGAAGTAGGGGCCCGAGGGTGGCAGCCACTAGTGGGTTCAAGCATAAATTCACTATTGAAAATGCATTGGAGCACAAACGGATTAATTATTTTTTTAAAATATCACTTTAAAAGTGAGACTAAATGAAAAGTTAAATTTTTACCATTGATTAGCTTTTTAATCGAATGGCTGCAGGTTGATTCCGCAACCTAATTATATGCACGTGCCTTTTAAAAGGCTTGTTGAGGCCCATAATTTGTTTTGGTCCACATGATTAGATTTAATTGTCTAGCCCAAAACAAATTCTGGGCCTCAACAAGCCTTTTAAAAGGCACGTGCATATTAGGTCGCAAAATCAACCTCATCCATCTGATTAAAATGATAATTGATGATTTGATGGCAATAAATAAAAGCCTTATTCAAGGCCAAAATATCCCTAGAATTAAATGGTAATTTATTACTGTGGTGATATTTCCCAAAAATTAATGGTAGTAATATAATATTACTGTTGAATTAATTCATATTTGTATTTATAGTATAAACTACTGGTGAATCGGTTCCAATGACGCATCGTTTAAAAAATAATGCATAGGCAAATTAATCGAGATGAAATTAATTTTTTGTAAGAACTTGGTGATTCAACATCCTTTTTAGCTTGTACTATTCACCATTTCTAGAGGTCTCGATTTCAATTATTTTCCAATTGGTGAAGATTCGCCACTAAGGTTTTCCTTGTAATTGATTATTCTCAATAATATTATTTGCATCATTTTATGCAACTTGCATGTTTGATTTTATTGTAGAAGGCTAATCTGGGTTTTGTAGATGATCTTGGTTTTATGGAGGTTATTGGAAACTCTATCATGGTGTCAAAGCTCTGATCTACAAGCCCCTTCTTAGATTTGGGAGAAATTTAATCAAATAGTTTTTTGGGGGTCCTCAACGGATCAACCTTGAGCAATTTTTTGGTGCATTTTGGATCCAAAAAGATCAATATCTTTCTCTTCGTGTATTTAAAATAAAATAAAATTGGGTTTTGTTTAAAATCACAAAATACCGTCTGGGTATCTACTAGATTTTGTAGATAATAGGAAAAACTTGTAGAAACGACTGTCAAAATCACAACTATTTTCTCTATAGGTGATTTTTTTATTTTTACCAAATCACATGTTTTACTTTTTGGATTCAAAAAAAAATTCTGGGTTTTGTTGGCAACACCAAAATATTATCTGGGTATCCATTATTTTTTGCATGCAACAAATAAATTTTTCAGAAATCAAATCAATGTGTCTACATTGTCGGTTGGCAAAATTTACCTTTTTTTCTAAAATTCATAACTTGAGCATACAGTGTGTGTTTTTTGAAAAAATTATATTGTTAGAAAGATAATTTCATCCTCTACGTACATCTAAGGTCATTTTTTTTTCATGGAGGTAGATGTGAACATTAATCCTTGCATGCAATATTTCCTTTTTACATGCTTTATGTTTTCATTTTCTTTTTGATTTCTTCATGTTTTGCATGTTCTCCTTTTACAATCTTGGGGCATTGTAATAAATGAACTTCAATAAAGTTCCATCAGGGGGCTTCCTAGATAATAATTCAATTAGAGTGTATTTGCATGGCATGCACTTTGATCCCATCTTCGTATTGATGACAACTCTCTTTGACACATTTTGGTTCACATTAGTTCATGTCTCAAATTGAGAGCCTATGGTTAATGATTTTGAATTACATCATATTCTCATCGGGTCACATCCCAGTTTGAGGGACATTCATTTTGTGGTTAATATTCCAGAATCTTCATGGTACATTCTCTTATGGATCAGTTTTAGTCATAGTTCAGCATCGGCATCAAGATACACATAGCTTCCAGATTTGTTCATCATATCTTTCCCTCTTATGGGGGGAATTTCTTATGTATCTATGTGGTGGATGGTGTACTTGGGGGGTCATATGGAGTCCTCCATATTTCATCACTTGGTTGCATTCTCTATTTCTTTTGCATTGCATATGTACATGGGTACCTAACATGGCCTTGTAGCCGAGACCCATTCATGCTTTCATGCATCCATCCTTGCATTATGTACATGTTTCTTATTCTCCCTAAGTTGCACTTAAGGGGAGGTGTTGGTGTAATTAAATATTTAATTACACTTAATTAAGTTTACTTAGGTCCTAATTAGGTTTTACCTTTATGGTTTTGCATATTGCTTTATAAAAGCAAGTCATCTCATGTAATTCATTATTCTTAATAATATTATTTGCATCATTTTATGCAAATTTCTCTTGCATGTTTGATGTTCTCCTTGTAATAGGCTAATCTAAATTTTGTAGATGATCTTGGTTTTATAGAGTTTATTGGAAACTCTATCAATATGGACAAGTGGATAGTGTATGCCAAGTTGAGACAAACCTTGGTGACATTGTATCCATTTGCGAAATATTTAGATACATCATACAAGGAGTGCCCTAATTTAGATTAGTGACAATAGAACCTTGTTTTCCCTCACAGTTGTTGCCCTTGATGTCAAAGACACACAAAGGGGGATTTTGTTGGCTCTCATAGTTGTTTCCCTTGATCTCAAAGACACACAAAGACACTTGGTGGGTATGTGATGGAATACAAACGTTTCAGTCAGTATGACAATGCATTATAAAGTTGATGAATGACATATTATCTTCATTTATGACATGTTTGGTTTCAGTATGAAAATACATGATGGAATTGGTATTAATATAACAATGGGTGGTTTAGTTTGTTACAATGACAACTTGGTTGGCTTCTTCAGTCACTATTACAATGCCATATGTGATTAGCAAAGTTTCATCTTTGATGAAAAGACAATAGCATTTTTGCTTTGGAATTATGTCAAATATGGTAAGGTTTCAAGGTGAAAGGTCTATATGAGCATCATATTATGTTTGTTGATTTCACAAGTTTTGTTTCTGATAGGTATTGAGAATATCTTTATAAGCAAATTATGGTGCACACTACCTTGTGTGACAATGTGAAAAAGACACATCATTATGTTTGATTTTATGGTATATACATGGTTTTTATTTCTAAAGGCATATTATTTTTTAATACATTATCACAATTTAAAATGTCTTTACAAAAGACATACTTACAAACAACTAGGCATATTAATGAGGAAAACTTGTGTGGTTGATAAGGAACACATTGAGTTTAGTATTTTGACTCATGACAAATGTTTAGAAGGCTGAAAATTCTCATATACATTTTGTAAAAGCAATAAATTTCTTTGTGAAATCATTATTTGGAGTGCTCGGTTAGGGCATGTGAAACTTAGGGATACACTAAAATGATGGTGTTGGAGGTCTTTGAAGTGACAATTCTTAGCTTCAAGTGGCATAATAGTGGAATAAAAATGGGAAAAAAATCCCATCGATAGCATTCATACCTTATGGCATAAAAGGCATATCTTAAATTTTCAGTGCTCATTTTTTATTTCATTTTACAAAGTTTAGCTCACAAGCTCAAGCTAGGGCACAGTTTTTTCAGTTGGGGTTTCTATTTGTTTGAACAAGATTTGGTGACGGTTTGACAAGATGAAGGGAATTATATGAGCAAAGAAATCAACATGAAGCTCTTTTGACAGGTGTTTTTGTTCCTTGGTTTATTGAGTTGAAACAATTAGTTTGAGTTTTAACTTTCTGTTAATATATGTCAGTCTTTTAAAGTTTTGAATGTGAAAATATTGCATAGATCTGCTTGCCATCTATTGGTTGTATATTTGGTTCTAGATACTCTTGTGTTCTTCAGTCTTTGAATAGGTTTTTGTAGCAATTTTTTGTTCAAAATTTTTTGATGTTAATCTCGGGCCAATGAAAAATGAGTTATGTTCTTGGAATTGAATCTTTAACCCTAGACAAGGGTTTTGTGAATCTCTTGTACCCATGGTTCGTTGCTTGTAGAAAGGAATATGTAACCTTCGGTTTTCAAATTAAGGGTGTTGATTGATTAACCCTTGTCAAAAGGTTCTTGATATAATGTAACTATATTCTTTTCTTGTCCTTGTTGGTATCGGGTTAAGCTTGGGTCACATTGTTCTTTAACTGTTTGTATGAACATATGTTAGAGGTGGCTAAGTGAAGAGTTTCTTTGTGCACCGACAGTTTTGAAGACAGTTAATAGGTTACATGTGGCATTATTTGAAAGGAAGTTTACAATAGTAACCTTTCTTAGAATGTTTATATAAATAGTGATTTATCATTGTTTGATGTTCAATGCTTTTAATAGAGTTATCATGCTAAATGTGTAAACAAAATTCTATGATTGAAGTTTTGCAACCATGATGCAAAACAAATTGTATAACTGATATATTTGATATTTTAGAGATTCTAGAGAATGAATCTTTAAGATATTAAATGTATTAGATTGAAAATGAAATATGATTTGAAGTGAAGCAGAGCAACCCTTTGAATTTTACCTTCTATATTGTTTGTGATTAAAATGTATATGCCAGTGAGGCACAAGTTATCATTCCAGTGAGGCATTCTTGAAAAGCCAGTGAGGCATTGTAAACAAAAAGTTTTTAGATTAATCCAGTGAGGCATCATTTTTGGAGTGGTTTTTTTATCCCTAGAGGGTTTTCCACTCATCAAATTATTTGTCTTATGGTCTCATTGTCTTGATGTGATAATGTTTCATGATTGTGATGATCTTTGGTTTGCTTTAATATTTTTTATTTCAATTCTTTAATGATTGAATTCAATTCATGAATGTATTTATCATTGAAATATTAAGAGCATAAATTATTCAATTCTTTTTCAAGGAAAAATTTAAATTTTCTCTAAGACACTGATTCACCCCCCTCTCAGTGTCTTCTTCACTCCAACAAATCTTGTAGGAATGTGTGAGGGAAAAGCCATAAAACATGTTTATCCAGATGCAAGAAAGTGTTAGATTGGATTTTGAATTGTATAGGATGTTTAGATTATGTTAAATGGAACTCTATCACGCACAAGGACCTTAGTTTCCCTAGTCTTGTTACCAAGACAAACCATAGACATAAATCAACAAAAATAAACGTCATAATCCATCATTATCACTCTAATCACTTGTGGATATCAAGCAACTTAGGGGTATGACATAATATAAATAAAAAAAGATATGAATAAACTAAACCAAACAAGTGAACAAATGTTTAGACCTTTTTAATCCATGGATATGTGTTTGATATGTTTATAAAAGATTGTGCATGTTTGTAGGAGTGAAACATTTCATGTAAGACGCTTGGTTTGGTTTTGATAATGCCACATCCTAGAAGACAAATGATTTTTTATAGGATAGGTAACATTTGTAGATAATTGGGCTAGCCTAACTTTGAAGACTAGTTTAGGTAATGTCATCTATTATTTTTTGATTTCTTAAGCTTAATTATGTGTAGGATAATCTGTTTGTGTCAAACATGTTCATTCTCTACAAAGGATAGCTTTGTTATGTAGTTTAGATTGTGATGAAGGTTTATTTGTAATGGACCCTAAGGGGATTGAACTAATGCCTTGGGGGCTCACTAATGATGGCCTTTCCCACATGACAACTTAGAGACAATGTAGTTTGACTGACCATGATAAGTGATGGTTTATTATGAGATATGAACTATGATAAAGATTTGACTGTGATGGGCCCTAAAGGACACACCTAATGCCTTGAGGGATCATTAGTGATGGCCTTGCCTATGTGACAACATAGTTCAACTAACCATGAATCGACATCATATTTTATTTTTCTAACATTTTATGATTGTTTTTGGATTTTTCAGACGATATTTGAAGGTTTTTGAGTTTTTGTTTGATTTTTTTTGTTTTTTGACTTTTGTGATAATGTGCTCGGATACCTTGTGTAAGATCCTTTTGAAACCCATAGGTCGAGGATTATCCCTAGTCTAGAATAGGAATAGCTATTATGAAGGGATGGATATGATAAGAAGTTTGACATTAAATGTTTAATCATTCTCTATAGCGTAGAAAATGTATCTTTGGACATTTTCACACTCATTTGAGTCTTTCTTATGGATGTTGGCCTAGTTTTGTCTTGATTTAATGTTGTAATGTGGTCAACACATTCACATTAGGTCTTGGGACCTTGTGAATCAATAAGAACTTTATGATGCCTTGTAAAAGTGTTGTAACACACTTTCACACTTTTCTAGGACCTTATTAATATATTTCACTTAAAAAACCTCTTTTTACCACTTACCAAGCCTTTTCAAAGTGTTGTAAAGTGTTGTAAAAAACTTTCATGCTTTTCTAGGCTTGTCATCAATTATTTAACCCTTTCTTATGCTTTAATTGGCCCTATTTTACATTTATAAACATTACTTAAGTGTATTTTTTAGAATAATCCCATTAAATATCATTTAACACACTTAATTTCTGACACCCACTTAAAATGCCTAAGTGGGACCCATTCTCCACTAGGGGAAAATGAGTCCCCTTTAGCTCAAAAATTAAAATAAATTCAAAATTTTGGCAGGTTATTATTTTCTAAGACCTAAGGTCGGCCTGTGATGTGGTATTTTTAGGAAATTTTGCATAATCAAGTATAAATATAGGGTTTTACCTCTCATTTCACCCCCATTCATTCACTCAAGCATTCCATCAATTAAGCAAGCATTCACTTAAGCATTTTAGGCATTTCAAGCATCTTCAAGTCTACATCCTTTGGATCCATTACTTGCATATCTTTAGATTTCTACTTCAAGGGTTTGGTGAGTTGTAGAATTGCATTTTTTTTGTTCATCATTCTCTTTTCATTCAATACCATTTCATTTTCAAGGGTTTAATTACCAAACTAGGGTTTGACCAAGGCAAACCCCTATTCCCTAACTCTCAACAATTTTCCCCCTCTTTGTATGTGTTTTGCAGGTCTAGTGTGCAAAATTTTCAAAGAGAAAGGTGTGAAAAGTTGTAGTCATTCAAAGTATTCAAAGCCCTAAAAGAAGCTTGGAGAACACTTACAGGTCAAATTTTGTAGTTTTGGATCTAGAAACCTATCAGGAGCTGAAGTGCAAACCAAGAACTAAAAATTGCACTTTTGAATTTCCTAAAATATGGAAGTGGACTGATACGCCATCAATGGTGTATGAGTCCCATTTCTAGGCCCAAAAAAAAGGTTTTTGTAGTTCTAAGTACCCTTCTGTCTGAAACCTATTCTAGTAGAATTTTCCTGAAATAGGACTAAGTCGCCTAGCTTGGCGTATGAGTCCCAATTGGCTTCAACAGTGACTTCTATAGGATTCTTGAGCTTCATTCCATCCCTTTCCAACATCTAGGTGCACTCTTTTAATCTCATTAATTTTTGTTATATTTTGTTTGTATTTTGTTCATTTTGCATATCGCAGTACGTTTTCAAACACTTTGCATTTTCTTAGTTTTGCATCAATAGTTAATCTCTTTCATCAGTTCTTTGCATCTAGGAGATTTCCCTTAGATAGATTTCAATCATCTTTGCATTGTATTTTCAAGGGCATATTCTTGAGTGAGCCATTAATACTTTTGGATACCTCTCTCCTTTTAGGTACAAAACCCTAGACGTGTAAGAGAGCCTTCCATCCAAAAATATTTGGTTCAGTCTCAAGCCATGAAAAGGGTGAGAAAGATTTTATTATGAAAGAGCATGTGCTTGGGTTATTATGGATGGAATTAGATAGAGTAATGATAGATGATAGAGTGGGATCTCATTACATATGGTACCTTTTTGCTAGGTTTTCACCATGGTACTTATCCAAAGTGCCACTGAAATAGTTTTCACTTATAGGACTAATTATTTTTCTTTTTCTTTTCTTGTATGTTTTACCATTTTTTTTATTTTTTGATACAATGGGATCTCTAGAGGTCATGTATAGTACTTTCGAAGGTGCATTCTATTGATATGATCATATAGTAGTTCACCCTCATGAGTAGCTAGTTGATAGGAACCAAATTCGTATGTTGTAGTGATGATATAAGGACCCATCCAGTTAGGCTCAAACTTGCTTGGTTTTTCTCTTTTGTGTTGGTTCTTAGGATTCTCTTTCAAGACCAGATGACCAATTTTTAAGTTTCATACCTTGACTCTCTTATTGTAACTACATCGGAGGTGATTCTAATATGCCTACAAGTGGTCCAATACATTTTTTCTTCTTTCGTCTAGTAACCCTAGCTCATGTAATATGGATATTCTATAGTCTTCATCATCAACAAAAATTTGCATGGAAACTCTCAAGGAAAAGATCTCATCCTCAATCGATAAGATGGATTTGGAACCAAATACCAAGGAATAAGTTGTGGTACTAGTAGGAGTATGAATGCTCATACAATAATCCCATAAGGATGGAATTAGTTGTATATGCCAGTCTTAGGTAGTATCATTGATAGTCTTTTTTAAGATTTTCATAATGGTTTTGTTAGATGCCTTTGCTTGACCATTACCTTGGGGATAATATGAAGAGGTGAAGTGGTGCTAGATGTGGTATCTTTCACATAATTCCCTGTCATCTTGGTTTTTGAAGGGAAGCTCATTATCTATTATTATGGATAAAGGAGCACCATATTGACATATATAGTTCAATATGAACTTTGAAATTTGTTTACCAGTGATATACATCATGGATATGGCTTTGATCTATTTAGTGAAATATTTTGTTGCAATGATAATGAACTTGTGTCCATTGGTAAATGTAGGTTGAATATTCCCAATGAGAGAAAGGATAAGGTGAGGTAATTGGATGGAGTCCCTATGTCGATGCATGTACCAGGTCGTCGTGGATTTGACACTGTATGCATTTCTTCACAAATTAATATGAATCACTTTCCATTGTAGGACAATAGTACCCTATTCTCATAAGATTCTTGGATAGATTAGGACCACTAGAGTGAGCCCCACATATACCCTCACGTATTTCTAGTAAAGTTACCTTTGATTCCTCTGTGTTGAGGCATATAACAAGGGTAGTATCTAGACTACAAAAGTAAAGGGTATTTACAGTGATAACATACTTAGCCACTCGTTAAATAAAGTTTTTTTTTTGTTGTTGGACAAGTCGAGATGTAGGACTTCGGTCTGAATGTAGTCGTATGTAACCTTATATAACAAGGTGAATTGGCGCCAAAAATTTTGTAGACAAGCTTGGATTCTGGGACATCAAATGCAAGCATGAATATTTGTTCCACCAAGAACTCGTATTGATGTACATTATTAGGAATTTACAAGATAGAACCAATGGTGGTAATTGCATTTGCTATCTTATTCTGCACTCTTGGGATCTATGCAAATAGAATGGTTTTGAAGTATTCTTTGAGGTTGTCCACCATTTTCTTATATGGTACCAATTTTTCACCCTTAGTCTCATATTCATCATTCAATTCTTGTAAATACTAACTGTGAGTCACCATATACCTGTACGTCTTTGATTTTACATCTAATTGCTTCTCACAAACTTGTGAGTAATGCATCATATTCCACTATTTTTTGTTCATGAAAATATGATCTTGTATGATTTAGGGATAGTGTTCCCTTGCAGTGTAATGAACAAGACACCAAGTCCTGAACTATGATTTGTGTACAATCCATCAAAGTACATTTTCCACTTTGTAGATGTATCTAGCTTGAAGATTGCCTCATAAATAAATTTAGATACAAGAGGTGTGAATTTTTGTGTAGGGGCATCTGCTAACTAATCAACAATGAATTTCCTTTTAATCGCTTTCTTTTCCACATATTCAATGTCAAACTTGTTAAGGAGCATTACCCATTTCGCCAGTCTACTTGTGAGTATGGCCTTGTTGAGTAAATAATTCAGTGGATTGATTTTTTCTATTATCTTTGCTTGTAGATTTAACATGTAGTGGTGTAGTTTTTGTGTAGAAAAGACTACAACAAGACATGCTAGCTCAATGGGAGTATAATTGAGTTCATACCCTACAAGGGTACGATTGATGTAATATGTTTCACATTCCTTCCCATATTCATCATTTTGTGCTAGGAGAGCTCCTAGTACATATGATGTTATCGATACATATAAAAAAAGGGGTTTCCCATTGATAGGTGGTCTTAGTACTGGTGGTGACAGTAGATAGTCCTTGATTTGAAAGCCTATTGACAAGAATCAGTTCATCTGAAAGGGACATCCTTGTGTATGAGATATTGAAAAGAGTGGCACTTGTCTGCCAGTTGTGCTATAAACCTACAAATATATTGTAGTTTTCCTTGTAGGATCCTTAGCTAAGTTAGAGTGGAAGGTGGTGGCATGTCAATTATGGATTTCACCTTTACAAGATCAAACTCCATGCCAATATGTGAGAAAATGTATCCAAAGAGCTTCTCAGAAGTCACTCCAAAGACACATTTCTTTGGGTCCACTTGAACCTTATATTCTTCCAACCTTGTAAAAATTTTGTCCAATACTGCTAAGTGATCATCCCCTGTGAGGGATTTTTCCAGGATGCCATCTACATAGTCCTCCATTAGTTTATAAATCATGTCATGGAAGATTGTGGTTATTTTCCTCTGATAAGTGGCTCCAACATTTTTAAGACCGAAGGTTAGATGTTCCAATAGTATG
The DNA here is from genome assembly GCA_007258455.2 of Sequoia sempervirens. Classification (NCBI taxonomy): domain Eukaryota; kingdom Viridiplantae; phylum Streptophyta; class Pinopsida; order Cupressales; family Cupressaceae; genus Sequoia; species Sequoia sempervirens. Next base: position 58,187,764 of record VDFB02072274.1, read on the forward strand.
TGCCCCAAGCGTAGGTGAAATCTATCTTATGTTGATCTTCTACTGCAATTCTAATTGGATTATACCCAAATAAACCATCCATCATTGTAAGATTCATGATCATGTTTAGCATTAGGAAGAAGAGACATGTGATGGAGGACTAGTTTAAGGTCTAGTCTCAATGTGTCCACATAGGACCATACAAAGTTTATTATCCTTTTCAAGAAAAAATTGGTGAATTTTCACTTCTCTGCATCTGTCAGGGACATTGCAAAGAGTATGATTTTTGGATCTTCCATTGTGCTAATGTTGACCTCTTATGACTTCTCAACCAACATTGAGGATTTCTCTTGATTCATGGGGAGTGGGTCCAACCTTACACCCTTAGGTGCCTCAGAGAGGTTTTCACCTTTGGATACATCCTTTTTATTATATTTTTTCTATGTCTATATGTGCCTTTCAATTTTCACCCATAGACTTATTTTTCTTTATTTCTTTTGTTTTGTGATTGGAAGGTGGGGTTGAGTCCCCATAGTATGCAGCCATGTCAAGATCAATGGTGAATCCAACCTTGTGATCCTTGCTTGGTATTTCGTATCTAAGTCCCATGAAATCAACAATTGCTTCATCATTTTCAAAGAGGTCTAATCTCGGTGGACCTTGTTGGTCCCAATCAATTAGTTGTGGGTGAAGCAATGGCATGTTACGGTTAGTATCTGCAAAGCTAAAGGATGAGGTAGATACAGTGAAGGTAGTTGAATTGTTTGGATCCCAAAAGGTATCGATACAAGCATGGCCATTCATATATTTGGTTTGAGGAGAGGATTGGTCAAGATCTCAAAAGGTTTCAACTAGGTCATAGTTGCTAGAGGATTTATCATAACCCCATTCCCATTCATTAGAGTTTCTTTTGGTATGGTAATCCCTAGATGCCTCAAAAACTTTGGAAATTATTACAAATTCCTTCAAAAATATTGTGGTACTAGGAGCTTTCAATTTTAGAGGTTGATACCCCAACCCTATATTGCATGGTTGTTTGCTTGTTATGATAGGTTTGATCATAATTTGTTTTTATAGTCCAAGGCCACTATGCCCATTGTATCCTTTTTGTTTAATTATGTCAAACCCCTTGCTATAATTACCCATAGGTAGATCCACATGCATCTCATCCTCTTCATCTCTATATATCCATTTAGAGAGGTCATCCTTGATACTTTCCTTTCCCAATTCACCCCACTTGTTGAAGGTCATGGGTGGGTGATACTGAATCCTCATCTTGGGATCTTTCTTGATGTGATGAGGTTTGTCATAATTTTTTGGTGTAAATGGTAGTTTCCCTACGCAAAACAAACTTTCAATATTGTATTCTCCAACTCCATTGTCCTAGACACGAACCTTGATATCAGGGAATTTTTTTGGTAATGAAAAATATTTTGATAGAGAAGATAGGTCAATATATTGTGATGAGGAAGGGATAGATGGGCTCTTCTTGTGGCTAGGTACATGATTCTTAGGTGTTCCTCTCAAGTTATTGTAATATTAAAAGGGGCCAGGATTATTGGGAATAGTGATCTTTGATCCATTGTAGGGATACTTCAAACATTGGTGGTATGTGGAAGGGATAGGCTTCATGGAGTGGATCCATGGGCATCTAAGAAAAAGGTTGTAGGGAAGGTCTAGATCTAGAACCTAACATATTGTGACATGTATAGTAGGACCCACTCTGATTGGTAGCATCATGATTCCCTTGGAGGGGTTTTCCATATCATCATACCTGCATATCATTGATCCTCTTTGACTCGTATATACAAGCCTCTGAGAATCCAATGGTAGTTACTAGTTCAACGTGCATATATTCAACCCTACTCCACCATCTATTAGAAATCATCTAATTTTGTGTTTTTTAATGTATACTTCTTGATGTAATGGTTTATTGTGATTTTGTTTCTATGAAGTACAATTGTGTTTAGTGAATGCTATGTGTTGGTTGGTGGCTAAGGACACTACCACAGCCTGAAATTGATTCACATTTAAGTCTATCGAGATGGATGAATCATGTAATGCCTTATCTAGAATAGCCTTGTGCTTGAGAGAGATGTATAGAAACTCAAGGATTTAGATTTGAGCTATGGGGTCTTTCCTAGATGATCAAGAAAGTTGTATTCATGTGTTAGTCAAGGTTTATAAGGCGCTCCTTATAGAGTCACTTCAATCATCTAGTGGCAACCACACATTTGGGATTCTTATTCTTTATGGTAATGATGGATGCATTATGGTCCAATGTTGATTGGATATGATTCACTATGTACTTAAGGGAGACATTAGTATAATTGGAATCAAGTTTTCTTCCTATTATAGAACTTGAGGATTTTCCCTTCCCATGGTTTTGTAAAGGGTCCATGAAGATTGTGTGATCTTTGTTATATGTTTCTGATTGTTTATCTATTTGAATATCACCTTGCTCTATGTGATCTTGTATAAGGTTCTTCAATTGGAAACAGGTGGACATCTTATGTCCGTTAGTTCTGTGATATTCACAAAAATCATTATCATTCCACCAAGTTGGTTTGAATGGACTTGGCTCACAATGTCTGATCTCAGGTAGCTAGATGACATTATTTTGGAGCAATTTCTTCATAATTTCCTCAATTGGGTCACCTAATGGAGTATACTTTCATCTCGGTGGAGGGGCCCTAGGAGGACCACGTGGTGTGTTATTTTAATCCACAGTAGTAGTTTGTTCCAACTTCTATGGAGTTCTATTGGTATTCATCACTATGGGTCCTTTCAGACTTAGCATAGGATGAGGTTTATTTATGAGTTTTGCATCTACAACATCATCATTTGTCACATTTTTTTTCCGTGACAAGTATTTGTTTTCATTTAGTTTCAAACTAGAAGAATAATTATTATTCTCCTTAAAAAAATTCACAGGCTCTTTGGCGATAAGGACTTTCTCGATGGAGAACCCCTTTTCTATCCATCATTAAATGTGTTAGATCAGTGGATTTGTAAGTAGAATAGGACCTCCTTGTTGAGGTTCTCCATGAATATATGGACCGGTTTCTTCTCTAGTATATGGCATGCACACTTTCTTGTTAAGATTCACCATCTTTGTAAGAATGACAAGAATGTATCACCCTCTTTCTATTTTTCCTTGCACAAATGGGTAACATTGACATCAATTGAGATGTATGAAAAGTGTGTGATACATTTGTCCATAAGTTCACTCCCAGTTTGTATACCTAAAGGTAAGTGTGCAAACCATTTGAGGGCTTGTCCTCCTAGAACCCATGGAAAAACTCTCATGAGATACGTATGTTCATGTGCCACGTCTAAGGATGTAGTGTGGAACTCCCATATGTATTCAAAGGGGTCACCCTTTCCATTGTATTTATCAAATTTTGGAACAAAAAAGTTCATGGGAAAGGGAGGCATGTGAATGCTCCTATCAAAGGGGTAAGGACATAGGTCCTCCATTGAGTATGTTTTTCAGCTACTAGTTACATGCATATTAGTCATATGATTTTGCAATGTTTGTAATTATTGAGCTATTACGTCCATCAGTGATGGTATTCCTAGAATCGAGGTGGGTGTAATGTATTGCGAGGACCATTATGAAGGGTTCCCGAATGGGGTTGTGTTGTGTTGTGGATTGAATCCATGCATGTTTTAGTTTTGATGCATGGGTGGAATGTGGTGGTGAAATTGTGAAGTGTTTGTGGGATTTGAGTTGTATGATGATGAAGGTGGAGGGATGTTAACACCATCTTTGAATGATGTACCAGGATTGTTTGTTCTTTAATCCTTGTGGTGGAGGTTGTGTAAACCTAGTTGTTTATGCCAAACCATGATATTTTGGTTGTTGTGAAGGGGTTTGGGAAAACCCAAACGTGGAGTGAACTAGGATTGTTTGGTTGTGGTGGAGGTAGGGGTTGGTTAAACCCAAATGTATACACAAAACCATGATAGTTTGGTTGCTACAAAGGTCGGGGTTGATTAAACTGAATGATGACAAGCCTAGATTGTTGGGTTGTTGTGGAGGTGAGGATTGAGAAAACCCAAATGTAGATTATGAACCTAGATTGTTAGGTTGTTGTGAAGGTGGAGTGATGTTGGGACCTATTCTAAAAAAGGATAGAGTCCTTGTCAGAGGTGTTTTTACATTTTTCAAAGTGGATGGGGTACCCACTTGTGGTCTAAGGTATGAAGGGTTAGTATTTTGTATCCTGATGTATTTGCATGGGATGAAGTTTGGGCTGCAGTCATGGTGTGAGTTGGTGTTACAGTTGTAGATGTAGAGACAAATATCTATTTTCCATGGGTTTAGTGGATGTAGGTGGTGGTTTAACATTCACAGTTAGTGTGTAATGAAACATTTGGGCAAGTGGCATGCTTTTGTTCAATTGTGATGTGGGTTGTGACGTAGTCGATGTAAGTAATGGTGGAGGTCTATTTGTGGAACCAAATCTTGATGTCACAGTGTTAGGACTCTCCCTTATGATGGAGTTTATGTCAAAATTAGATTGTAGCTTGGCTCCATGTTGTGTTAATTGCATAAAATATTTGTCAGGGTTTGCTAATACAATTTCATCAATAATTATCAAGATCCTTGGATCTTGATATCTGGTTTCGATTTCCTTGGGCGTGAGCCTTTGGTTAACCTCTTTCAAAGTGTAATCCTCAAAAGGGGGGAGAATCTGATTTTGGGAGCTAGTGTGATTTTCTCCAAAGTTCATATCACTAGTTGGGTTTTATATTGGATTAGAAGATGAATCCATCTCTTTTCTTTTGATTTGTGATCGTGTGACAATGATAAAAGTGATGTTTGTTTGAACTTTGTATTTTTTTAGATTTATATTTTTGGTGTTTTTGGTTTTTTCTATGAAGTTTGGTATGAATGCAACTAAGATGAGTCTACTTTATGTCTTTTATATCTTTTGATTTTGGGAAAATTTGAAGGTAAATGACTAAAATAAAAACTATGTTTTTTGATGTTTTGGTAATATTTTGCTAAATGCAAGATTTCTTTTTTATCTTGAGTTTTGGACTCGAAAAAATGATAAATTTGACAAGTTTTTTCATTTTGGGAGTAGCGTAACCACTTGTAAAATCCTAAACCTCTAAGTGATGGTGATAGTTTTGTCAAAAATTGATTCCACAACTATACTAATGAGTTGGGTTTCAAACTTTGTTACAAAAAGTTTGTAAGAAAAAAGTGAATTCACAACTAGACTAATGAGTTTCAATCTAACTTTTGTCAATGGGGTAGATTTGTAAATGGTGAGGTCTTGAGATTCTCCAAATGACAACTCTAGACTTTGACTTCCTAAACTTGTTTTTGGTATTCATTTTTCAATTTTTCAAGACAAGATGGTTTAAGGATTCTATGATAATGATGCTAAAATGATGTTGTTGTTATAACCTATAAAAGCTAGAAATGTTGAATATGTTGTGAAAATTAACTGTTTCAAATTGTGGAACTCTATGTAAAGATTAGATTTAAAAAGAAGCCTTTGAATTTAACTTTATTTTTCTTGTAAGGAAAATACGACAAACAAAGCCATAGATGTGATGCAAAGGATTGTGACTTCGGTGTAGTTGACAATATTTGCATTGTAGAACTATGCAAATATGTTGCACATAGTTGTAGTTCAATTTTGTTCACTAAGGAAAGGATTTTGCCTAATAAAGATGTGGTGTTTCACTAGATGATTATGTCGTAGTCGATAATGGATGTGTCACAATGTTTCTCTGGTGTAGATACATAGTTGTAGCACACATGTTGGAAAATGTGGTGTGAAAGCTTAGGTAAACAAACAACCTCTAGGAACCCTAATATTTTTTAATTTTATGATTTTTAGATGAAATTCAATGAAGAAAACATAGAAAACAAATTGATTGATAAGCGATTTAGTTGATTTTAATAAATTATTTTGTTTCCAATGATAAGAATGTTCACAATTTGGGAAAAACAAGAATTAAACATGTACAACCTAATGTAGTGGTAGAACGGGTGTGTAACTATAGATGGGACCACCTCGCATTTGAGGGCTAAATACTTAGAAAGATTAGGTATTTGAACAATTAGGTCAATTGTAAAAACACCTTTTCTATATAGAGGTGGATAGTAGACTTGCAATGACACAGGGTCGTCAGAAGATGCCATGCGCACACCTTCATTTACTTACTGAGAGGCTATTGCTAGCAACTCAACAAGTTCTATCTAAACCTAGGAAAGCACATGGTGAGTAGCTTCAGGGTATGATGTGCATCCCTTGTACTACTTTATTAGTTACGTTTGAAGGATTTTAAAGGCTTCTAAAACAAAAGGTTTTTAGTGGTAGAATATTGGTGAACATCGTTGACCTCTCAAACATTGCATTAGGAAACCCACACAAGTCTAGAGCACTACATGCACAAATGGACCTAGATAGCTTTTGCTCACAACCAATTTATACAGCACGCCCAACAATGTCACTTGAGGTCAAACCCTTGAGTTCTCTGTTACGATGTGTCTCAAGGTAGGCCTCCTACTTCAAATAAAATGGTGAAAGTTAATATAGCTATTTCTCATCATCTAGGATTGCACAAGTGCACAAGGGGAGAGGATATTATGAGCAACACACCGTCATGTGCAAGTGCACAAGAGACAATAATCAAATGGTGCTTTTTAATTACACCAAAATGAACTGTTCAACTCATCTGTTAATTTTAACCTAAATGAAGGATCGTGGGGATGGACCGTTGGAACATAGATCATATTCATGATGCAAAGGTATATAATGGCTTCCTAATCAATCCTATCTAGGGGTTAGGATTTTGATAATTGGTTGAGGTTTCTGTGGAAACACTTCTAAAAGAGGAAGACATCCTATGTGCACTGAACACCATTGAAGGCATCAGGACCATGGTGAAAGGTGGTCATGCTATGGATCTCTTTGATGCAAATGGAGCCAAGAAAAAGAAGAAGCCTACAACGAAGGCCCTCAAGTTGTATAGAGAAGGAATCAATAGAAAAAACATGGAGATGTTTTTCTTTTTTCAGAGCCATTACGGGGACCTTCTGGGTCCAAATCTAAAAGGTTGTTGAGCTTTCAAAGGGTATTTTCTCCTTGAAGTCTCGTAGCTCTTGAATGTTGTATGCAACAAACAACAAATGGATTTTTTTTATTTTAATACAAAGGAGCTACCCCCATTGGTAGCACTTATTTACCAAATATACATATATATTAATTTGAGAAATTAGATTGCAAGTGGATAAAAGGTGAACAATTAAATGGATTAGCATTGACTAGATCCTTCCTAAGATCATTGATCAAAGAGGATTCATGTAGGTAATAATCCATACCATAGAATCAAAAAAATTGGAATAGGAAATATGCCATGCAACCTTTATTATTGTATATTTTAATTTTGCTTGTTCAGTTCATTGAGGAATATTTGAGGAATGCCTTTAAACAAGAAAATGAATTAATGAATATGATAAGGTCCTTTAAAATGGAGAACATAATGTTACTTTTGCCAAACTATTTAAAACATAGGAATGTGCCACTTTTTTAATAAAGTGAGGCGCATTTATTTGGTGTACACTAAAGTTGCACAATTATTTTAATTTGAAAGGTGTAAATTGTTTGAAAGAGTTTGGAGTGCATGTACATTATCTCATATAATATTTTTGCATACATCCAATAACTCCACTGAATCCATTGTTTATGTTGAGAAAGACTTGCACTAAATATAGTTTGGCGAAATAAATACAATCCAATTATCACTATCCTCATCTCAAAAGAATAACCATACCTTAACAAAAAATTATTCACACACTTGACAATGTTGTTGTACTATCTAATCTCACTTCATCACTTTTGTGTAAAAAAGACTAGTAGATGCCTATGAATAATGATTCAAACTTATAATAACAATGTAGCATTATCTATTATAATATAGCAATGTGCTATTTATGCAATACAAAAGCCACTAAGGTCGACTTCAAGTACAATTTCAATTAAGAAATTACTAATAAGAACTAAATACAACACATTCTTGTTAATATTATAAAGGTGTTTATAAGAGACAACAAAAATGATGAGTTTGAAATTATTTACACAGTTGACAATGTTGTTGTACTATCTAATCTTACTTCATCACTTTTGTGTAAAAATGACTAGCAGTTGTCTGTGAACATCACATGTATAATAACAATGTACTATTATCTATTATAATATAGCAATGTGCTATTTATGCAATGCAAAAGTTACTAACGTCGACATCGAGTACAATTTCAATTATCAAATTACTAATAAGAACTAAACGCAACACATTCCCAGTCAATATTATAAAGGTGCTTGGAAGAGACAACAAGAATGATGAATTTGAAAGTACAAACAACGTCATTAAAATTACACGTGAATCATGAATAAGTTTCACCTATTTTATTCATCCACATAATTATAAACCATTTTGCAAAAAATAACAAGAAAATTTTCACCTATTTTATTCAACTAGATGATTATTGGAAAAATGAAGGAATGAAAAACTTTAGATAACGTCCTTATCACAGACCAAGGTATCCTGCTTTATTCAACAACATAATGCCCTTTGAAGGTAAAAATTGTCTCTAGGACCACATGTTTCTGGAATGTTCAAAAGCTGTAGGGGACTGTGCAATGAATCTACACCTTGCACTGTACTTAAATATGACAGAATGCTACGCTTTTTCAGTACAATTTTTATCTGATTTTCTCTGCTATGAATATGGGGATATTCCTGTAATATTAATGGCTACCATGAAAGACGATAGTGGCAGCAAACTAATTCTCTTATTTCATTAGCGAATAAAATCGGTCGAAGTCTTTTCATTGATTTCTGAGAAGAATGAATTCAGGTGGTGGACTGGGGACCCTATGGCAGTTGTCAGCTAGGCGAACAGTGGGGACCCGATTTGAAATTGTGAAGTTAGGCATTTTTCTCCCAGACTTTTATCTATGCACAAACATTAAACACTATAATATACATTCAATTTATATATCCACTTATTACATATATTCATGTATCTATCTCTATTTAGTCATTTGTCATCTAGATTTGATCACATTTACCTTCCAATCTTGAGATGACTAAACGCATGATTGGTGCAATTTGATGCTAAGTGCTAGTATAATTTAAGACATTCAATGCATTAATTCCAAAATCATTGAATAATCTACTAAAGGATTTGATGTTAATATATAGTTTAAAGACATTCAATGCATTAATTCCAAAATGATTGAATACTCTTAGAGCAAGAAACTTCTGGATTTGGCTCTGTGAGTTTTTTTCTCGCTCAACGTTTCGAATCAAACTTCATGATCCATCATTAGGAGAGCAAGAAGTTTGATCCAAAACGTTGAGAGAGAAAAAACCTCACACAGTCAAATCTAGAAGTTTCTTGATCTAACATTATGGATTGTGGAAATCATATGTCTACGATTGAAATACTCTACTAGAGCACCAAATAAATTTATTCTAGAGCATTGGAGAAATTAATAATGACCCATTTTTAATTTGGTACGATAAATGAATAACAAAACCACATATATGACACTTTCCTAAAAAAATTTAGCTTATCCAATTTTGGGGGTTTATTTGGGAGCAACTTTTTGGCAACCCTCTAGATATTTTTGGTTTTTTTTGGACATAAAACTATGTAGATTAATTTTTAATATCAATTTTTTTTATCATAGATCATGATCACTCATTAGGATGAGAAAAATATGTTGGAAAAACTACAAGAGTAGTTACGTATAAATATAGAGATGGGAGAAAATAATAGGTTAAGGTTAACAAAAATATGTAGGATAAACACAAAATATTAAGCTAACAAAATGGTAAAAAAGAGAAGAAAAAAGCCAAAATAAATGAAAAACAAAGAAAAAAACACAAAATCAAATCAAATTAAGAAAAAAGAGAAGAAAATGAACAAGCTAAGAGAATGAATAAAAATATATTAGAATAAGACAAAGAAATAAAATAACTAGAAAAATGTAACAACAAGCCATGAGTTAAAGACAATTTTAAGTTAAAAAAAGATAACATAAATGCAAATAAATAATAAAGTGGAGATTAACATTAACAAGTAGAACAAACACCTCAAATTATGTAAATATTAAAATGATAACATATAAATAAAAAATAAAAACAATAGATTAACAATAACAAGTGAAATAAACAATCCACAGTAGCAAAAAAGATATAAAAAAGTAAGACAAATAGAAAAGGTACAAGCATAAAGAAAAAGATAAGGAAAGACCCAACCAAATAAAGAAAATTGGCACCACAAGAGGGGATAGATGAGGATCAAAAAAGGGGTGAAAAAACTCATAAACAATGAGGAAACAATCAAAACAAGAAGAGAACGTGGTAAAAAAGACAAGGAGGGATAACCAAAAAATAAAGAAAAGAGGAAGATGAGAAAATCAATGATGATAAGAGGTGAGAAACTAGAAAGGAAGGAAGGGGGACTTATTTTTTGAGATAGGAGAGCAAAGGTTTCCAAGAGGTGTCAATATTCCAATGATCATCTCGATTAAGATTGGAAGGGTGGTTGCCAATTTCAATGGCTTCCAAGAGTTTTCTTTATAAAAAAAATATTTCTTAGCTAATGTTTAAGAATATTCAAGGTAAATATGGTGTTTAAAGAAAAAAGAATGTTTAGCTAAAGTTGACTTGGTGACACAATCATGTTTTATATCAACATTGTCTTCCTTGAGTCTAGTTTTAAAGGAATGACCTATCTCTCCAACACAATGGATACCCTAGGAGCATACTATTTTATAAAATCCTAAGTCAAGAAATGGGTTAACTAGGTTTTTTAGAGATTTATGTGATTGTAGAGAGTGTCCAAATAGGTTTGAAAACATATTTAATGCCTTTTAAGCAAATTTTGGATATTTTATGGGAGAGACATTCAATATATGGGAAAGTGGAATAGGTTGAGGAGAGAGGGTTAGAAATAGAATACTTGGGTTTATATTACAACATGTCTTGAATAAACACTCACAAAAAGTGTTTATTCTTGTAATCATTAAGCTTAAAAGCTTGGTTAGGTGTAAGAATTCTAAATCAAGTTAGTCCTCATTGCATACATAGAGCACCTTGGTGGAAAAAGTTTTTTAAGGACTACAATTTTCTAGGATGGTTGGTGGTGGGAAGTAGAGTGGAGATAAAGGGTAGTGTGGATGGATTTTCTAAAGACATGATAACTAAAATAAATGCATTTGGAAATATTGTTAAGGTGGGAATGTAATCTTTCTAAGTTCTCTAGGTCATGTGGCCAACATATGTTAGTATCATCCATCTATCATTTCCACCATATGGGCTCAAGAAGGAAGGACTGGTAAGAAATCTCTTCAAGTTACTCCATGTAGAAGTTGGAAACAACTAGGGGAAGCAAGGAACCCATAGCAATATCTTAAGTTTACTTATAGATCACCCATCCAAAAGAGGAGAATGTGAATATAAGGTTGATCTCAACTAAGGAATAAATCTCATTTGAGGTCTTGCACCTAATTATTTCAATGGATTTGTCAATGGGAAATTTGGTGAAAAGGGAAACAATATCAAAAATAGCTAGTAGGTCACCCTCTTTGAAATTTTATTTTTTAGGTATTTTTAAATATAATCAACTCCTCAAATATTTAGGAAGAGTAGAGCATATTGTCATGCATCAATTTAATTTGTAAAGAAAAGGATCACTATCTACTAGGGTTCGAGTTTGAACCTAGAGTATAGACCCATGAATGCAACTTCACCCTAAATCTACAAACTTTCCCTCTATAAATTAGAGATCCAACACAAATGTATATGGAGAAGAATATGATATTTTTACTAAAATAACTTCCACAAGAGAAGAATACAATAGGAAATATAATACAAATACTTCATAGTACTTGAGAATAATAAGTTTCTTCAAGGGGGAAAGCCTCCAAAATTCTTCCACAATTTTTTTTGTTACCATATGGTGCCAATAAACCAACTATTACCTCATATATATAGCATACTTATGTCATGGATGCCACCTAGGTGGACTTAACTACTTATATATGATTATATTAATTATCACATAACTTAATTATAAGTTATGCTAGCTAGAAGCCAACTACACATATTGTCATGCACACTACAAGATTAAGAGTGGGGCATGTCTTCTTCACAATGACCAATTATGGATGATTCTATATAAAATCTTCATCTTCACATTTGGCATCTTCAATAGGAAAATTCCTCCATTTAATGAGGTTCTATATGATTTTCCTAGTCCTTAGCTTCTTTGTTTGTGTCTAAAAAATAAACTTAGGCTCCAAGATGGATCTCTCCTCTACATCTAGCTTAGGTAGCACTATTTGTGTTGAAATTATACACTAATTAGATTTCTACTCTATTCTATATTTTTCTTTTTTCTTACTCTCCTTGAGACTAGAAAATACATCTTGTTAGTGTTGAATGTGTTCTTCCACTTCTCTAACATTTTTATGTACCTTTAAAGGAGAGGTGAATCATGGTATATGGTAAATTTTCATTCATTGAATGTATTGATCAAGATATATTTTGGGAAGTAATCCTTTTGTCCTATACTAAACATAGCTTAAAAATTTGATGATGTAGGAATGTTCGACTATTGCACTTCTAATGATTACAATTAAGCCATATCTCTTTCTATCCCCTTATTAAGCATATTTTACACTTTTTTTCAGCTTATCATATCATGATACTTTACATGTAACACCCTTAGTTAGAATGTTTTACCCTTTTAGTGAAGCACATGAACAAATTTTGAAAGTTAGGCTTAATTTTTTTGAAGCTACTGATCCATTAGACTCTTAAAACATTGTTTACTATGTCCATGGGGATATAAAAAATAAGAAAATATAGCATATATATTCCCAATGGTGAGTTTAATACTATGGTATTTTCCCAAACTTATTGTACCTCTATCTACAATCATTACCTAAAATTTTAGGGTTAGGTAGATAAAATTGTTCAATTATGTCACAAACTTATTATTGATGGAGTTATTAATACTCCTTTAGTCAATCAATATTGTCACCTTCTATTGTTTAAGATAACAATTACCTTGAGAATTTATTGGATGCCAATACCTAATAATGCATGAAAAGAGATTATTTGGTTGGACATATTCTGTATATTTCATAATAACTGTTATTGGTGTTCTCAATGTAGAACAAATTCTTCTCAAAATATTTATATGTACTCTATTATGTTTTCCATCATAATTGAAATTGATCCCTTTGGCCTTTATTTCTTTAATTTATTGGGGAGCCAATCTTGTAGGTTGAAGGGATGAAAATGTAAGATTCTTCCCATCTTTGTTTTACTTGAACCATATATTTTGTGAATGCTTCTACACAATATCTTCATCTTTCTATGTGGAATATTTGACGAATAAATTCTTCCACTTAATGAGGTACTCTATGATTTTCCTAGTCCTCATCTTCTTTGTGTGTATTTTGAAAATTAAATCAAACCTCGGGATAGGTCTTCCTCTTCATCTAGCTTACTAATAATTTTACCATTTTATTCTATTTTCTATTTTTCCTTGTTCTCCTTGAGATTAGTGAGTACTTCTCGTTGGTTTTGAATGTGCTCTTTTATTACTCTAACCTTTTAGTGTACATTTAAAGAAGACATGAAGGTTGGTATGTAACACCTTAGCATTGATTAAATGGTTTTAATAGTATCTCTTTTGGGAGGCAATCATTTTAGCTTGTAGATTTTGTTGTGTAGGAATATTTTATTATTACACTTTCAATTGTAATATTTAGGTCACCCCTATCTACCCCCTTGTTAAAAATGTTTTTTATTTTGTGTGAGCTTACCATTTGTGTATACTTTTCATGTAACCCACTTAGTTGAATTATTTTACTCTCTAAGTGTAAATGTCAAACAACTCCTAGAAGTTTATCTCACTTGTTCCCAAGGTAGTGATCCATTAGATTCCCAAATATTTTTTTCTCCAACCATGGTGATATTTAAAATATAGGACAATAAATCATGTAATCTCCTATGATTATTTTATTACCTTGATATTTCATCAAATAGTTAGGTGTACCCCAATCTACAATCATAGGCTAAACTTTGGGGTTGGGTAAATGGAACAATTTAGTTATATTAACAATGTATTGTTGATGAAGCTATGTCTACACCCTAAGTCAATGAATACTATTACCTTTTGTTTTTTAAATAAGCCTTGTACTTTAAGTTTTTGTAAGTGTAAATTGAAAATTCAACCCAATGTCATGGAGACAATAGGAAATAAAGCACACAACCACTATATGCAATCCTAATTACTCAATAAGATCAAATCTATTCAATGGAAAACATGCAATAATAAGTAAAACCAAATTTCAATCAATTGACACCTTCACGTTCACTGTATTGCCATGAATGACTTCCATTGTTCCTTCTTTGTAAGCTTTGCTCTCAAAAATGGGTATGCTACTATTTTACTATGCACTTCAAGTAAATATGTGATGATTGCAATGATGCAAATGCCAAAGTTTTTAGAGTTTGTGGTTAGCCTTCAACGTGTAATGAAGGCTTGCTTTTATAGAAATGCTTGTTTCAGATGAACAATCTAGATTAAAAGATGAAAGATTAGGATCAACAGCTGAGGTCCATTGAGAGCAAATAGATTGGAGAGTTAACATGTCTGATCGATTCAATCAAGGGAATTGATTAAATAATCAGTGGAAATTAATTGATTAGTCAGTGGGATTTGAATAATCAATGGGATTGATTGAATAGTTAACATATTAGATTGCTCAATCAATCCAGATTTGATTGAATAATCAATGGGATTGATTGATTAGTCAATGTATGAGATGATAATTAATTAATTAATCTTTGGAGGAATGTGCAAGTAAAGATTGAACTAATAAATAAAATTTTATTTATTAATGGATCATGTTGAGTGAATATTGGAGAATTAAATAATTGATTTAATTATTTAATCTAGAAGTGGGAAAGTGGTTCAATTAAATAATTTGCAATAATTATTTAATATAAGAAGGGTGTTTGATGTTAATTAAATAATTACTGATAACTATTTAATTAATCAGGAAGAATAATATTTAATTAAGACATTTTATTTATTTATTTTTATTCAAGGGGTAAACACTTTTGACCGGAGCTATGAACCGGAATACAACCATTCAACAATACCACCCCAATGGGGTTTGAACCTTGGTGGCAAGAACAACAATGCCACCTTTAAACCAACACACCATGCCAATACCGACAATATTTAATTAAGACATTAAATAAATAGGATTTATTTAATTAGTCAGAAATGATGAATTTGCATGAATTAGTTAAATAATATAAAATTACTTAATTAATAGCAGAATATGAAATTTGATAATAATTAAATAATAATGTATTATTTAATCATTTGGAAGAAGAGTGAAAATCAGTAAGAAGTTGTTGCTCACTCGTCATGACAATTTAGGGTATCTACATTTTGGCCCTCTTTGATATAATACATTTTTATAGTGTTATGTCAAAGAAAATTCAAAAATTTATGCTCACAAGTGACCTCGATATGCCTTGGTAACGGCAGGATAGGTTGATGCCCCCTCGGAAAAATTTACAAATTTTGAAAAATATTCAAAAAAATTGGAAAATTGTTTTGACAAGTCAATTTTATAGTGTTGAATGTGTTGGTAGCAAAATATTTAGAATTTAGGACCTCTAGGCTATCCGTTTTTGACATTTTGTATTTGAAGTATGAAGTTGATGTGCCCAATTATAATTTTTTTTGCAAAATCCCACCCTAAAAGTCTATAAATAGGCCCTAGGGGGGTGCAAAATAGTTCATTTTTGCATTTTGAGTTTAGAAGTTGAGAGCTCTAAGTGGAGATTTTGTGAACGAGAGCCTGCAGAGATGTCTCATGTTCTAGTAGTTGTGCACCATAGATACCAAGTTTGTTCCTTCCGGGGGCTAGAGGGCTTAGGGGACATAGTATGTACCCTTTCCTTTCCTCGTTTTATGTGTAATTTTTCATAGATTTTACAGCTCAAAGAAGAGAAAATAGATGCGGTGAGTTTTTGGCACTGCATTTTCTATCGCTTTCACCACATGTGTGGTCTTATGCATCTCATGTGCAAAGTGCAACACATCTATAAAATAGAGTTGCAAATGTCAGGTTGCTCACAATTGCTTTGTGCACCGCATCTGTTGTGGTGCGATGCATATGTAGGATAGAATGATGCAATTGATTTTATGCAATGCATTTGCATGATATTAGGTTGCAATTGCTTAGCCTGTTTGCAATTACAAAGTAAGTTGCATGTGTGAGTTGCATCTATATGATAGTGCGACGCATTTGACTGTTAGCCAATTTGAGTCAATTTTTGAGTAATTTTTCTCTATATAAAATGTCCAATAGGTCCAGTTAGGTGTCTTGATTGACATAATGTGCCTTTTTGTGAGCACAGGTGTGATTACTACCAATCTATACCCAATAGAGCCATCATGCTTCTTTTAGATTACAAGATCATCTTGGAGATGAGGAGAGGGATATATTGCATGCTCTAGGACTATATCATGTTACTTTCATGCTCATGATTTGGGCTAACCAAGGGCTTCTAATAGGTTTAGCAGAGTGATGGAACTCTAAGAACAGTTCCTTCCATTTCACAATAGGAGAGGCCACTGTGACATTAGAGGAAGTCTGGCATATTCTTTGTCTTCCCATTCATGGTGAGCATGTTTTCTATGATCCTAATCATGGGTTGGATGCCTTGTGGACAGACTTTGTTGTTGAGGACTACGAGATTTGATGGGATACACTTGTTGATAGATATGATCGGCTTCTAGTTGTTATCTACACTACGATAGGTGGCATCATTATTCCTGACCGTCAATGACATGGATTCCCTATTAGATGGGGTCAAATGTTTAAGGTCATGATGAAGTAGCCATTTTTTATGCTTGGGGTCCTTGTTTATTGGCCATGCTCTATTTCAAACTTCATGATGTGGCATACCGAGATGCTTAATCTATTAGCTACAATACTACATTGCTTATGGTTTGGGCTTGGGAGCACATAGTTGTCCTCAGGCCACTAGTGGATAGGTACCTAGCACCAAGACAAGAATATTTATACATCTATGGAGGTTCCATTACATAGATCTGGGTTGGTGACATTGGCTATTGTCGTCATGGAATTGATACCCTCGATGCTTTTGCATGAAGGTTGTACAGGGATTGCCTAGTGTGGGATGATGATTTAGAGCACCTGTCATATTGTCAACAAAATCAATATTTGATTGGTCGTATTGTTCAAACCCAACATATTATCAAGAGACATATTCCTAAGCATGTGTTATGATAGTTCAGAGAGCAACAAGGAATTCCTATAGGTATTGCAAATTTTTCACATTCTTCTCGATAGGTTCTTGTGTGGGGACCAATGATCAATGTCTAGGATGCAACCATAGAGATTTATGGACTTTAGCCAGTTGAGTGTGGTGCCTTGTTGAGCTAGTTGATGAAGGCACTATAGAAAATTATGATGCATGGTGGGCCCAGCACATGCCCACCCCTTTTATAGATCCAAATCAGTATGATCCTATAGAGAGGTTAGGTAGAGGTCCTTAGGGGAGAGGACTAGGGAGAGGTGATGATGGTGGTCGGGGTGGTTGAGGTGATGGTGGTGATGATGGGGCGTGGTGGAGGTATGGGTGGAGATGGTGGGAGGGGAGATCGTGGTAGGGGTGACAGAGGTAGGCGAGATAGAGGTAGGCTTCCACCTTTAGTACTGAGGCGGGAGGGTGAGTAGCAGAGGGTTGAGCAACAAAGAGATGATGCTCCTCATTAGGAGGAGAGGGTCAGAGCAGGCTAGGTGCAACCAGATGTCACTCCTCATCAAGAGGAGATCCATATGGAGGAGGAGGTAGGGGAATTAGAGATGGAGGTTCGGTCACAACATGAGGTCCAGATGGAGGAGGTGGAGGATAAGTTTGTCACAGTAGAGGACGAGACTACATGATAAATGGCCGTAATGGAGGGTATGAGGGTTTGTTGGATATTCAAAGTGAAGGATGCAGAGGAGAGGGCCTAAGAATCATAGGTAGCAATGTTATAGGTGTAGCTTTAGGCTACATTGGCTCAAATACAAAGTCTACAGGGGTGGGTAGCTCAGTTGATGATTGAGCAAGATATGGTTGTCATCAGAACACATTGGGCTGATCAAAGAGTAATTGAGCTCATTGATACTGTTAGCGGGGGCATCACAGATCTAGCACAGACACTTAGTATGTCTAGTAGGGTTGAGCAGTATTACAAAGATCTTTATGAGAGGGTGGTGCCACTAGCGGAGAGGGAACCTAGTTTTGCAGAGAGTCATAACAGATCTCATTCATGGAGATCATGGAGTAGTGCAGTGGTTTCCCAACCTAGGCTATCTCCATATCATTCAGGTCAAAATTCACACAAGGATTGGTCATGGGCATTAGGATCAAGCCATAGAGAGGAGAGGCCTCCATTTGGGGACAGGGGTAGCACAGGCTAGGCCTGTTTGTATACATAGACATGTATATTTTTTATCGATCCTGGTGAGCTCCACATTTTTTACAATCATTCGACATTATACTGTGATATTCTTTTGGATATATATATATGAGATACATCATTTTTTTGGAGGATTATATGATGCTTTAGTTATGCATATTTCCATATGATGGATGTTTATGGATGCATATGATGTTTACATATGCTTTTATTTATGTATGGATGCACATGATATATGATTTATGGTTACATGTATGATATGATATATGGATATTTAATACTTATGATCTATGATATGATATATGGATATTTAATGTTTATAATCTATGATGTATTGATGGCATTATATGTTTAAAATATGTTATGCCATATGGATGATGATGTTTCTAAAATGTGATGCAATATTTTCTATCTTTTGGTATTTTTCTTATGCACTATGTATGACCTATATGTATGTGATATATTATGATATTCTAACATGATTATGGATATAGGATGATGCAACTAGTATATTTTGTTTGTGTGTCATAGCATGCCACCAAGATGATTGTGGGATTGTTAGAAGAATTTTTAATATGAAGAAATAGTTAGTAAGGAGTGAAGAAACCTTTTAGATAGATCATTCATCTAAATTACAATTGATGTAATGATTGATATTACTTGATCTTTCAACAGTGCATGTTTTATCATCATAGAGTGTTTTTTCATGTTTATGGAACAAGCGGATGTATGCACACCTAAGCATGAATTATGAAGTTAGCTTTTGTTTCCATTTATTTAAAAGATATGATATGTTGGTGCAATTAAATATTTAATTACACTTTATTAAGTTTACTTAGGTCCTTATTAGGTTTTACCTTTAGGGTTTTTCATATTGCTTTATAAAAGCAAGTCATCTCATGTAATTCATTATTCTCAATAATATTATTTGGATCTTTTTATGCAAATTGCTCTTGCATATTTGATTTTATCATAGAAGGCTAATCCAAGTTTTGCAGTTGATCTTGGTTTTATGGAATTTATTGGAAACTCTAGCATGGTATCAAAGCTATGATCTGCAATCCCCTTCTTAGATCTAGGAAAAATTCAATCAAAGGGTTTTTTGGGGGATCCTCAAGGGATCAACATTGAGCAATTTTTTGGTGCATTTTGGATAAAAAATGACCAATATATTTATCTTGATGTATTTAAAAATAATAATTTCTGGGTTTTGTTCAAAATCACAAAATACCGTATGGGTATCTACTAGATTTTTTTAAATAATGGGAAAAACTTGTAGAAACGGTTGTCAAAATCACGACTATTTTCTCTACAGGTGAAGTTTTTTAATTTTTACCAAATCACATGTTTTACTTTTTGGATTCAAAAATGCTTTATGGGTTTTAATGGCAACACCAAAATATTAACTGGGTATCCATTATTATTTTGCATGCAACAAATATTTTTTTTAGAAATCAAATCAAAAGGGTCGTGTTTGCATTGTCGGCTAGAAAAATTAGCCTTTTTTTCTAAAATTCATAACTTGAGCATAAAGTGTATTTTTTTTGAAAAATTTATATCATTAGAAAGTTGATTTCATCCTCTACGTAGATCTAAGGTTAATTTTTTCTCATGGAGGCAGATGTAAACATGAATCCTTGCATGCAATCTTTCCTTTTTACATGCTTTATGTTTTCATTTTCTCTTTGATTTCTGCATGTTTTGCATGTTCTCCTTTTACAATCTTGGGGTATTGTAATAAATGAACTTCAATAAATTTCCATTAGGGGGGCTTCTTGCATAATTATTTAATTAGAGTGTGGTCGCATGGCATGCACTTTGATCCCATCTTCATATTGATGACAACTCGCTTAACACATTGTTGGTTCACATCAGTTCATGTCTCAGATTGATAGCCTATGGTTAATGATCTTGAATCTCTTCAGATTCTCATCATGTCACATCTTAGTTTGAGGTCCATTCATTTTTTGGTTAATATTCCAGAATCTTCATGGTACTTGCTCTTATGGATAAGTTTTAGTCATAGTTCAACATCGAAATTGAGATACACATAGCTTCTAGATTCTTTCATCATATATTTCCCTCTTATGGGGGGCATTTCTTATGTATCTATGTGATGGATGGTGTACTTGGGGGCTCATCTGGAGTCCTCCATCTTTCATCACTTGGTTGTATTCTCCATTTATTTTGCATTGCATATGTACATGGGTACCTAACATGGCCTTGTAGTCAGGACCCATTCATGCTTTCATGCATCCATCCTTGCATTATTTGCATGTTTCTTATTCTCCCTAAGTTTCACTTAAGGGTAGGTGCTGGTGTAATTAAATATTTAATTACACTTTATTAAGTTTACTTAGGTCCTAATTAGGTTTTACCTTTATGGTTTTGCATAATTCTTTATAAAAGCAATTCATCTCATGTAATTCATTATTCTCAATAATATTATTTTCATCATTTTATGCAAATTGCTCTTGTATGTTTGATTTTCTCCTTGTAGTAGGCTAATCTAGGTTTTGCAGATGATCTTGGTTTTATGGAGTTTATTGGAAACTCTGTCAATATGGACAAGTGCATAGTGTATTCCAAGTTGAGACAAACCTTGGCAACATTAGTATCCATTTGTCAAATATTTAGACACATCAGACAAGGAGTGCCATGATTCGGATTAGTGACAATAGAACCTTGTAGGAATGTGTGAGGGAAAATCCATAAAGCATGTTTTTCAAGAAAGTGTTAGATTGGATTTTGACTTGTATAGGATGTTTAGGTTATGCTAAATGGAACTCTATCACACACAAGGACCTTAGTTTCCCTAGTCTTGTTACCAAGACAAACCACAGACAGAAATTGACAAAAATAAACGTCATAATCCATCATTGTCACTCTAATCACTTGTGGATATCATCAAGCAACTTAGGAATATGACATAATATAAATCAGATAAGATAAGAATAAACTAAACCAAACAAGTGAACAAATGTTTAGACCTTTTTAATCCATGGATAAGTGTTTGATATATTTTTAAAAGATTGTGCATGTTTGTAGGAGTGAAACATTTCGTGTAAGATGCCTGGTTTGGTTTTGATAATGCCACATCCTAAAAGATAAATTATTTTTATAGGATAGGTAACATTTATAGATAATTGGGCCAACCTAGTTGAAGACTAGTTTGGGTAGTGTCGTCTATTATTTCGTGATTTGTTAAGGTCAATTATGTATAGGATAATCCATTTGTGTCAAACATGTTCATTCTCTACAAAGGATAGATTTGTTACGTAGTTCAGATTGTGATGAAGGGTTTATTTGTAATGGACCCTAAGGGGACTGACCTAATGCCTTGGGGGCTCACTAATGATGGCCTTGCCCACGTGACAACTTAGAGACAATGCACTTTGACTGACCATGATAAATGATAGTTTATTATGAGATATGGACTATGATAAAGATTTGAATGCAACGGGCCCTAAAGGACAGACCTAATGCCTCGAGGGATCATCAGTGATGGCCTTTCCTATGTGACAACATAGAGGAAACATAGTTTGACTGACCATGAATTGACATCATTTTTTATTTTTTCTGACATTTTATGATTGTTTTTTGATTTTTCAAAGGATATTTGAAGGTTTTTGGGTTTTTGTTTGATTTTTTTTTGTTTTTTAGATTTTTGTGATAACATCCTCCAATACCATGTTTAAGATCCTTTTGAAACCCATAGGTCAAGGATTGCCCCCGATCTAGAATAGGACTAGCTATTATGAAGGGATGGATATGATAAGCAATTTGACATTAAATGTTTAATTAGTCTGGGGCCATGAGAGGGGTGAGAAAGCTTTTATTATGAAAGAGCATGTGCTCGGGTTATTATGGATGGAGTCAGATAGAGTAATGATAGATGGTAGAGTGGGAGTTGATTACACATGGTGCCTTTTTGCTAGGCAACATGGTACTTATCCAAAGCACCACTAAAATGGTTTTCAGTTATAGGACAAATTATTTTTCTTTTTCTTTGATTTTTTGGTTTAACATTTTTTATTATTTTTTGATACAATGGGATCTCTAGAGGTCATGTATAGTACTTCCGAAGGTGCATTCTATTGATAAGAACAAATAGCAGTTCACAGTAGCCAGTTGATAGGCACCAAATATGTATGTTGCGGTGATGATATAAGGACCCAACCAGTTAGGCTCAAACTTGCTTGGTTTTTCTCTTTCGTGTTGGTTTTGAGGATTCTCTTTAAAGACCAGATGACCAATTTTGAAGTTTCATATCTTAAATCTCTTGGTGTAGCTATGTCGGAGGTGGTTCTAATATGCCTACAAGTGGACCAATACATTTTTTCTTCTTTCGTCTAGTAACTCTAGCTCATACAATCTGGATATTCTATAGTCTTCATCATCAACAAAATTTTGCATGAAAATTCTGAAGGACGAGATCTCAATCTCAAGCGATAAGATGGCTTTGGAATCGAAGACCAAGGAATAAGGTGTGGTACCAATAGGAGTACGAATTCTCATACAATAATCCCATAAGGCTGGATTTAGCTATATATGCCAGTCTCAGGTAGCGTCATTGGTAGTATTTTTTAATATTTTCACAATAGTTTTTTTAGATGACTCTGCTTGACCATTACCTTGGGGATAATATGGAGTTGTGAAGTGGTGCTAGATGTGATATCTTTCACATAATTCCTTGTCATCTTGGGTTTTGAAGGGACACTCATTATCTATTACTATGAATAAAGGAACACCATATCGACATATGATATAGTTCAATATGAACTTTTAAATTTGTTTACCAATGATATACATCATCGGTATGGCTTCGATCCATTTAGTGAAATATTTTGTTGTGGCGATAATGAACTTGTGTCCACTGGTAGATGTAGGTTGAATATTCCCAATGAGGTTGAGTCCCCATTGAGAGAAAGGCTAAGGTGAGGTAATTGGATGGAGTCCCTGTGTCGATGCATGTACCAGGTCATCGTGGATTTGACACTATCTACATTTCTTCACAAAATAATATGAATCACTTTTCATTGTAGGCTAATCGTACCCTATTCTCAAAAGCTTCTTGGATAGGGTAGGACCACTAGAGTGAGCCCCATATATACCCTCACATATTTCTTCTAGAGTTGTCTTTGATTCCTCTATGTCAAGACACCTAGGAAGGGTGGTATCTAGGCTACTATGATAAAGGGTATTTGCAATGATAACATACTTAGTCGCTCATTGAATAAAGGTTTTTGTTGGTTGTTTGACAAGTCGGGAGGTAGGACTTAGGTGTGAATGTAGTTGAATGTATCCTTATACTAGGGTGAATTGGGGATAATTTTTTTGTAGAAAAGCTTGGATTCGGGGACATCGAATGCAACCATGAATAGTTGTTACACCAAGAACTCACACTGGTATACATTATTAATAATATCCAAGATAGACCCAGTGGTGGTCATTGCATTTTCTACCTTATTCTGCAATCTTGGGATATGCGTAAATAGAATGGTTTTGAATTATTATTTGAGGTTGCCACCATTTTCTTATATGGTACCAGTTTGTCACCCTTAGTCTCATATTCGACATTGACTTCTCAGAATACTAACTATGAGTCACCATATACCTATATGTCTTTGATTTTCCATCTAATTGCTTCTCACAAACCTGTGAGTAAGGCTTCATATTCCACTATATTTTTGGAGCATGAAAATATGATCTTGTATGATTTAGGGATAGTGTCCCCTTGTGGTGTAATGAACAAGACACCAACTCCTGAACTATGATTTGTGTTCAATCCATCAAAGTACATTTTCCATTTGTAGATGTATCTAGCTTGAAGATTGCCTCATCAAAGAATTTAGATACAACAGGTGTGGAATGTTTTTGTAGGGGCATCTACTAACTAATCAACAATGACTTTCCCTTTAATTTCTTTATTTTACACATATTTAATGTTGAACTCGCTAAGGAGCATTAACCATTTCGCTAGTCTACCTGTGAGTATGGCCTTGTTGAGTAAATAATTCAATGGATTGATTTTTTCTATTATCTTTGTTTGTAGATTTAACATGTAGTGGTGTATTTTTTGTGTAGCAAAGACTACAACAAGACATGCTCGCTCAATGGGAGTATAATTGAGTTCATACCCTACATGGGTACGAATGATGTAATATATTTCACATTCCTTCACATTTTCATCATTTTGTGCCAGGAGAGCGCCTAATGTAGATGATGTTGCTAATACATATAAAAAAAGTGGTTTCCCATTGATAGGTGGTCTTAGTACTAGTGGTGATAGTAGATAGTCCTTGATCTTTTGAAAGCCTATTGACAAGAATCAGTGCATCTGAAAGGGACATCGTTGTGTAGGAGATATTGAAAAGGGTGGAACGTGTCTGCCAGTTGTGCTATAAATCTACAAATAGATTGTAGTTTTCCTTGTAGGATCCTTAGTTAAGTTATAGTGGAAGGTGGTGGCATGTCAATTATGGCTTTCACCTTTACAAGATCAACCTCTATGCCTCTATGTGAAACAATGTATCAAAGGAGCTTCTCAGAAGTTACTCCAAAGACACATTCTTTGGGTTCAGTCGAACCTTATAAATTTTGTTCAATACTGCTAAGTGATCATCTCTTGTGAGGGATTTTTCTAGGATGTCATCTACATAGTCCTCCATTAGTTTATACATCATGTCATGGAAGATTGTGGTCATTTCCCTTTGATAAGTGGCTCCAACATTTTTATGACCGAAGGGCATGATGTTCTAGCAGTATGTGCCCCAAGCGTAGGTGAAATCTATCTTGTGTTGATCTTTTGCTACAATTCTAATTTGATTATACCCAGAGAAACCATCTATCAGTGATAACAGATTGTATCAGACTATAATATTCACGATCATGTTTAGCATTAGGAAGGAAAGAAAGGTAATGGAGGACTAGTTCAGGGTCTAGTCTCGACATGTCAGCACAGTACCATGCAAAGTTGATTATCCTTTTCAAGAAAAATTGCTGAATTTTTTCTTCTCTGCATCTGTAAGGGACACTACAAAGAGTATGATTTTTGGATCTTCCATTGTGCTAATGTTGACCTCTTTTTAATTCTTGACAAACATTGGGGATTTCTCTTGATTTGTGGGGATTGGGTCCAACCTTCCACCCTTAGATTCCTCAAAGAGGTTTTCACCTTTAGATACATCCTTTTTATTATATTCTTTCTATGTCTATATGTGCCTTTCAATTTTCACCCATATACTTTTTTTTCTTTGTTTCTTTTGTTTTGTGACTGGAAGATGGGATCAAATCCCCATAGTATGCAGCCATGTCAAGATCAATAGTGAATCCTTGTGATCCCCACTTGGTATTCTGACTCTAAATCCCATAAACTCAACAATTGCTTCATCGTTTTCAAAGAGGTCTAATCTTGGTGGAACTTGTTGGTCCCAATCGATTAGTTGTGGGTGAAGCAACAATATGTTATTGTTAGTATCAACCAAGCTAAAGGATGAGGTAGATAGGGTGAAGATAGAGGAATTGTTTGGATTCCAAAAGGTATTGATATAGGCATGGCCATTCATATATTTGGTTTGAGGAGAGGATTGGTCAAGATCTCAATAGGTTTCAACTAAGTCATAGTCGCTAGAGGATTTATCAGAACCCCATTCCAATTCGTTAGAGTTTTTTTTGGTATGGTAATAATTAGATGCCTCAAAAACTTTGAAAATATTAACAACTTCCTTCCAAAATATCATGGTACTAGGAGCTTTCACTTTTAGAGGTTGATACCCCAACCCTATGTTGCATGTTTTTTTGCTTTCTATGATAGGTTTGGTCATACTTTGTTTTTATAGTCCAAAGATGTTGTACCCATCGTATCCTTTCTATTTAATTATGTCAAACCCCTTGGAATAATTACCCACAGGTAGATCCACATGTATCTTGTCCTCTTCATCTCTATATATCCATTTAGAGAGGTCATCCTCGATACATTCCTTTCCCAATTCACCCCATTTGGTGAAGATCATGGGTGGGTGATACTGAATCCTCACCTTGGGATTTTTCTTGATGTGATGAGGTTTGTCATAATTTTTTGGTGTAAATGGTAGTTTCCTTACTCAAAATAGACTTTCAATATTGTATTCTCCAACTCCATTGTCCTAGACCTGGACATTGGTATTAGGGAATTTTGTTGGTAATGGAAAAGCTTTTGATAGATAAGATAGGTCAATGTATTGTGATGAGGAAGGGGTAGATGGGCTCTTCTTGTGGCTAGGTACTTGATTCTTAGGTGTTCCAATCAAGTTATTGTAATATTAATAGGGGCTAGGATTATCGTAAATAGTGATCTATGATCCATTACAGGGATATTTCAAACATTGGTGGTATGTGGAAGGGATAGGCTTCATGGAGTGGATCCATGGGCATCCAAGCAAAAGGTTGTAGGGTAGGTCTAGATCAAAAAACTAACATATTGTGTCATGTATAGTAGGACCCACTCTGATTGGTAGCATGATGACACCCTTGGAGGGGCATTCCATATCATCATACCTACATACCATGATCCTCTTTGACTCATATATACAAGCCTCTGAGAATCCAATGGTAGTTACTAGTTTCAATGTGCATATATTCAACCCTACTCCACCATCTATCATAACTCGTTTAATTTTGTGTTTTTTAATGTATACTTCGATATATAATGCTTTATTGTGATTTTGTTTCTATGAAGTACAGTTGTGTTCAATGAATGTTATGTGTTGGTTGGTAGCTAAGGACCCTACCATGGCCTCAAATTGATTCACATTTAAGTCTGGTGAGATGGATGAATCCTATAATGCCTTATCTAGAATAGCCTTGTGCTTGAGAGAGATGTGTAGCAACTCAAAGATTGAGATATGAGCTATGGGGTCTTTCCTAGATGATCAAGGAATTTGTATTCATGTGTCATTCAAGGTTAAGAAGGGGATCCCTATAGAGTCACCTTCGATCGTCTAGTGGCAACCGCACATTTGGGATCCTTATTTTTTCTGGTGACGGTGGATGCATTATGGTCCAATGATGATTGGATATGATTCACTATGTACTTAGGAGAGACATTAGTATAATTGGCATTAGCTTTTCTACCTATTCCAAAACTTGAGGATTTTCCCTTCCCATGGTTTTGTAAAGGGTCCTTGAACATGATATGATCTTGACTATAGGTTTTTTTATTGTTTATCAATTTGGATATCACCTTGCTCTATGTGATCTTCTATAAGGTTATTTAATTGGAAGAAGGTGAATGTCTTATGTCCCTTAGTTCTATGATATTCATAGAAATCATTATCATTCCACCAAGTTGGTTTGAATGGACTTGGCTCATAATGTCTTATCTTAGGTAACTAGATGACATTATTTTGGAGCAATTTCTTTAGAATTGCCTCAATTGGGTCACCTAATGGAGTATACTTTCATCTCAGTGGAGGGGCCCTAGGAGGACCACATGGTGTGTTATTTTAACCACATTAGCAGTTTGTTCCTACTTTTGTGGAGTTCTATTGGTATTCATTAATATGGGTCCTTTCAGATTTACCATAGGATGAGGTTTATTTATGAGTTTTGTATCTACAACATCATCATTCGTCATGTTTTTGTTCAGTGACCAATATTTTTTTTCATTTTGTTTCAAAGTAGAAGAATAATTATTATTCTCCTTAAAAAAATTCACAAGCCCTTTGGCAGTGAGGACTTTCTCAATGGACAGCCCCTTTTCAAATGTGTTAGAGCAGTGGATTTGTAAGTGGAATAGGACCTCCTTGTTGAGGTTCTCCATGAAGATATGGACCAATTGCTTCTATAGTATATGGAATGCACACTTTCTTTCTAAGCTTCACCATCTTTGTAAGAGTGACAAGAAGGTATCACCATCTTTCTATTTTTCCTTGCACAAATGGGTAACATTGACATCAATTGAGATGTTGTAGGAAAAGTGTGCAATAAATTTTTCCATAAGTTCACTCCAAGTTTGTATGCTTGAAGGTAAGTGTGCAAACCATTTGAGGGCTTGTCCTCCCAAACACCAGGGAAAATGTCTCATTGAGATACGTATGTTCATGTGCCACATCTAAGAATGCAGTGTGGAAATCCCATATGTATTCAAAGGGGTCACCCTTTCCCTTGTATTTATCAAATTTTGGAACAACAAAGTTGAGGGGAAAGGGAGGCATGTGAATGCTCCTATCAAAGGGGTAAGGACATAGGTCCTCCACTGAGTATGTTTTTTAGCTACCAGTTACATGCATATTAGTCATCTAATTTTGCAATGTTTGTAATTGTTGAGATATTAGGTCCATTAGCAATGTTACCATTGGAATCGAGGTGGGTGTAATTTATTGCAAGGACCCTTATGAAGGGTTCCCAAATGGGGTTGTGTTGTGTTGTGGATTGAATCCATGCATTTTTTGGTTTTGATGTGTGGGTGGAATGTGGTGGTGAAATTGTGAAGTGTATGTGGGATTTGAGTTATATGATGATGAAGGTGGAGGGACATTAACACTAGCTTTGAACAATGTACCAAGATTGTTTTGTCTTGAATCCTTGTGGTGGAGGTTGTGTAAACCCAGTTGTTTATGCAAAACCATGATAGTTTGGTTGTTGTGAAGTGGTTTGGAAAACCCAAATGTGGAGTGAACTAGGATTGTTTGGTTGTTGTGGAGGTAGTGGTTGGTTAAACACAAATGTATACATAAAACCATGATAGTTTGGTTGCTACAGAGGTGGGGGTTGATTAAACTGAATGATGATGAACCTAGATTGTTGGGTTGTTGTGGAGGTTCTGGTTGAGAAAACCCAAATGTAGATTATGAATCGAAATTGTTAGGTTGTTGTGAAGGTGGAGTGATGTTGGGACCTATTTAAAAAAAGGATTGAGTCCTTGTCAGAGGTGTGTTTGTTTTTTGCAAAGTGGATGGGGTACCCACTTGTGGTCTAAGGTACGAAGGGTTGGTCTTCTATATCCTGCTTGATGTATTTGCATGGGATGAATTTTGGGCTATAGCCATAGTGTGAGTTGGTATTGCAGTTGTAGATGTAGAGGAAAATAGATTTTCCATGGGTTTAGTGGATGTAGGTGGTGGTGTAGCATTCACAGTTAGTGTGTAATGAAATGTTTGGCTAGGTTACATGCCTGTGTTCAATTGTTACATGGTTTATGATGCAATCGATGTAAGTGATGGTGTAGATCTATTCATGGCACCAAATCTTGGTGTCACAATGTTAGGACTCTCCCCTATGATGGAGTTTATGTCAAAATCAGATGGTAATTTAGCTCCATGTTGTCTTAATTGCATAAAATATTTTCCAGTGTTTGTTAACACAATTTCATCAATAATTATCAAGATCCTTGGATCTTGAGATGTGGTTTCAATTTCCTTGGTCGTGAGCCTTTGGTTGACCTCTTTCAAAGTGTAATCCTCAAAAGGGGGAAGAGTCTGATTTTGGGATCTAGTGTGATTTTCTCCAAAGTTCATATCACTAGTTGGATGTTACATTGGATTAGAAGATGAATCCATCTCTTTTCTTTTGATTTGCAATTGTGTGACAACCATAAAAGTGATGTTTGTTTGAACTTCAAGTCTTTTTTTAGATTTATATTTTTGGTTTTTTTGGTTTTTTCTGTGACGTTTTGGTCTGAATGCAACTAAGATGAGTCTACTTTGTGTTTTTTATATTTTTTGATTTTGGGAAATTTTGAAGGTAAATGACTCAAATTAAAACTATGTTTTTTGATATTTTGGTA
This sequence comes from Sequoia sempervirens, assembly GCA_007258455.2. Taxonomy (NCBI): domain Eukaryota; kingdom Viridiplantae; phylum Streptophyta; class Pinopsida; order Cupressales; family Cupressaceae; genus Sequoia; species Sequoia sempervirens. The sequence continues at coordinate 58,218,084 of VDFB02072274.1, forward strand.
ATATTTTTTTGAATGCAAGAGGCCTTTGTTATCTTGAATTTTGGACTCTAAAAAATGATAACTTTGACAAATTTTCCCATTGTAGGACTAGCATAACCACGTGTAAAATCCTAAACCTCTAAGTGATGGTGATAGTTTTGTCAAAAAGTGATTCCACAACTAGACTAATGAGTTGGGTCTCAAACTTTGTTAAAAAAAGTTTGTAAAAGAAAGTGAAGTCACAACTAGACTAATGAATTGCAATCTAACTTTTGTCGAAGGGGTAGATTTGTAAATGACAAGGTTTTGAGATTCTCCAAATGACAACTCTAGACTTTGACTTCCTAAACTTGTTTTTAGTATTCATTTTTCAATATTTTCAAGACAAGATGGTTTAAGGACACTATAATAATGACGCTAAAATGATATTGTTATAACCTATACAATCTAGAAATGTTGAATATGTTGTGAAAATTAACTATTTCAAATTGTGGAACTCTATGTAAATATTAGGTTTAAAAAGAAGCCTTTGAATTAAATAGATATTTTTCTTGTAAGGAAAATACAACAAAAAAAGCCATAGATGTGGTGCAGAGGATTGTGATTATGGTGCAGTTGACAATAGTTGCATTGTAAAACTATGAAAATATGTTGCACATAGTTGTAGTTCAGTTTCGTTCACTAAGGTAGGAATTTTGACTAATAAAGATGTGGTGTTTCACCAAATTATTATGCCCTAATCGATAATGGATGTGTCACAATGTTTTTGTGGTGCAGATACACAGTTGAGGCGTATAGGTTGGAAAATATGGTGCAAAATCTTAGGTAAACAAACTACCTCTAGGAACCCTAATCTTTTTTTAATTTTATGGTTTTAAAAAAAAAATTCAGAGAAGAAAACATAGAAAATAGATTGTTTGATAAGTGGTTTAGTTGATTTTAATAATTTTTTTTGTTTCCAATGATAAGAACGTTCAAACTTTAGGAAAAGAAAGAATCAAACATGTACAACCTAATGTAGTGGTAGAATGGGTGTGTAACTGTAGATGCACTCACCTCCCATTTGAGGGGTAAATACTTAGAAAGAATAGGTATTTGAACAATTGGGTCAATTGTAAAAACACCTTCTCTATACAAAGGCGGATAGTAGGCTTCCAATGACATAGGGTCATCAGCAGACGCCACTGGTACACCTTCATTCACTTACTGAGAGGCTATTGCTAGCAACTCAACAAGTTCTATCTCAACCTAGGAAAGCACATGGTGAGTAGCTTTAGGGTACGATGTGCATCCCTTGCGCCACTTTATTAGTTACATTCTAAGGACTTTGAAGGCTTCTAAAAAAAGGTTTTTAGTGGTAGAATATTGGTGAACACCATTGACCTCTCAAACATTGCATTGGGAAACCCACACAAGTCTAGAGTGCTACATGCACAAATGGACCTATAGCTTTTGCTCACAACCAATTTATATAGCACACCCAACAATGTTGCTTGAGGTTGAACCCTTGAGTTCTCTATTAGGATGTGTCTCAAGGTAGGCCTCCTACTTCAAATAAAATGGTGAAATTTAATATTGTTATTTCTCGTCATCAAGGATCGCACAAGTGCACAAGGGGAGATGATATTATGAACACACCTTCATGTGAACTACATAAGAGACAATAATCAAATGGTTCTTTTTAATTTCACCAAAATGAAGTGTTCAACTCATCTGTTAATTTTAACCCAAATGAAGGATCATGGGTTCGATGTTGGAACACAGATCATATTCATGATGCAGAGGTCTATAATGGCTTCCTAATCAATCCTATCTAGGGGTCAGGATTTTGATAATTGGCTAAGGTTTTTGTGGTAACACTTCTAAAAGAGGAAGACATCCCACATGCAATGAACACCATTGAAGGCATCAAAACCACGTTGAAAGGTGGTCGTGTTGTGGGTCTCTTTGATGCAAATGTAGCCAAGAAAAAGAAGAAGGCTATAATGAAGGCCCTCAAGTTGTATAGAGAAGGAATCGATAGAAAAAACATGGAGATGTTTTTCTTTTTTTTGAGCCATTATGGGGACCTTCTAGGTCCAAATCTTCAAGGCCGCTGAGCTTTTAGAGGGTATTTTCTCCTTGAAGTCTTGTAGCTCTTGAATGTTGTATGCAACAAATAACAAATGTATTTTTTTTCTTTTAAAACAAAGGATCTACCCCCATTGGTAGCACTTATTTACCAAATATACATATATATTAATTTGCGAAATTAGATTGCAAGTGTCCAAATAAAAGGTGAACAATTGAATGGATTAGCATTGACTAGACCCTTCCTAATATCATTGATCAAATAGGATTCATGTAGGTAATAAGTCATACTATAGAATAAAAAAAAATGGCAAAGGAAATATGCCATGCAACCTTTATTATTGTATATTTTAATTTTGTTTGTTCAGTTCATTGAGGCATATTTGAGGAATGCCTTTAAACAAGAAAATGAATTAATTAATATGATAAGGTCATTTAAAATGGAGAACATAATGTTACTTTAGCCAAAAAATTTAAAACATAGGCCTGTGCCACTTTTTTAATAAAGTGAGGCACATTTATTTGGTGTACACGAAAGTTGCACAATTTTTTTAATTTGAAAGGTGTAAATTTCTCCAAAGAGTTTTGAGCACATGTACATTATCTCATATACTATTTTTAAATACATCCAATAACTCCATTGAATCCATTGCTTATGTTGAGAAAGACTTGCACTAAATATAGTTTGGCGAAATTAATATAATCCAATTATCACTATCCTCATCTCAAAAGAATAACCATACCTTAACAAAAAATTATTCACACACTTGACAATTTTGTTGTACTATCTAATCTCACTTTATCACTTTTGTGTAAAAATAACTAGTAGTTGTCTATGAATAATGATTCACAATTATAATAACAATGTACTATTATCTATTATAATATAACAATGTGCTATTTATGCAATGCAAAAGCTACTAACATCAACATCAAGTACAATTTCAATTATCAAATTACTAACAAGAACTAAACACAACACATTTCCTTTAATATTATAAATGTGTTTGGAAGAGACAACAAGAATGATGAGTTTGCAAGTAAAAACAACCATGATATCATCATTAAAATTACACGTGAATCATGAATTACTATCTTCACCTATTTTATTCATCCACATAATTATAAACCATTTTTTTTTTAAATAAGTGAAAAAAAATGAACCTATTTTATTCAACTATATGTTTATTGCAAAAAATGAAGAATGTAAAACTTTTAATAACGTCCATATCGCAGACCAAGGTATCCTCCTTTATTCTACGACATAATTCCCTTTGAAGGTAAAAATTGTCCCTAGGACCACATGTTTCTAGAATGTTAAATGTTGTAGGGACTATGTAATGAATCTACACCTTGCACTATACTTAAATATGACAAAATGCTACACTTTTTCAATACAATTTTTATTTGATTTTCTCTACTATTAATATGGGATATTCCTGTAAGATTAATGGCTACCCTAAAAGATGATAGGGGAGAGGGGCCCATAATGGAGTAGGGTTCAATAGTGGGGATAGAAGTAGTCCTCAGTGGGCCCCATAGTGGAGCACTTTAATATCCAATTGCAAAACACTTTTATCCATAAAGTATGCAAAGTGACAAATCATGTGATGCCACATCAGCACACCAATAAAACATGACTTAGTGCACCACTATCGGTCTCGCTTTTTTTTGGGGCCTTTTTGGATACCTCAACAAAAATCGTGTCGATGTGGCATCATATTTGATGATGTGGCCCTAAAACAAAATATAGAAGCACATGAGTTTCCAAATAAACTGTTGTATAGAATTGAGAGTGATTTGAAATTTCCACGTAGGATTTTGAGAAATGAAAAGTTAGGGTACTCCACTATGGGCCCCTCTCCCCTAGTGGTAGCAAGCTAATTCTCATTCTTTCATTAGCAAGTAAAATTAGTTGAAGTATTTTCATTTAAAAAATCTATCATAAAGTAAGTTCAAGCGGATTTCATTGATTTCCGAGAAGAATGAATTCAAGTGGTGGACTGGGAACCCTGTGGCAATTGTCAACTAGGCGAACATTGTGACCTGATTGGATTTGAAATTGTGAAGTTAGTTTTTTTTTCTCTTGGTCTTTTATCCATTCATACACATATACATAAACACTTAATCTTATCTTATCTACTTAAACACTATAATATACATTCGATTTATATATCCACTTATCACACATATTCATGTATCTACCTCTATTTAGTCATTTGTCGTTTACATTTGACCACATTCACTCTCCAATCTTGAGATGACTAAACATATGATTGGTGCAATTTGATGCTAAGTGCTAGTATAATTTAAGACATTCAATGCATTAATTCCAAAATCATTGAATAATCTACTAAAATATTTGATGTTAGTATAGTTTAAAGACATTCAATGCATTAATTCCAAAATGATTGAATATTCTAGTAGAGTATTCCAAATAAATTTATTCTAGAGTATTGGAGAAATTAATAATGACCCATTTTTAATTTGGTACGATAAATGAATAACAAAACCACAAATTTAGACACTTTTGTACATTTTTTTTTATCTTATCCAATTTTGAGAGGTTTATTTGGGAGCAACTTATTGACAACCCTTTAGATATTTGTGATTTTTTTTGGGACTTAAAACTACATAGATTAATTTTTAATATCAATGATTTTGATCATAGATCATGATCCCTCTTTAGGATGAGAGCAATATTTTGGGAAAATTACAAGAGTAGATACGTATAAATATAGAGATGGGAGAAAACAATAGGCTAAGGTTAACAAAAATATGTAGGATAAACATAAAATAATAAGCTAACAAAATGGTAAAAAGGAGAAGAAAAAAGTCAAAATAAATGAAAAACAAAGAAAACAAACACAAAATCAAATCAAATTAAGAAAAAAGAGAAGAAAATGAACAAGCGAAGATTATAAATAAAAATACATTAGAATAAGACAAATAAATAAAATAACTAGAAAAATGTAACAATAAGACACGAGTTAAAGATAATTTTAAGTTAAACATGATAACATAAATGCAAATAAATAATAAAGTGGAGATTAACATTAACAAGTAGAACAAACACCTCAAATTATGTAAATATTAAAATGATAACATATAAATAAAAAATAAAAAATAATAGATTAACACTAACAAGTGAAATAAACACTCCAAAGTAGAAAAAATATATAAAAACTTAAGACAAATAGAAAAGGTACAATCATAAATAAAAAAATAAGGCAAGACCCAACCAAATAAAGAAAATTATCACCACGAGAGGGGATAGATGAGGATCAAAAAAGGGCGTGAAAAAACTCATAAACAATGAGGAAACAATCAAAACAAGAAGAGAACATGGTAAAAAAGACAAGGAGGGATAAACAAAAACTAAAGAAAAGAGGAAGAGGAGAAAATCAATGACGATAAGAGGTGATAAATTGGAAAAGAAGGAAGGGGGGGCTTATTTTTTGAGATAGGAGAGCAAAGGTTTCCAAGAGGTTTCAATATTCCAACCATCATCTCGATTAAGATTGGAAGGGAAGTTGTCAATTTCAATGGCTTCCAAGAGTTTTCTTTAGAAAAAAATTATTTCTTAGCCAATATTTAAGAATATTCAAGGTAAATATGGTGTTTAAAGAAAAAAGAATGTTTAGCTAAAGTTGACTTGGTGACACAATCATGTTTTATATCAGCATCGTGTGCCTTGAGTCTATTTTTAAAGGAATGACCTATATCTCCAACACAATGGATAGCCTAGGAGCATACTATTTTATAAAATCCTAAGTCAAGAGATTTATGTGATTGTAGAGAGTGGAAATAGGTTTGAAAATATATTTAATGCCTTTTAAGCAAATTTTGGATTTTATGGGAGGGACCTTCAATATATGGGAAAGTGGGATAGGTTGAGGAGAGAGGGTTAGAAATAGAATACTTGGGTATATAGTACAACTTGTCTTGAATAAACGCTCACCAAAAGTCTTTATTCTTGTAATCGTTAAGCTTAAAAACTTGGTTAGATGTAAGAATTCTAAATCAAGTTAGTCCTCATTGCATACATAGAGCACCTTGGTGGTCAAAGTTTTTTAAGGACTTCAAGGAAATAATTTGGTCATTATTTTTTAACTCTTTGGTGAAAGAAATTCATTTGGAAATATTGTTAAGGTGGGCATGTAACCTTTCTAAGTTCTCTAGGTCATGTGGGGGTGATCCCACAATAGTGGTTTACACTTTTTGGGACATCTTGATTTTTGCTTAATCACATATTTTTAGAAAATATAATGATTTAAGCCTTTAAAAGTTCCATTTAAATGATTACAATTAAAGAGGGTTTGATAAAACCACCTTGGATAGAACCCCGCTAGTTTAAAACTATACCAATAATAGAGTCTCCTTTACACCTATCAAAATACTAATAAAAAACCACTTTTGATTTACCTTTTGGGGGGTCAAATGAATTCATTTAAAATTTATTTTTTGTATGTAGTCCTTATTAGAAGCTTCCCAAAAATTATAATTTTAAATATATTTAATTTGATTATTATATTTATTTTTATTTCTTGTGAATGCAGGTTTTTCATCAAAAATCAAGCTCTTTGTTCTACACATGTGGAAAAATAGAAAATTATAAAAAATAAATTAAAAACATCTATGCACTTGATATTGATGTCTTTGATCCAACAAAAAAAATAAAATTGAATTTTGATACATACAAAAAATGTTGTGTTAGCAAGTAAACATATGTCTAAATTGTAATTAGTTTTACTTCAAAACTTAATTAAGAAAAAAAAATCAATAAAACACTATGAAACCAATTGCATGCACTAGATATCGTAATTACAAATCTAAATTCAAAAAAATGGAATTTTTTCTTTCATAGAAAAAAGTTGTGTTGGTAAGTACATGCCACTCTTTGAAAATGGTTTTTACTATTAAAAACTAGTTTTTGAAGGAGATGAAAAAGAAATACAATTTGGTTCCAAATTTTTTAAATATATATATATATATGTAGAATCTACAAACAAAATGTCACAAATCACTAGTTTGCATCATCTTCAAATTCCTAATGGTTTAGTAGCTATAGGTGCCCAAAAGTGAAGGTTTAGTTAAAAAATTTAGTACAATGTCAAGTTTGGCCAAAAAGTGTAAATCACTATTGTGGGATCATCCGTGGCCAACATATGTTAGTATCACCCATATATCATTTCCACCATATGGGTTTAAGGGTTGGGGGGGGACTAGTAAGAAACCTCTTCGAGTTACTCCATGTATAAGTTGGAAACAACTAAGGGAAGCAAGGAACCCATAGCAATATCTTAAGTTTACTTATAGATCACCCATTCAAAAGAGGAGAATGTGAATATAAGGTTGATCTCGACTAAGAAATAAATATGATTTGAGGTTTTGCACCTAATTATTTCAATGGATTTTTCAATGGGAAATTTGGTGAAGAGGGAAACAATATCAAAAATAGCTAGTAGGTCACCATATTTGAAATTTTATTTTTTAGGTATTTTTAAATATAATCAACTCCTCAAATATTTGTTGCCCTCTCAGTTGTTTTCGTTGATGACAAATACACAAAATATCAATTTTGTGGCATTGTAAGTTGATCATTGTGGTATGGACACATTGATAATCATATGGCATTGATTGATTGATATATCCTTGGCATATAGATCCTTGGTTTTAGTTGTTGTTGCAAGGGAAGTTGAATAAGTCACTTGATTATTTTCTTTTGATCCAATATGCAAGTAATATTCATCATTGATATGAAAGGTTGTTGAGGGTATCTCATTCTTGGTAATCTTCATGTGTCTTAACTTTACAATTCAATGTTACCAAGGCATGGAGTTATATTTGTTATCATGACATCGATCATTCCTTAACATCTCTTATTTCTTAAGGAGGTTTCATATTGTTAAAAGATGTTAAGATTGTGTGAAGGTGATTATAATTTCTAACTCTAAAGTTAGTGAAAGGCACCATTTGTTGAAAGGGTTTTGATTTGTCTTATACAAAAATAAAAAATAACAAAGCTTGTTTTCAGGCCACTTAAGTCATGAAATTTCCTAGCAGGTTTCAGGTTCAAGAAGAAGGTAAATGTTGATGGTTTTAGCCTATTGGTCATCCAGTCCTTTAGGGCACACCGGGATAGGCAGTCAATAGATGTATACGATGGAAAGCTTTTTTTGGAAGCTCATTTTGTAAGGTTAAACTTTGTAACATGCTGCTCTCGACTTAGGGTTACAGTTTTATGCAAGGTATCTCAAGATTTAGTTGTGATGATGAGGATGGTCTCTGAGATTTGAAAAGGCAACAGTGAGCTTCAGCTTGACAATTAGTTTTTGGTCTCAAAGACTTCATTTCTCGACACTATTTAGGTGATATTATTTTCATTTGAGGGTTCATTTTTGTGGTTTATTGTTAAGGGTTTATTGAGTATTGTGTTTATGTTTGTTAAGAGAAAATGGGTGTTTATTTTCTGTGGATAATGGTACCTAAAATGTCAAAATATTTGGACCTTCAGTTTGTATTTGTTAAGGGAAATGGACTTTTGTTTCAATGGTTAATTTTGTCTAATTCTTTGAAACCCTTGTTTGGGTTTATGGGGCTGTGGTTTACTTTCTCCATGTGGGTAAAGGTGTTTGCTTTTGAAAATGGGTAAATGGAAATGGTGTTTTGTTATAACAAATTATTGTGATCATTCTTTTTACCTGTCAATGTACATGGGAAGTTTGCAACTGTAAGGCAGTTATGAAGTTGATAGTTTGTTTTCATAACAAAAAACATTATATATCCTATGTTGAAGACATTCAAGAAGTTTGGTTGAACAAAAAGCAAAAAAAAATATTCTTTGTTGTTTCATACTTTGTTTAGAGTTATTTTTCAGTGATGTTGTATGTATGTTGAAGAAGTAATACATTTGATGGACTGTATAGTAACAGGGTAACCCTCTGAAGTTATGTTTATTCCTTTATTGGAGATTAGTCAGTAAGACCCTAGAAAGTATGCCAATGAGGCTTTGTATGCTAGTGAGGAAGATGTATGCATGCTAGTGAGGAATTTGAAATCTATCAGTGAGATATTTTTTCAATGAGGCACTTTTCTAATTAAGCCAATGAGGCAATTTTATGAGTGTTTTTTCTACCCCAAGAGGGTTTTCCACTTAGAAAAAATTGTGTTATGTTTACATTTCATCTATAACTTTTTTGGTCTGCATGAATACATATCAATCATGTATCACTGCTTAGGATTATATTCCTTGCTCTTAATTCTTATGTTCATGAGTTAATTTTTGTCATAAATATTATATTGGTGCATCTTTGATGTTGATCTGTCAGCTTTAGTTTTTCATAATGCCTATCTTAATTCAACAAAAGTGTCATGATGTTCATATATGATGCTCTATCTCAAGTCAATAGAAGTTTCCTTGATATTCATGTTAGTCTTGTTAAAGGTTTGAGTTGATGTCTTGAGTTAATAGTGATTATCAAAGTTCTTGATTCTAAGTATGCTTGTCCTCATAGTTGTTATATTTCAAAGGATTGAAAGATTATATTAGATTCATCTAGAATTAGTATACCACTGATTCACCCCCCCTCTCAGTGGTATCGTACTCCAACAATATTTATGAAGAGTAGAGCATATTGTCATGCATCAATTTAATTTGTAAAGAAAAGCATCATTATCTACTAGGGTGAGTTTGAATCTAGAGTATAGACCTGTGAATGCAACTTCACCCTAAATCTACAAACTTGTTCTCTAGAAATTAGAGATCCAACAAAAATGTATATGGAGAAGAATATAATATTTGTAATAAAATAACTTCCACAAGAGAAGAACATAATAGGAAATATAATGAAAATACTTGAGAGTACCTGTGAATAATCACTAATACATTTGACTACAAAATACGACGAAACTGTCTGACGAAATATGTAAAATTCGATGTTCGTCAGGTGCTTGTAAAATTTGATGTGTAATTTCCAATTTTTTGAAAGTTTATCCTCGACGTTCATTGAAATTTTGATGAACTTGGGGTTCGTCGAAATGTCGGCTATTATTTTTGTCGAATTTTTGACAAACATGAAAAATTTAAAAAAACCAAATTGTGGCCGACATAAAAAAAGTGAGTTTGCGCCTGATTTATTGCAACAGTGTTTTGCTCTACTTGAGACAGTTTGTGGAGAACTAAGGACGATTTTGTTGGAAAAAATCAGAAAAAATTCAAGAAGATATCGCTAGGTTGAGGGTAGTCATTGTCTTTTTGTAGAATTCTATTGTGAAGTCAGATTTGTAGTTCCAGGTTTGAAAATCATATTTTAAAGCAACATCTCATTAGATTTCATTTTTAGAGGTTAAGGATTTTGAGAATTTCATGTCTAGATTTTGTTGTGTGAAATCACCATAAGGTCACAACCGAGGAATAGATTCTTGTGACTATAATTATGCGATCCATAACTGTATTGGTCATGTGGCACAGTTGTGCTATAACAAATACAGGATGCATTCATGTGTGACCCAAGTTTAATGTGGCTATGTTGTGATAGAAATGGAGGCACTCATATAATGTAGTTAATTCAGTTGTATAATGTAGGTGTCAATCATCATTGGGTGCATTCAGGTTGTCTCAAGTTTAACAGGTTAGGATGTAATTATAGCATGATCGAAGAGTGATTACCTCTTGCTACAATAAAGAGCCTATAACTCTGGTTGATATGCAGAGTGGTTGTGTTATATCAATTATGTAGTGCATTCAAGCACAACCCATGTTTAATGGGCTATTCTAGTGATCAAGATTTTCTAAACCTTATGAATGTTACCAGTATATATTTGCATAATCTCAAATTCCTTGAGAGGGATTTTGAAGTATCAATGTATCCTATATAGGGTTTAAAATGATTTATTTTAATTAAAAAAATAAATAAATGATGTATTTCCCTGTAATTAGATAATGTGGAGATCTCCTAAATCTGCCCCAGCACACTATCCTCTTTGACACTATATTCATTACTCTAGCTACTAGGTTTTTTGCATGTGACATCTTTAATATCTTCATGACGTGGCTTTTAAATAGATCTCGGTCTTTGCTTTAATCCTTTTCATGGTAACCCTTGAGTTCCATAATCCACCTTCAATCTCTTCTAAGAACGTTGTCTTAAGCTAGACTACATAGTATGCATATAAAGCAATTCCTTCATACCTACCATTGTTCCAAACCACCACTCACTGCCTTTCTTAAAATGTTGCCTCCATAAGCACAATAGCATGTTTTAAAATCATGGTTGCCAGTGATTGACCATTAAGGTCACCACTTTCATCATGAAGATACAATGAGATTTTTCTCTTCAAACTCAAGGCATTATGGAAGAATAACATTGTGAATTATTTGTTGTGTACGATTCAATTTTCTTGCACATTCACTACTTTGCTAACTTCCTTTAAGACTGAGTATTGCACCCTCAGCTGTAATCTCAAACAACTCACTCACTATCACTTGAAGATTCCTTTCATGAGCATCCTTCTATAAAATCAAGCTATTCCCTATAGACTGTCTACTTACTATAGGGGACTCATTGTTTCATAGTATTATAGTTCTTAAGATCCTTCAACCTTATTGACACTACTTCACAGTCCACAATCTATTATTCACTATTTTCCCATCTTTAGTGAGTCTCAAAACACTACTCAAACATGCAATCCACTACCTTCATTATACAATATTAATGGCTAAGAAGAAACATTGAGCCTATGATTACCACTATTACTTCATTTGGACAGTCATTCCTTGATTTCATTTGCCTTGTCTAACACTACCAAAAGCATTTGAAAAACCCTTAAGTTCAACAAGGGGGTAAGGAAACTCATTGTTAAAATCTTCACTTTACTATGCAAGGTTTGAGCTTTATTATCTTGTCACTGCTTAGCCTGTTTTTGACTGTCACATCTCAAGTGACTGTCATTCTTCTTACCGTAGATTGCATTTACAAATGTCACTAAGCTACATAGTGTGCTTGTTATTGGCTACAATCTTTAGATTGCAAGATTTTGTTATTACTTACAATGTCTCAATCTTTCTGGTATTGCAACCTCACAAATCTGCTATAGTTATTGTTTATGTTTCTATGGAGGCCTAGGGTTTGTAGCCTAATCATGCTCTTACCAATGCTTCTATTGTTTTTTATTAGGGTTCTCTCAATGTTGAGGGCCCTAGGGATAAGCTCGTCATAAGAAGTGACACATTGCATCTTTAACTAAAAGGATAAATCTGTATTGGCATTAGCAATGATGATTCCAACTCATTGCTCCTTAGGAATGGGTCACTTGCTCTCACTAGCTCGCTACCTCCATTGTTGTAGGAATTTTGTGATCAAGTTCAATATTCTGATTTTAGGAGTCTTAACGGTTGGAAATCATAGTAAAATCAGAATTTAATAAGTTTTGGAATTAGCATTGTAAGAAGTGTTTTTTGGTCATTAACCGGACTATCTTCTCTTTTCGTAGGGAGTGGTTGCATGCCAATTTTTTGGTGTAAAAATATCAGAATTATTAGATTTTGTTACCTGTCTATGAATAAAAATTATTGGAGTGTGAGTTTGATATTTTTTGAAGATCTAAATAGTCAAGCTTGGTAAAGAAAAATCATGTCAGATAATATTAGTCCAGAACAAAATGAAGAGACACTTGATAGATTGTGGGCTAGATTGAAAAGAAAGGGTGATGGGAAATATTATTGTCCTTGCAATAATTGCAAGGGCTTAAAGACGAGACGACTTTTAATCACAACTAAGAAACATTGTAGGCAGCATGGTCACATTGAAGGGGGGCATGATTATCGTCCATTGGTAAGTTGTTCATTATATGTGTTTATATTGATTGAATTTATAAATGTTTATCATTGTTTTAACATTATATATATATATATATATAATCCTTGATCATGATCATGGTTTATTTGTGTCTATCATTATTATAAGGTGGGGCACCCTAGGGCAGATATTATGGATTATCATGGCCCGAGAGAATGTGGTATTACTAATGAGACCCGAACATGGAGCTATGAATATGAAGATGAAGTTAATGATCCTATGGAAGAAGATGATCATGCGCCCGAGAAAACAACTGTTGAGATGATGATGCAGATACACATTGATCCGTACCACATTTTAGTAGCGAGTTGATCATGATGATCAAGATGATCAAGATGACTTTGGTGATGTTCATCATTTTACGTACTTGACAAGACATTGAGCCCCTTTATGAAGAGCTCTGAAACAACTCTTCTCTCTGGCGTATTGTTCTGGCTGTTGAACTTGAAGGTTATGAATGGTTTATCAAACATAGCAATCTCACGGATGTTAAGGTATGTCATATATGTCATCTTTTTCCATCTATTTTAATTGTTGTTAGTTCATCACTAGTAAATAAAGGATGAAATATGTACCATTAATATTCTTTATATTAACAAATTATTTTTTGTTGTAGATTGATTGGTGAATTTTTGTTACCACCATCAAATATTTTACCTCACTCATAATGAGATTTATGTGCCATTATGAAAGATATTGGAATGGAGTATCAAGTAATAGATGCATGTCCCAATGATCATATTATATATCATAAACAGCAGGAATTTGCAATAGAATGCCCATAATGTCATATCATTAGATATCGAACAGATCAACTAAGAAAAAAGGTTCCTTGCAAGGTTCTTCGTTATATTCCCATTATTCCATGTATGCAACAATTATTTAGGGTCAAAATCTTAGTGCAATTGATGGATTACCATGCATAGAGAATAGAAGTGGAGATGACATTCTTGAATGCTATACAGATGGTTCTGCATTTGGGGACATGGAGGAAAAATGGCCACACTTTAAAGAAGAACCTGCATTAATCTGGGGCTTTCATTGGGAGGCGAGGCGGTGTCAAATCCATTTGGAGGCTGAGATCTATTTACCGATTGGCCTATTATTTTGTTATCAACAATAACATTCCTCCATAAATGTCGATAAAGAGGGCACATAATGTTATCGATGATTGTTTTGGTATTTGTTTACATCAATTTTCTTTAGCAGTAGTAGCATCTCATTTGTCTTATTTGTTGCATAATGACTTTTTTTTTCATTCAATAGTCATGTACATTAATTTATATATATTGCAGTAAAATGGTTATAATAATTATGTAATGTTTATGTTCATTCAACTAGGTAAGTACCAAGTTAAAGATATGAATGTATATATCGAGCCTCTTATTGACGAATTACTAAAATTATAGAATGGCATCACTATGTATGACGTCTCTAGACCAATAGGATGAAGACAATTTCAATTCCATGCAATGCTTGTATAGACAATTCATGATGCCCTAGGGCTAACACATTTTTGTGGTATGTTATAATGTTTCACTGCACTTTAACAATATTTAATTTGATGAAATATAAGATATCATGAGATGTTTTTAAAAATAATCTATTCATTATATATAATTTTAAAATTGACATATTTAATCAATTATATCATCTTGCAGAATCTTAAACAAAGAAAGGAGAAGAATTGCATATCCAATCGTGGTCCAAAGATGAAATCTCATGCGTTCAACAAGTTTAGGAAAGCAAGTGTTTGATGAGTATAGGCACTTCCTCCATAGAAATCATAAGTATCAAACTACTGAAAAACATCTTTTCAATGGGAAAGAGGAGACTACATCAAAACCATGAAGAATGTCACCTCGCCTATGGAAGTTGGAATATAATATAATTAATCATCAAGATTATACATCAGATCAAATTGTTTATCTATCATATATGATATGTTTTGAATTTATATTTTAATATTGTTTTGCGTTTACTCATGTTGTAATTGACAATTTAGTAGGTTGCCTTACTATGAGCATCTACAAATTGTGCATTTGTTTGATACAATGCATATCGGAAAGAATATAACAGAAACGTTATAAAAAATATTGGATGGAAGGCATGATAAAGAAAAAATTGTCAAAATTTGTAGTGACATTCAGGAAGTCAATCATGCAATGAAAAATGTCATTCAATTGAATAGTGATGGAGACAAAATTAATATAAGTGCCCTTCCTTGGTTATTAACAGAGCAGCAAAGCAATGCTATAAAAGAAGTCATACAAAAAATTTGATTTCCCACAGGATTTGTTGCGAACATAAACAATATAATAACAAAAAATGGTGAATTTGGGTCAGGGATGAAAACGCATGATTGGCATACCTTCATTAAAGGTAATTGTCACGGTATATTATATACACTTGTATAATGCATGTACTTTTCGGTGTATTAGTGACACTACTTTGAAAAATAATGAAAGATCATTTTATAGTTGTTACGATTACATTCTACCTCTATCTCGGACAGCTTTTGACAACAATGTCAAACAAGTTATATATGATCTTGGAAAATACATGAGGAGTAAGTGGTGATTTGTTCAATTCACTGTATACATCTTATAATTGCCATTTGTTTTACTTGTTATGTAATATATTGTATATGTTTGTTAAATATTGTTAATATATTTGCGCCTTCAATCACTTGTAGATGGCTATCATCTAAAGAAATCCATAAAGAAGATATAAATTATTGGAAGAGAAAAATTTTTCGTCTAATGTGTGAAATGCAAAAGTGTCTACCTTCAACATTTTTCAATGCACAAGAACACTACCTCATACACCAAGTTGAGGAGATTGAATTGTGTGGACTTGTACACACAAGGTCAATGTGGATGGTTGAGAGGCACTTGAAATTTTTAAAGGCTTTGGTTAGATAAAGAGCACATCCAGAGGGTTCTATGGTGGACGGATATATGGTATACCAGACCATGGTGTATATTAGTGAATAGCTTCCTAAGTTTACAGAAAAGATCCATTTAGATCGCATTTGGGATCCCAACTCCATTAACAAATTCGAAGGGGAGTACCTGTTGGGGAAAGGTAGATTGAGGAAAGTGAGAGGTAATTATAAGATTGTCATGGAGATTAATTGGAATGCATTTTACATATGGTTTTTATGTATATTGTACTTATTTAATTTTTAATTTTCAATATACATCAATTATAAATTAAGGTCGTATACTGTGGTATTTAACTAATTATAGGTCGTTTGTGAATTTCAATTTATTTTGGTACAGTTGGTCGAGAGTGGGATACACTATATTTGTATGTCGCCAACAATCTTGATTGGATGACGGTATGGATTGAACGATGTCAACAATCTAGTTGCACATTAACATGGGATGGTGTGGCTTCATTGGTTAAAGAAGCTCATCGTAATGGAGATTCCAATGTTACACAAAGGGAAATTGATTTAGCATATGGTTTAAGAGATAAAAAGGTAAGTATAAATATATTAATCACCCATATTATTTAATTATTTTCAAGTATATTGATGTATATATATCTTGAGATTATTTTTTTTGCATACATTTGGCTAAGAATAAATATGTTTATCAACTGACGATATTACAATAATTTTTACATGTTTGACATATTGCAGGTGAAACACCACAAGGTTATGTGGTGCAATGGTTGTAAATTTTGAATCAAAATGTTGGATGACATGAAGAAAACTTGTGATTCTAGTATAACTGCAGTCTTTCAGGTGACTAATGTTTCATCTAGAAGCGACATACATCCAGAAGTCTTAGAAAATTGATACTATGGGATTTTGGATGATATACTTGAGTGTGACTTTAAGTCCTTCAGATTAATTTTGTTCATCGTCCTATGGTACAGGCTATGATTGAATGAAAATGATCCTGAGAGAACAGTTATTGAACATGATAATGGATTTACCATTGTTAATACAAGGTTGATTGAGCGAGTTGGAAATGAGCCCTATGTTCTTCCAAGCCAATGTGAGTAGGTATTTTACTCAGAGGTTCCAAGTAAACCGGGTTGGTTATTTGTTGTTAGATATGATCCAAGAGGAAAGTCGGTAAAGTATAATGTGGTGGAAGAAGAAGATACCAAAGAACTAGAAGATGATGTAGATGATGATCAAGATCAATGGTTAGTTGATGATGTCCCTGACGAAGATGTTGAAGAGGAGGAACTAGAAAATGATGATGTAGGATTTAATGTTCATGAAGATGACATCCGTGTGGATGATGACATTATCGAAACTGATATCGATGATGCTGATGATGATATGACCAATCCTTACAATGTCGAATTCGGATCGGATAATACATATAAAGAGTTGGATGAAAAATAAGATCAATGACATTGAAATGTATAAGTTATGCGATTATATTATCTATTTGATATTAATTTCTTGATAGAATTATATTTGACTTATGTGGTTACATAATTAATTCATAATGTTTTTAATTTTTATGCTATTACATAATTAATTTAATGATGTACTTTTTAATGTTTGAAAGGTCAAAAAATTAAAACATTTCATTAGTGATATTAACAACCTTGAAATTAGTGTGTTTTATGTTGCATGTGATCATAAAAGATTAAAAAGTTAGTTATAGAGGTAGTTGTTCAATGGTTGACGTGTATGTTGGTTCTTTTTACAATGTAACCAAGTTTGTCTTCTAATATACCTATGGAATTGCCAATTCCAATCGAGGGCAGGTTGAAGGACTTAGACCAACTGATGAGGACTTTAAAAGCATCGTACACTTCGGGCTCTGCAAGACCCGGGAGGGTGATCCCTTAATGTGTTTACAACCTCTGTACCATTATTATAAACAACATTAACAATAGCAGATGATCTCACTTAATGTCTCAACACGATAAGATAATATCAACTAAAATTGGCTGTTCATAGACAATATCAACTATCTGGAGCATGAGATAATTAAACACAATCCATTGTATAAGATATTCAATAATTTCCAATTTGTAGCAAGCTCTAGGAAAAGACAAACAAATACTAAACTACATGAATAATTACAACTTAGATCAGTGCCATATATCCATTGTAGGAGTCAAATTTATAAGCATCTAGAGGTTTATAACAAATTTAATACATCACATATAAGATCCCTGACAATATTGCATTACAATTTTATCAGTGTGCATTCTAACCCAGGACTACTTATCAAATCCTTATACAGCACATATCCGCCTATAATCCCATTCAAGCATTTTGATTAATTCCTTGAGGGTAAAAACACAAAGTTGTGTCACACTTTTGGCTAAATAAATAGTTTCGAGTGAAATATTTTCGGCCGAAAAGGTTTCGCCTGACTAGGTTTCGACCGAAACCATGTGGCGTATTACATGGCAGATAGGTTTCGGTCGAATAAGTTTCGGTCGAATCCAAAAAAATAAAAATTTTCATTTTCCCGCTTTAAAACTACCTTCGAAATTAGATTTTTTAATGTGCGGGGTTTCTATAGAAAGGGTTTCGGTAGAAACAGTTTCTATAGAAAGGGTTTCAGCCGAAACCCTTTCTATAGAAACTGTTTCTACTGAAATTGTCTATGTGGCATCCTAGTTGGCAACCAACTCAGCTTTTTTCATAATTTTCTAAAACTTTCAACTTTAGCTAAGTATTTTCTTTAGTCAGAATGATTTTTTTGCAACAAAAAAAAAAATACCCTTTTGTAGAGCTCGGAGCGGAGAATCCAAATATATAATTTTTTTAATATTTTTCTTAGTTTTAATATATTTTATTTTTAAAATAATGCAAGTAGGTTTTCAAAATGAAAAAAGAAGTTGATTACAAATTAAAAACAAGATAGTAAAACTTACTAAAAAATTTAAATCTTATATGGGGCACAAGAGGAGAGAGTCTTCTTCAAAAGGGTATAATTGTTTTTTGAAAATGATTTAAAATTTTGAAAATAGTTGACGGCCCGTGAAAACTGTCAAATTATGACATGTTTGACTTTAAAACGTTATTACAAGAAAAATATACATTAAAATTTGATTTTTCTTTTTCCATGCACAAGATATTGAAGTTACCTATTTGGAGAAAAAAAAATAGGGATAAATAAAGTTTTTTCAATTTATTTTTTGATGGCCCGTGAAGTCACTCTTTTCTGAAATTTTCAGCATTCCAAAATTTGTCCTTAAATTGATAAAAACATAATGAAAATATTTTTTTTTTTTTAAATTTAAAATCACAACAATAAAGCTTCATCAAAATTTCTACATTTTATTAATTTACACACCATTTGAAATTCAAAACATAAAGACCACTTTTATGTGGTCGAGTTCTAAGAAAAATTTTTTTGCTGTTGGCTGATTCCTTTATAAAGTGTGACACAGGTTTGTGCTTTTACCCTTGAATTAAAGCTAAAATAGAATCATACACACCACAACAGTGAGATGGATAAAACAACCCTTAGTTATTTCATTGAAATTTCATATATGCATGTACAATGGAGAGACATGAGCTTGAATTTTCATTTCAACTCAAATGCTAATCTTGTTAACCACAACTACCATTGTGGGCTGAGAGCTGCATGGCGATGAGGCTAATTTCAAAACCATGAGACTTTACAATTCACTCTACAACTTCACCTAGACTTGACAAAAATTATCTAACTTGCTAACCCGTACTTCTATCCTTGAAATCCTTCTTATAGAAAATGAATGAGGAAACAAGCACCGGGCGAGAAAGTACACCTGTCACCAGTCAATTGGAGCACCTCGCGATATTCCAAAATTTGTTACAACAGCCACTGCAGCGAGAAAAATATTCTTGTTCAAAATGCGTTACAATATGTAATCATCTTGGGCATATTTATAGTTAAATCGTAATACGTGAAGGTTGATGCAATAACAAAAACCACGCGTGGAAACCCAGCCAGAGTCATCCATACAAAACTAAATATTTGTAACCACAACATCTAATTTGCCACCTATCGGTAGCCCACTCTTTTTACTCATTATCATTCAAATACTTAGCTACCCACCTCTGGTATTCTTCGTCAGTTGGCTAGTCAAAATCAATCACCTCTTTTACCTTTGTACTATAAGGCAAATACTTTACCACTACCTAATTAGCATCTCTTTCAAAAGATTCCAAAAATGAGCCGGTACCAATAATCTTATCCATACAATTTACCAACAAATCATCATCTGAGTCATCACAAATTATTTTAATTTGATTATTGATGACTTCACTTGCTTGATCCTGCCATTGTTGGAGTGTTCTGATTCCCCCCTGCTCATCAGTTATATCAGGTAATAGTGTGTTACCCCAATCATTGAAGTTCTTTACCAATTCCCTAATCTTCCTACTTGAATCATCTAGTAAGGTCTGAAAACTTTGCAATGATTTAACTAATATATAAGTAGGCTTCAATGATTGGGGCCTGTTATTTGCATCAAACCTTGAGGCTTTAGTCATAACATCTAGATTATTTTTCCTAGGGATCCAATTTTGAATTATTGGAATCACTATCCCCTGATCCCTATCAATATTAGTTATTGCTTCAAATAGAAAAGAATACAAAGAATGTATAGAGGGCAGTTTATTATCCACCTTTTCATTTAAATGCTCCAAAACAAGAGTAACAATTTCTTTTTTTTTGAAAGAAAACCCTCCTCTTTTACCCTTAGTGATGTCTGTAATTGATCAATTTTCTGCATGAGCTGCCTCTTTGTTTGATCAACAGAGCACTCTGTTTCTTCATCAACTTGTTCTATAGGAGGGTTAAGAGCAGGATTTTGAATGGGAGACCCTGGTGTAGAAACATTTGGAGAAGTAGTAGGCATTGACCATGTTGTGGGAGGTGATGTGCTAGTTCCTAGAGCATTGGATGTTTCCCCAGTATGTCTATACTTGAACCTTTCTACTTCAGTTTGTAGCTCAACATTCCTTTGTTGCATTTTACTATATTCTTCAATTAAAATGTTATACTTCTCCATTAGGCTCTTTCTTTCAGCCTCCTCTCTTTCAGCAGTTTTTTGGGCCAACTTGACCACATTCACAGTTAAACTAGTGGCTTCAGTTGTTGTAGTCTCTGAAGCCCTCTTTATTATTAATCCTACTTTGAAATTTGGATTAATATCAACAATGTCTGGCTTTCTTCCTTGTGGAGCCAATGCCCAAATTGCCAAGGTCTCATATTCTTCACTGAAAGCAGAGTTTTGTATCTTTGCTAGTAGCGAGAATCTGAAAAGGATTCTTGGACTTTATAATGGCATTGAAAACCACTGCATCTGTGATGTCCCATTCAAGAAAAATCAAAATACCAGCCTGATTCACTAGTTGTCTTCCTTCTTTAGGAGTGATATTTTTGAACTCTTCCATTAGTTCAGCTTTCACTTCTTCATCATTCTCCTGATCTGACCTGTCAAGTCTTAGTTCTCTTCTCTCCTTGCATTTATTTTGATATTCCTCAAATTTCATCTTCCATGCCAATTACAAGAATACATGAGTCTTTACAAATGCATTGTCATCTAAGAACTCCTTGCAAGCCTCCATTCTTACATCCTGCGCACTCTTACCCTTCATATCCAAATCAGATAGAACCAATTCAGCTAACCTAGGAGGGGACGGCATACCAACCTGCATGTCTTAATCAGTAACAATAATTTCATCTGTGAGATCCTCAGGTAGGTGATCAGTTCTTTGTCTCTTAGGGCTTGGCTCAGGTGGTGGTGATGGGGGACTGTGCTCTGGTGAAGATTTTAATTCAATTATTTTGACAGCCCCAAGTACTTTGAATTTTGGGCCTAGTCATAAAGGTGCCTTCATTATTTTTTTCCCTTTTCTGTCTACTTCCTCATCACTGCTAGTATCCCTTTTCCTCCTATAGATGGGCCGCCTTTCTGTAGGCTGACATACTGACCTTGTTTCAATTGGCATATCACTTTGTCCTTGCATATCTAGACTTAGCCTTAAATTTATCTTTTTGGTTGTCAAGGTGTCCATTATCTCTTTGAAATTCTTCATTAAAAAATTAATTCTCTTGTGGTATAGAGTGAATTCCATCAATGGATCATACGTCAGATCCATTTCATGCACAATATCCAGTAGCTTACTAAAAGCTATACACTTTTCCTTGTTCAAGTCCTGTCTATTTAAATCAAATTCATTCCTCATCAGGTCCTCAGGGAAATTGAACTCATGTGCAAATTTTCCACCTTTTATTCTTTGTCTCAAAAGAGTAAAAAAACTTTCAGGATCATGTTGTCGCCTTGGACCATATCTTAAATGGTAATCAACAAAGAATTTTTCAAAATGCGTCCAGCCTCCCTTTGAAAATGTAAAGTTAGACACTACTGTATAATCAAGGAATAATGTTCCATTCCCCTTTCCAATTAGGTTATCTTCATGAATACACCCCATCTACCACATAACTTCTGCAAACCCTAGTCTTGGTGGCACATTGTATGGTAGTATGTGAGGGGTTCCTTGAAATCCATATATTCTCAGAACAGTGCTGACTGGATATGGGATAATGTCACCCCAGTTATGTAAAACCCTCAATTCTGGTTTCTTCTCCTTTGGCCTAAGGAAATCATGCACTTCCTGAGGGATCCTAGGTACATTTACCATCAATCTAGCCCTCAATCTTGTAGCAAAATAATTATCAAATTGCACATAACTGGTGCTTTCCTTATTACAGGACAAATTTACAACCCATAACTATACTGACAATCTTTCTCCATTAACTAATTGTCTTAAGTTCATCTTCTTAGCAAAGGAATCAGCATTCCTAAACAAGAACATATGCATCAACATGGAATACCAAAAGAATTGAGTACGAGTATCACCATTCTGTAGCTTCGATAGTCCTTCATCTATCATCTCCACCAAAAAAGAAGCAAAGTCATATGTTATAGAAAAGTTAGGGTGTTGTATTTGCACCCCCATGAACATGTATGCAATCGACATTACTGCACCAGGGTTGAAACCCAAAATCTGACATAGTGAATAGAAAGTAGCTAGGAAACGCTTTCCAAAACAATTCAATCTGAAGGGTTCTTGGTCACTAGGGCTGATGTGAAATTGTGAACCCCCTGCCTTAACCAAATGAGGTGGAAGCAGCTTAACCCTAAAAAGAGACTTCAATTTTGTATACTTCTGCTTCATTTATTCAAGATTAATAGGAACCAAGTCATCACTTGGCTCACTCAAATCAAAAGTCTGTTGGATAACATCTCTGTTAATTTCTAATAGAACCTCTCCATCATTATCTCTGATTACCCGTGTGATAGGGTCATATCTTTTGGCCACTGCTCTAAGTAAGTCCACATCAGGGAACACATTTGGAACAACCAACTTTTCCATGTCATACATCCATCCATTTGAAAAAGGATGAGGCAAATTCCTCTGTCCATACCATAATTTGAACATTTCTAAGCCTGTGAGTGGAACCCTAGCATCAACAATGTTGGAATTATTACACACCAACCCCTTCCCTAGGATTTTTCCTCGCATCAACACCAAACCTTTCCTTCTCTCATTTGTTGATAATGGAAATTGATTTAGGAAATCATCGTACAAGTTTCTTTTCAAATACTCAATGTGGCTAGAGTGTTGCTTGGTTAGCGGCCATTTTAGACAAACTAGGGCCTCACTACAATGTTACACTTCAAGTGGCTATGACTAAGCAGAGATAGGAAATTACAGAGTAAAAATACCACAATTCCTCACAATTTATGATTAAACAATAGCCTTAACAAAAGATTTTAATGAACTCGGTGACAAGCATAGTAGACCCCCCCTTCCCAAATTTAGGT
>VDFB02072274.1:58241906-58270093 GCA_007258455.2 Sequoia sempervirens
AAAGATCCATAGAATTATCTTTTTAACTATGAAATTAATATGATTAATTTCATATATAATTTTATCTTATCTTATCTTTTTAACATTTTTTTGGTATCCTACATAATTTGTTTTCTATAAGTATCATGTTGTATACTCTTTATATGGAAGGTAGTGTTTTTTCATGGAGCTTAATAAGTTTTAATACTTTTTAGTCATTTTAAAGATTTTTATTGTTTTTATAAAGATAGGTATATTTAGAATTTTGATGGCTTATGTACAATTATCCATATTCTTTTATTTATTATATTTTCTGCAATATCATGTTAATCTTGATTAATCATATTATTTGTTTGTCATTTTTATTTGTCTTGTTGAAAAATATTTTATCTTTACTTTACATCTATGATAATTTCAAAATTATCAAATTTAAAAATTATAAATAAAAACTTATTATTATCAAATTTAAAAATTATAAATAAAAACTTATTATTATTAATTTCTTGAAGTATGTAGGTCGTAATCTTTTGTAGAATAATAACTATCTAAATAGCTATTTCTTTCCTTTATTTCTATAAATGTGTCTCATGTCTCTATTGAAATTTATGAGATGTGTATGTAATTCTTAGCACAACACTCTTAGAGATTAGGATTTATTTTCACATTTATCTATTTTCTTATTGTTCCTATTAGTGGCTAATTAAATCTTCATTGAAAACCTATAAAGATCTTGGGTCCTTCAATCTCAAAGCTTGCCTAATTTCTTGATGAGAATCATTCACATTGATTCCCAATATTGTGCTCCTTGCATAATACATTTATAAAATGCACTTGGTAATTTAGTATGTGGTTGAAATATTAGAGTAACAAAAAATGGTTCTTTTTATTTTTGGCACATGATTGGCCATTTTTACTATGTTAAATTTTTATTCTCACTTTTATTTTCATGGTTTTCATGTTGTCAAATTTTCATACATTTCTTAGGCTTTTTAAAAAGATAAATGAAGGTTCTATTAGTGTCCCCAATCTTGCTAAATATCATGTATAGAGAAAGTACAATATATAAACTACCAATTATAGAGTATAACAACAAAATTAATTTAAAAACTACTACATAGAAACAAGGTTTAGAATAATTCAAAATAGAGATACCATTCTCCTACAAATACTATATATAGAAACCCTATGTAGCCACACTTTCACCCTCAAAATCAATAGAATAAATTCTCATACATTGTTTCTATAATGAATTTAGAGAATAAATTATATGATTTAAATTCAATAATGAATTTAGAAAATATTAAATCAATCAAAATTGTTTATATTATCCAAAATACTATATAAGTAAATCTTAAGCCCAATCTTAAGCATAACAATAACCCTAAGTGAACACTTATCCTAATTCAACCTTAACCTTGATTTAGCCCAAACCATAACCTTAACACTAATGAAAATGGTCAGTGGTATTGTGGAAGATGTGATAAAACTTTCCCTGAATGTGATTATAAATATATACTTCAATGCAAAGTGGAAGACCATACTTCATTCACTTGGATTACAACTTTTGAAGAAGTGGCAAAAGAAATTATGGGTGTAACAACAAAAGAATTGAACATTTTGAAGCATGAAAAACAAGATGATGTTAAGTTTTCACACATTATACAAAAGGTCCTTTTTCAAATTGTGATATATCTTAAATTAGTTAATGCCATTTTGTCATGATATACTTCTTTGATGTCAGGCTACTAAATCTAACGACGATGAACATTTTGCTTTTAAATTTATTGTTCTGGTTGATTGTTATTATAGACAAGTTGGTATGATTTCAAATTTCAATGTGTACCCTTATATATGGGAATTGAGATAAACAATGATACAAACAATAATGAAATCAAATTGATTGCTTTCCAAATTCATATTCATGAAAATGTAAGCATTTTTCAAGTCAATAGGCATCTTGATAAAGATATCTCTCAGCGTGTTTTACATATATTATTAATTAATATAGGTATGCTAGTTAATTAAATTATTAACTATATTTTATTTATATTATATATTGAATTGTTAAAAGATGTAAAATCTTAATACTAAATATATAGGAAAATGGTTAAAAAATTACATTTTTTTCAAAAAATAAAATATTAATATCTTTCTACTTATCTCTCTCTCTCTCTCTCTCTCCTCGCTTATCTCCTATGTCTATCTTGCTATATATATATATGTATATATATATATCCCCCTCTATCTCCCTATCTCTCTATATATTTATTTCTCCCTCTATCTCTCTCTATATCTCTATCTATTTTTATCCCTTTTCCTCCCTCATTCTATATTCATCTCTACCTCTATATCTATAGTGAGATACAAAGGTGAAGCATTTGACCTTCCCAAAGATCCACCAATCTCAACACTACTCCCAACTATTTTGAGCATTTAAGTACATATTGTATGCTAGATTAGGAGGCATGTGTCAAAGTTCATATTTATTGATGCAAAATAGGTCCAAAGTCACAAATTTGATGTAGAGCTAGTTATAGTTTTGTAGAAAATATCAAGTGCCACATAGAGTAAAGATATTCTAGTTTTTTATATCATCATGTCATCAAATTTGGCACTTCATCAACATTTGTATCTTCATCAACATTAACAAAAGCAAAGGTATGTACTTGAATCCCTTGCATTTAAATTTTTCTATATATATAAATATTTTAATATTTCCCTCTAATCCATAATATATATATTAGTGTGTATTTTTTATTGCAATGCCACTAACCTAAGTAACACACATTAAGAATTCTAAGGATTTGTGCTGGAAAAATGCATAACAAATTTTTGTTGATGTTGTGTTATATAGTTTAGAAAAGCTCAAAATATGAATAGGATTTTAAGGCCATATATTATGGTAGCTTACAATGCAAAAGAAGGAAGGAAATCTATTATCATTTTTAATCTACAATTTAATACCATATGAAAAATCACATGTAGTATTATCTAAAACTAACTCTTGACATATTAATTTTATAAAATACACTTACCATACAATAAACTTCTCCCAAGAAAGACACCCTAAGTGAACAGTAATTGAACCCTAATTGTAGATTCATAACTCTAATCATAACCCTAAGGGAACACTTATTGAATAGTAGTCCTAATTGTACCATAACCCTAACTTTGAACTATAGTTGAACTCTAATCCTAATCCTAACCCTAACACTAATTCTTATCCTAATTGAACCTTAACCCCAACCCTAATCTTAACCTTGACCCTATTTGAACTCTTATTGAATTCATAACCTTAATTAAACCCCAACCTCATCCTCAATCCTAACCCAAATTGAACATTAATTGAACCCTAAACCTAACCCTAAGTGAACACTCATCCTAATTGAACTCTTAACTTTTTAGTTGAAAATATTAAAGTGCCTTAGATTTTCCCATTCATCGTCATTTATCATTCAATTCCTAATAGAACTCCAAAAATTTATACTTTTATAATGTTTTTAATACACCTAATATTAAGGGTTTAGAGTTTAAGGGTTAAGGGTTTAGGGTTAAGGGGAGAGAGATAGAGGGAGTGAGTGAGTGACCCATTTACATATTATTCTCTTTATTCTTTTGTCGTAAGAATATTTAGTTACCCATTTAATGCTAGCGTAAATGACCCAAGAATTTAATAGAATAAACTACTCATTTAATACCTTGCATTATGGAGCTCACCTCCGATATATTACTACTTATATCAAATCAATATTGTAAATACTGTAAACTTATGACCTCTAAGCATTTAATTGATTTTCGAATCAAAGCAAAAACATAGACACACAATTGAACAAATTCTCAAAAGAAGAATGACAATTTCATTAACATTTCATTCAAAATTCACTCAAATCCACATAAGGAGATAAAATATATTAGAATTATACGTTTATTCATGCTTATATGTCATATCTGCATACAATTTAAGATAATTTGCATATATTCATCCAAAAACCAATACAGGCTATCTATTCTATTCCGTCTGCTTGGGGTTTTAATAGCCAGTGGCACCACAGATATCACTTCCTCATCAGAGGACATATATTTTTCTACCCATATATTCAACTTAAAACCTAGCTAGAGCTTTCATCAATTCTCTCCCTACAAATGAGCCTTGAATTCCCTTTTATATGACAAGGGAGCAACAAGCTTCGGGCTCAAATGTAATTTCACCAAAAATTTTCATTTGAACAAAATCTCCATTGCATTTGACTTTCATTTCAAAACTTCCCACACGTTGAATCTGCAAAACATAGTGGCGCACAAATTGGGGAATGCTAAAAGAATAGGGAACACAAATTGTCACCAAATTCCCCTTATTGCTAGGTCACGCAAAAAAAATAGGAAACCAAATTTCCATGAAGGCACACCACAATAACTTCTTATACACGCTTGCTTCTAGTTGTTGCCCAATACGATAGACCCTCAGCCTCCTCTTCTTTCTTGTCCTTGCCCAAACGGTTCTAGTCTGTTTGCTTGGGGTTTTAACAGTTGATGTGCCCACAAATATCATTTCCTCATCAGAGGGCAGAATGCGATTGAAGTGATTTAAATACCGATAGTAGTCTGAGTCGGTCTTAGTTAAATCATCAGAAGTGTTGCTCGTAAGGTCAATAGGCGAGTGTTGGCAGCATCCAGAGCACACCGATGGCTTGCCTTTGTCATCTACCAGTTGAGCAGCAATGTCCTGAAATTGCAACCTTCTACTGAAACCAAAGCAGTAGAAGGTTGCAATTCGAGGACGTTGCTGCTCAACCAAAGCACCTTCCTGAATAATAGGATCGAGCTTTTGTGAGCTCAAATGAATAAACCTCCTTACTGACTTACTCATTTTCTCTTCTCAGACAAGCACTCAAACTTGATTAGACTCAGCCCACAAAGCGCTCTAACTGCTACAAGAATGACACTATTAGCAGTTAATTCCTCTTGTATTTATTGTGCGAGGTAATGGCAACCTTCATCAATGCTTAGTAAATATGCATGTGCAAACATGGCAATTTGGCATCATATGTACTATCACCATTTAACTAGAGTTGCATGAGAATCCACAGATCACACTTCATGATTGCCAACAACATCTTCACACAGATTGAGATCGATGTGACTACACAAGGAAGGAATAATTCATTAATGCTTCACCAACCTTTCATCTTTCCCTCCCAAGTGAAGCTAAAGGTGGAACAACAGAGAGCCTACATTAGGTTTTTGATCTTGGTTGTTGATCTAAAGCCACAGGTTATGAACTCAATAGTGGATATTGGCCCCCACATTCCATACAAGACACACATTTTCCTTTTACTGACCTCGCGCCAAATAACAGGGCGACACCTTAGGTCTGCAAGTTGGCGGGGTACGATCGAGATCTTCTCCCCTATCTTCGACCGAAAACCTGGCTAATATTGCACTCCGCTAGTATTTAATGAAAGGCCTTTGGCTAAGCCGGCCGAACCACCGAGTTAATGGCTTAGGCTTACCAACGATTAAAATTAAAACCCAACTTCTTGATTTTAATACTTTATTTCCTCCGCAGTGGTTTTATTTCCTAAGTCTTGCTGGGTCTCTGGCATAAATTCTTATCCCAACCAACAAAGAACAAAATGATTAAGCCGAGGGATTGTATTTGTTGTTATAACTTTTAGATCCGAGAATCTAATTACCACCTATTTGTGCATTTGTATATGAATCCAATTGAATGCCTTTCCATATCATTATGGAAAATTTTATTAATGCAACCCTAACTCTAACACTACTAAAATCCCTTGACCCAACCTCGATTGAACTCAGATATAACCCTAACTCTAACACTAATTGAATCAGTAATCGTAACCCTAGGTATTGCTGAAACCTAACCCTAATTGTATCAAAACTCTAGAGAACTCTAATTGAACCCTAACCCTAAAATAGACAATAACCCTTACCTTAATTGAACCCTAACTCCAATCCTAGCCCTAATTTAAGACTAGCCTTAACCGACCTTAATTAAACCCTTATTGAATTATAACCCAAATTGAATACTAATTGAACCTTAACCCTAAGTGAATAGCAACCTAATTAAACTCCAACCATAATCCTATTTGAATTTTGACCCTAATCATAACCATAATTCAACCCTAACCCTAAACATGATTTCAATTAGCTGAAGGTTCAAATAGGGTTAGACTTTAATTAAAATTAGGTATAGGATTCAATTAGGATTAGGGTTGGGGTTGGAGGTAAAGATTAAGGTTCTATGATAGAGCTTGGGGTTAGTGTTAGGGTTCAATTGGGGCAAGGGTTAGTATTAGGGTTAGGGTTATGGTTCAATTAGGGTTTCATTAATGTTAGTTTTAGAATCATAGTTATGTTTAGGGTTGGATATAAAATTAGAGTTAGGGTTTGAAGTTAATTAGTGTTAGTTTTAGGGTTGGGGTTATGGTTAGACTTATAATTAATGTTAGTATTGGGATTAGATTCTATCACTTTAATAAAAATAATCTTCTATAAATTCATTCAATTTTTTTTTGAAATTATATAATTTAAAATATTTTCAAATTTACCTATGTTGATATATGAGAGATATAGCAATTCTAAACTCTATACAATTTATAGTTAACTTGACATTGTGTATAAAAAGGTTTTAGTTATAAATGTTATAATATAAACAATAAATGTGTTTTCAATGTTTATTTGTCAGTTCAAAAGATGTGCCAATAATGTTGCAATCACTAATAATTAATTTTTTCTTAATGGTTAAAATAGATTGGTAAGTAAATTTATCTATAATAAGTAAATTTATCATTCATTTTTTCTTGATAAGTAAATCAATATTTCATAAATTTATCTATAATTCTTATTTAATTTTTCTTAATTATATTAAATTATATTTTATTAAATTGTTAAAAAAATTAAGTTGCTTATAAATAATTTTATGTGTTTTTTATAATTAACTTGATATTGTGTATAAAAGGTTTAAGTTATGAATGTTATAATATAAAAGATAAATTTGTTTTCAATGTTTATTTGTTAGTTTGATGTGAGAATAATGTTGATGGTAATGATTAAATTTTTCTTGATTGGTTAAGTCTATTAGAAATTATTCTATGTTAATTTAATGTTATGAATGCTATATAATATAAAGAAAAATATTTCTAATATATTTTTAATGCATCTTTATATTTTATAAACAAACATCTAAATAAAATGTGATTGTAAAAAATACAACTTAATGAGTGAACAACATACATTTAAAGTTAAAAGTGAAATTATAAAACAAATTGTAAATTTATTTTATTTTTCTTCTATAAATATAATTTTTTTATTTGTCGTCCGCCTAGTAATGCCCACTTCTCCTTTTAATGAATGTTTTATTTTGCAAGGGTTGATTTAGTGCTGCCGTTGATCTATGTCCTGCAGATATCAACGGTGCCAGGCATCTCGTGATCAAAAATTCAAGGATCGCGAAATCACGGGCGGATGCCACGTGTTCTATCCGGAGGATCAATTTTGAGCTATCGCTGGCTAACTACCATTTGATCTGAGCCATTCCCCGCCATCCCGTGATGGTGCTTGGGTTGATTGCAAAATCACGGGTGGGCGCCATGTGTCTCATCCGATGAAGCCTAAAGAATAAAGGAAACACTAGCTGACTTTAAATATATTAAGGCGGATTACTAAAGTGTTCTCCAGACACACATGTTCTAAATCAAGGGATATGTTATAATCTCGCTAGAAAAGCTACTCGAAGGTTAATGACATGGCTGGCGACTATGTTAAAAGAACGAGATCAACGATGCCCTCTATCCTATGATCAGGGATTATAGGGATCGCGATATCATGGGCTGGTGCCACGTGCCCTTCCTAAATGATGAAATTTGTGTGACCATTGATGAGCTATCTCTTCAAGATTGACGGTGCACGCCATACCGTGATTAGGAATTTTGGGATCATGATGTCATGGGTGCCTGCCACGTGTCTCATCCAATGAATCCTAAGGAGTGAAGAAAGCGTTCACCAGTTTTAAATGTATTACAGGGCGGATTAGTAATGTGCTTGTAAGATGCACATGTTTTATTTCAATGCAGATGTTATGACTTTAAGGGAAAAGCTGCTCGATAGTTAAAGGAAAGGACGTCGATCATTTTTGAAAGAGAAAAATTTATGGTAAAAAGATCGACGGTGCTCGCCATCCCGTGATGGTAAATCAAAGGATTGCAATATCGCGGGCAACCGCCACATGTCATTCCTTCGTGGCGTATGACATAGTGGGCCCCTTTATTGCCATGTTGGCGATTATGTCAGCCTATTTTGAAGATGGCCATCGATGATTTGATCAAACTGAAGGATCAAAGACTCAAATTTAAATATGTATCAAATTATGGTTGGAGCCCTTTGTGCAGCCCTCAAGTGGGCTTTAATGGCGGATGAGACATCTACTGGTAGGATTTGATCGACATAAAATCAATTTAATCGTCTCATTTGTATCACAAAGCATCCAAGTATTTCGTGAAAATAGTTTCAGAGCCAAAGGTGAAATTACGAGCAGCTGCAGCCAGAAATTGGAGTTTGTGTGAAAAAAGTCATGAGTTAATTTTCTCTATTTCCCAGTCATTCTGCACCTAAATTTGGGAAAGGGGGTCTACTATGCTTGTCACTGAGTTCATTAAAATCTTTTGTTAGGGCTATTGTTTAATCATAAATTGTGAGAAATTGTGGTATTTTTACTCTGTAATTTCCTATCTCTGCTTAGTCATAGCCACTTGAAGTGTAACATTGTAGTGAGGCCCTAGTTTGTCTAAAATGGCGCCAACCAAGCAGCACTCTAGCCACATTGAGTATTTGAAAAGAAACTTGTACGATGATTTCCTAAATCAATTTCCATTATCAACAAATGAGAGAAGGAAAGGTTTGGTGTTGATGCGAGGAAAAATCCTAGGGAAGGGGTTGGTGTGTAATAATTCCAACATTGTTGATGCTAGGGTTCCACTCACAGGCTTAGAAATGTTCAAATTATGGTATGGACAGAGGAATTTGCCTCATCCTTTTTCAAATGGATGGATGTATGACATGGAAAAGTTGGTTGTTCCAAATGTGTTCCCTGATGTGGACTTACTTAGAGCAGTGGCCAAAAGATATGACCCTATCACACGGGTAATCAGAGATAATGATGGAGAGGTTCTATTAGAAATTAACAGAGATGTTATCCAACAGACTTTTGATTTGAGTGAGCCAAGTGATGACTTGGTTCCTATTAATCTTGAATAAATGAAGCAGAAGTATACAAAATTGAAGTCTCTTTTTAGGGTTAAGCTGCTTCCACCTCATTTGGTTAAGGCAGGGGGTTCACAATTTCACATCAGCCCTAGTGACCAAGAACCCTTCAGATTGAATTGTTTTGGAAAGCGTTTCCTAGCTACTTTCTATTCACTATGTCAGATTTTGGGTTTCAACCCTGGTGCAGTAATGTCGATTGCATACATGTTCATGGGGGTGCAAATACAACACCCTAACTTTTCTATAACATATGACTTTGCTTCTTTTTTGGTGGAGATGATAGATGAAGGACTATCGAAGCTACAGAATGGTGATACTCGTACTCAATTCTTTTGGTATTCCATGTTGATGCATATGTTCTTGTTTAGGAATGCTGATTCCTTTGCTAAGAAGATGAACTTAAGACAATTAGTTAATGGAGAAAGATTGTCAGTATAGTTATGGGTTGTAAATTTGTCCTGTAATAAGGAAAGCACCAGTTATGTGCAATTTGATAATTATTTTGCTACAAGATTGAGGGCTAGATTGATGGTAAATGTACCTAGGATCCCTCAGGAAGTGCATGATTTCCTTAGGCCAAAGGAGAAGAAACCAGAATTGAGGGTTTTACATAACTGGGGTGACATTATCCCATATCCAGTCAGCACTGTTCTGAGAATATATGGATTTCAAGGAACCCCTCACATACTACCATACAATGTGCCACCAAGACTAGGGTTTGCAGAAGTTATGTGGTAGATGGGGTGTATTCATGAAGATAACCTAATTGGAAAGGGGAATGGAACATTATTCCTTGATTATACAGTAGTGTCTAACTTTACATTTTCAAAGGGAGGCTGGACGCATTTTGAAAAATTCTTTGTTGATTACCATTTAAGATATGGTCCAAGGCGACAACATGATCCTGAAAGTTTTTTTACTCTTTTGAGACAAAGAATAAAAGGTGGAAAATTTGCACATGAGTTCAATTTCCCTGAGGACCTGATGAGGAATGAATTTGATTTAAATAGACAGGACTTGAACAAGGAAAAGTGTATAGCTTTTAGTAAGCTACTGGATATTGTGCATGAAATGGATCTGACGTATGATCCATTGATGGAATTCACTCTATACCACAAGAGAATTAATTTTTTAATGAAGAATTTCAAAGAGATAATGGACACCTTGACAACCAAAAAGATAAATTTAAGGCTAAGTCTAGATATGCAAGGACAAAGTGATATGCCAATTGAAACAAGGTCAGTATGTCAGCCTACAGAAAGGCGGCCCATCTATAGGAGGAAAAGGGATACTAGCAGTGATGAGGAAGTAGACAGAAAAGGGAAAAAAATAATGAAGGCACCTTTATGACTAGGCCCAAAATTCAAAGTACTTGGGGCTGTCAAAATAATTGAATTAAAATCTTCACCAGAGCACAGTCCCCCATCACCACCACCTGAGCCAAGCCCTAAGAGACAAAGAACTGATCACCTACCTGAGGATCTCACAGATGAAATTATTGTTACTGATTAAGACATGCAGGTTGGTATGCCGTCCCCTCCTAGGTTAGCTGAATTGGTTCTATCTGATTTGGATATGAAGGGTAAGAGTGCGCAGGATGTAAGAATGGAGGCTTGCAAGGAGTTCTTAGATGACAATGCATTTGTAAAGACTCATGTATTCTTGTAATTGGCATGGAAGATGAAATTTGAGGAATATCAAAATAAATGCAAGGAGAGAAGCCCAAGGCACGGCCAGTCAGTCCAGGAGAATGATGAAGAAGTGAAAATTTGAACTAATGGAAGAGTTCAAAAAATATCCTCCCCGAAGAAGGGGAAGATAAGCGGTGAATCCAGTGTTTTGATTTTTCTTGAATGGGACATCACAGTCCCGGTGGCTTTCAATGCCATTATGAAGTCAAAGTCCTTTTTGAGGATTAAAAGAAGGATTAAAGGCAGCATTACAAAACTCTGCTTTCAGTGAAGAATATGAGACCTTGGCAATTTGGGCATTGGCTCCACAAGGAAGAAAGCCAGACATTGTTGATATTAATCCAAATTTCAAAGTAGGATTAATAATAAAGAGGGCTTCAGAGACTACAACAACTGAAGCCACTAGTTTAACTGTGAATGTGGTCAAGTTGGCCCAAAAAACTGCTGAAAGAGAGGAGGCTGAAAGAAAGAGCCTAATGGAGAAGTATAACATTTTAATTGAAGAATATAGTAAAATGCAACAAAGGAATGTTGAGCTACAAACTGAAGTAGAAAGGTTCAAGTATAGACATACTGGGGAAACATCCAATGCTCTAGGAACTAGCACATCACCTCCCACAACATGGTCAATGCCTACTACTTCTCCAAATGTTTCTACACCAGGGTCTCCCATTCAAAATCCTGCTCTTAACCCTCCTATAGAACAAGTTGATGAAGAAACAGAGTGCTCTGTTGATCAAACAAAGAGGCAGCTCATGCAGAAAATTGATCAATTACAGACATCACTAAGGGTAAAAGAGGAGGGTTTTCTTTCAAAAAAAAAGAAATTGTTACTCTTGTTTTGGAGCATTTAAATGAAAAGGTGGATAATAAACTACCCTCTATACATTCTTTGTATTCTTTGCTATTTGAAGCAATAAATAATATTGATAGGGATTAGGGGATAGTGATTCCAATAATTCAAAATTGGATCCCTAGGGAAAATAATCTAGATGTTATGAATAAAGCTTCAAGGTTTGATGTAAATAACAGGCCCCAATCATTGAAGCCTACTTATATATTAGTTAAATCATTGCAAGGTTTTCAGACCTTACCAGATGATCTAAGTAGGAAGATTAGGGAATTGGTAAAGAACTTCAATGATTGGGGTAACACACTATTACCTGATATAACTGATGAGCAAGGGGGAATCAGAACACTCCAACAATTGCAGGATCAAGCAAGTGAAGTCATCAATAATCAAATTAAAAAAAATTGTGATGATTCAGATGATGATTTGTTGGTAAATTGTATGGATAAGATTATTAGTATCGACTCATTTTTGGAATCTTTTTAGGAAAGAAGATGCTAATCAGTGTGATAAAGTATTTGCCTTATAGTACAAAGGTAAAAGAGGTGATTAATTTTGACTAGCCAGGCCCGATGAAGAATACCAGAGGTGGGTGGCTAAGTATTTGAATGATGATGAGTAAAAAGAGTGGGCTACCGATAAGTGGCAAATTAGATGTTGTGGTTACAACATTTCTAGTTTTGTATGGATGACTTTCTTGGCGTGGGTTTCACGTGGTTTTTTGTTATTGCATCAACCTTCCTCCGCCGACATGATGAACGAGAATATGCTCCAAGATGATTGCTATTGTAACGATTTTTGAACAAGAATATTTTTCAAGGTAGTGGCTGTTGTAACAAATTTTGGAATATCACTAGGTGCTCCAATTGACTGGTGACAAGTGTACTTTCTGGCCCGGTGCTTGTTTGCTCCTTCATTTTCTATAAGAAGGATTTCAAGGCCAGAAGTACGGGTTAGCAAGTTAGATAATTTTTGTCGAGTCTAGGTGAAATTGCAGAGTGAATTGTAAAGTCTGATGGTTTTAGAGAAATGCAATTTAGGTTTTGAGTCATTATGTTATAGGTTTTGAGTTCATAGAGATTTAATGTTGTATAACAGTACTAGCATTTGAGTTGAAATGAAAATTCAAGCTCATGTCTCTCCATTGTACATGCATATATGAACTTTCAATGAAATAACTAAGGGTTGTTTTATCCATCTCATTGTTGTGGTGTGTATGATTCTATTTTAGCTTTAATTCAAGGGTAAAATCACAAACCTGTGTCACACTTTATAAAGGAATCAGCCAACAGCAAAAAAAATTCTGAACTTCGACCACATAAAAGTGGTCTTTATGTTTTGAATTTCAAAATGGTGTAAATTAATAAAATGTAGAAATTTTGATGAAGTTTATTGTTGTGATTTTTAAAATTTTAAAAAAAAATATTTTCATTATGTTTTTATCAATTTAAGGACAAATTTTGGAATGCTGAAAATTTCAGAAAAGAGTGACTTCACGGGCCATCAAAAAATAAATTGAAAAAACTTTATTTATCCCTATTTTTTTTTCTCCAAATAGGTAACTTCAATATCTTGTGCATGGAAAAAGAAAAATCAAATTTTAATGTATATTTTTCTTGTAATAACGTTTTAAAGTCAAAATATCATAATTTGGCCGGTTTTCACGGGCCGTCAACTATTTTCAAAATTTTAAATCATTTTCAAAAAACAATTATACCCTTTTGAAGAAGACTCT
Organism: Sequoia sempervirens; assembly: GCA_007258455.2. Lineage (NCBI taxonomy): Eukaryota > Viridiplantae > Streptophyta > Pinopsida > Cupressales > Cupressaceae > Sequoia > Sequoia sempervirens. Next base: position 58,255,447 of record VDFB02072274.1, read on the forward strand.
CTCCTCTTGTGCCCCATATAAGATTTAAATTTTTTAGTAAGTTTTACTATCTTGTTTTTAATTTGTAATCAACTTCTTTTTTCATTTTGAAAACCTACTTGCATTATTTTAAAAATAAAATATATTAAAACTAAGAAAAATATTAAAAAAATTATATATTTGGATTCTCCGCTCCGAAGCTCTACAAAAGGGTATTTTTTTTTTGCAGAAAAATCATTCTGACTAAAGAAATTCTTAGCTAAAGTTGAAAGTTTCAGAAAATTCTGAAAAAAGCTGAGTTGGCTGCCAACTAGGATGCCACATAGACAATTTCGGTAGAAGGAACATATAGAAAGGGTTTCAGAGCATACTCTATAAGCTGTTTTCTCACCCAGAGCCCTTTCTATAGAAACCCTTTTGATAAAATCCCTAATTTGAAGGTAGTTTTAAAGCGGAAAATGAAAATTTTTTATTTTTTTTGGATTAGGCGAGCTTATTAAATGAAACCTATGCATATAATCATACATGGTTTCGGTCGAAACCTAGTCAGGCGAAACCTTTTCGGCCGAAAATATTTCACTCGAAACTATTTATTTAGCCAAAAGTGTGACACAACTTTGTGCTTTTACCCTCAAGGAATTAATCAAAATGCTTGAATGGGATTATAGGCGGATATGTGCTGTATAAGGATTTGATAAGTAGTCCTGGGTTAGAATGCACACTGATAAAATTGTAATGCAATATTGTCAGGGATCTTATATGTGATGTATTAAATTTGTTATAAACCTCTAGATGCTTATAAATTTGACTCCTACAATGGATATATGGCACTGATCTAAGTTGTAATTATTCATGTAGTTTAGTATTTGTTTGTCTTTTCCTAGAGCTTGCTACAAATTGGAAATTATTGAATATCTTATACAATGGATTGTGTTTAATTATCTCATGCTCCAGATAGTTGATATTGTCTATGAACAGCCAATTTTAGTTGATATTATCTTATCGTGTTGAGACATTAAGTGAGATCATCTGCTATTGTTAATGTTGTTTATAATAATGGTACAGAGGTTGTAAACACATTAAGGGATCACCCTCCCGGGTCTTGCAGAGCCCGAAGTGTACGATGCTTTTAAAGTCCTCATCAGTTGGTCTAAGTCCTTCAACCTGCCCTCGATTGGAATTGGCAATTCCATAGGTATATTAGAAGACAAACTTGGTTACATTGTAAAAAGAACCAACATACACGTCAACCATTGAACAACTACCTCTATAACTAACTTTTTAATCTTTTATGATCACATGCAACATAAAACACACTAATTTCAAGGTTGTTAATATCACTAATGAAATGTTTTAATTTTTTGACCTTTCAAACATTAAAAAGTACATCATTAAATTAATTATGTAATAGCATAAAAATTAAAAACATTATGAATTAATTATGTAACCACATAAGTCAAATATAATTCTATCAAGAAATTAATATCAAATAGATAATATAATCGCATAACTTATACATTTCAATGTCATTGATCTTATTTTTCATCCAACTCTTTATATGTATTATCCGATCCGAATTCGACATTGTAAGGATTGGTCATATCATCATCAGCATCATCGATATCAGTTTCGATAATGTCATCATCCACACGGATGTCATCTTCATGAACATTAAATCCTACATCATCATTTTCTAGTTCCTCCTCTTCAACATCTTCGTCAGGGACATCATCAACTAACCATTGATCTTGATCATCATCTACATCATCTTCTAGTTCTTTGGTATCTTCTTCTTCCACCACATTATACTTTACCGACTTTCCTCTTGGATCATATCTAACAACAAATAACCAACCCGGTTTACTTGGAACCTCTGAGTAAAATACCTACTCACATTGGCTTGGAAGAACATAGGGCTCATTTCCAACTCGCTCAATCAACCTTGTATTAACAATGGTAAATCCATTATCATGTTCAATAACTGTTCTCTCAGGATCATTTTCATTCAATCATAGCCTGTACCATAGGACGATGAACAAAATTAATCTGAAGGACTTAAAGTCACACTCAAGTATATCATCCAAAATCCCATAGTATCAATTTTCTAAGACTTCTGGATGTATGTCGCTTCTAGATGAAACATTAGTCACGAAGAGCTGCTGAGTTATACGGAGATCACAGAAGTTTCTTCATGTCATCCAACATTTTGATTCAAAATTTACAACCATTGCACCACATAGCCTTGTGGTGTTTCACCTACAATATGTCAAACATGTAAAAATTATTGCAATATCATTAGTTGATAAACATATTTATTCTTGGCCGAATGTATGTAAAGAAAATAATCTCAAGATATATAAACATCAATATACTTGAAAATAATTAAATAATATGGGTGATTAATATATTTATACTTACCTTTTTATCTCTTAAACCATATGCTAAATCAATTTCCCTTTGTGTAACATTGGAATCTCCATTACGATGAGCTTCTTTAACCAATGAAGCCACACCATCCCATGTTAATGTGCAACTAGATTGTTGACATCGTTCAATCCATACCGTCATCCAATCAAGATTGTTGGCGACATACAAATATAGTGTATCCCACTCTCGACCAACTGTACCAAAATAAATTGAAATTCACAAACGACCTATAATTAGTTAAATACCACAGTATACGACCTTAATTTATAATTGATGTATATTGAAAATTAAAAATTAAATAAGTACAATATACATAAAAACCATATGTAAAATGCATTCCAATTAATCTCCATGACAATCTTATAATTACCTCTCACTTTCCTCAATCTACCTTTCCCCAACAGGTACTCCCCTTCGAATTTGTTAATGGAGTTGGGATCCCAAATGCGATCTAAATGGATCTTTTCTGTAAACTTAGGAAGCTATTCACTAATATACACCATGGTCTGGTATACCATATATCCGTCCACCATAGAACCCTCTGGATGTGCTCTTTATCTAACCAAAGCCTTTAAAAATTTCAAGTGCCTCTCAACCATCCACATTGACCTTGTGTGTACAAGTCCACACAATTCAATCTCCTCAACTTGGTGTATGAGGTAGTGTTCTTGTGCATTGAAAAATGTTGAAGGTAGACACTTTTTGCATTTCACACACATTAGATGAGCAATTTTTCTCTTCCAATAATTTATATTTTCTTTATGAATTTCTTTAGATCACAACCATCTAATAGTGCTTCAAGGCACAAATATATTAATGAGATTTAACAAAAATATACAATATATTACATAACAAGTAAAACAAATGGAAATTATAAGATGTATACAGTGAATTGAACAAATCTCACTACTTACCTCATGTATTTTCCAAGATCATATATAACTTACTTCACATTGTTGTCAAAGTTATGCAGGAGAGATAAGAGGTAGAATGTCTGTAACAACTATAAAATGATCTTTTCATTATTTTTTTTCAAAAGTAGTAAACACAATACCTTTGAAAGTACATGCATTATACAAGTGTATATAATATACGAGGAATAATTACCTTAATGAAGGTAGCTATGCCAATCATGGATTTTCATCCCTGACCCAAATTCACCTTTCTTTGTTATTATATTGTTTATGTTAGTAGCAAATCCAGTGGGAAATCAATTTTTTTGTATGACTTCTTTTATAGCATTGCTTTGCTTCTCTGTCAATAACCAAGAAAGGGCACTTATATTAATTTGGTCTCCATCGCTATTTAATTGAATGAAATTTTTCATTGCATGATTGACTTCTTGAATGTCACTACAAATTTTGACAATTTTTTCTTTATCATGCCTTCCATCCAATAGTTTCCATAACGTTTCTATTATATTCTTTCCGATATGCATTAGTATCAAACAAATGCACAATTTATGAATGCTCATAGTAAAGGGCAACCTACTAAATTGTCAATTACAACATGAGTAAGCATAAAACAATATTAAAATATAATTCAAAACATATCATATATGATAGATAAACAATTTGATCGATGTATAACCTTGATGATTAATTATATTATATTCCAACTTCCATAGACAAGGTGACATTCTTTGTGGTTTTGATATGGTCTCATCTTTCCCATTGAAAATATTTTTTTCAGTAGTTCGATACTTATGATTTCTATGGAGGAAGTGCCTATACTCATCAAACACCTACTTTCCTAAACTTGTTGAGCGATGAGATTTCATCTTTGGACCACAAATTAGACATGGAAATTTTCCCTTTGTTTGAAGACTTGCAAGATGATATAATTGGATTAAATATGTCAATTTTTAAAATTATATATAATGAATAGATTATTTTAAAAACATTCATGATATCTATTTCATCAAATTAAATATTGTTAAAGTGCAGTCGAATGTTATAACATACCACAAAAATGTGTTAGCCCTGGGGCATCATGAATTATCGATACAAGCATTGCATGGAATTGAAATTTTCTTTGTCCTATTGGTCTGGAGACGTCATACATAGTGATGCCATTCCATAACTTTAGTAACTCGTCGATAAGAGGCTCGATATATACATTCATATCTTAACTTGGTACTTACCTAGTTGAATGAACATAAACATTACATAATTATTATAACCATTTTACTACAATATATATAAATTAATGTACATGACTATTGAATGAAAAAAAATAAGTCATTATGCAACAAATAAGACAAATGAGATGCTACTCACGTTAAAGAAAATTGATGTAAATGCACGGAAGCGATCATTGACAACATTATGTGCTCCTCTTTATTGACATTTGTGGAGAGGAATGTTATTGTTGATAACAAAATAGGCCCTGTGATGCAAATGGATCTCGGCTCTCCAAATGGATTGACGCAGTCTGTCCCAATGAAGCTGAGATTCTGAGGTTCTTCTTTAAAGTGTGGCCATTTTTCCTCCATGTCCCTAAATGCAGAACCATCCACAGGAATACGAAGAATGTCATCTCCACTTCTATTTTTTGCATGGTAATCCATAAATTGCACTAAGCTTTTGCACCTAAATAATCGTTGCATACGTGGAATAATGGGAATATAACGAAGAACCTTGTGAGGAACCTTTTTTGTTAGTTGATCTATTCAATATCTATTGATATGACATTCTGGGCATTCTATTGCAAATTCCTATTGTTTATGATATATAATATGATCATTGGGATGCATCTATTGTGATGCTCCATTCGATATCTTTCATAATGGCACATAAAATCTTGGTATGGCCGAGGTAAAATATTTGATGGTGGCAAATTCACCAATCAATCTACAAAAAAAATTCATATAAAGAATAATAAATGTTACAATTTCATCCTTTGTTACTAGTGATGAACTAACAACAATTAAAATAGATGAAAAAAGATGGCCATATATGACATACCTTAACATCCATGAGATTGCTATGTTTGATAAACCATTCATAACCTTGAGTTCAAGCGGCAACAATCTGTGAGAGAGAAAGAGTTGTTTGAGCCTTCATAAAGGGGCTCATTATGCCTTATCAGAAATCTGGGTAAATGATGAACATCACCAAAGTGCATCCTTGATCATCTTGATCGTCATGATCAGCTCTGCCACTAAATGTGGCATGGATCAATGTATTCGTACCATCATCTTCAACTGTGTTTTCTGGGGCATGATCATCTTCTTCCATAGGATCATTAACTTCATCTTCGATATTCACAACTCCATGTTCCTTCGCTTGCAAAACCACATTCATCGGGTCATGATAATCCATATCATGTGCCCTAGGGTGCCCACCTTTATAATAATGATCGACACAAATAAACCATGATCATGATCAAGTGATTATATATACATATATATATATAATGTTAAACAATATAAACATTTACAAATTCAATCAATATAAACACACATATAATGAACAACTTACCAATGGGCCCGATAATCATGCCTTCAATGTGACCATGCTTTGCCTACAATGTTTCTTAGTTGTGATTAAAGAATCATCTCGTCTTTAAGCCCTTGCAATTATTGCAAGGACAATAATATTTCCCATCACCCTTTCTTTTCAATCTAGCCCACAATCTATCAAGTGTCTCTTCATTTTGTTCTGGACTAATATTATCTGACATGATTTTTCTTTACCAAGCTTGACTATTTAGATCTTCAAAAAATATCAAACTCACACTCCAATAATTTTTATTCATAGACAAGTAACATAATCTAATAATTCCGATATTTTACACCAAAAAAATTTGGCATGCAACCACCCCTGCAAAAGAGAAGATAGTTTGAAGTTAATGACCCCAAAAAACACTTTAAAATGCTAATTCCAAAACTTATTAAATTCTGATTTTACTATGATTTCCAACCGTTAAGACTCCTAAAATCAGAATATTGAACTTGATCACAAAATTCCTACAACAATGGAGGTAGCGAGCTAGTGAGAGCAAGTGACCCATTCCTAAGGAGCAATGAGTTGGAATCATCATTGCTAATGCCAATACAGATTTATCCTTTTAGTTAAAGATGCAATGTGTCACTTCTTATGACGAGCTTATCCCTAGGGCCCTCAACATTGAGAGAACCCTAATAAAAAACAATAGAAGCATTGGTAAGAGCATGATTAGGCTACAAACCCTAGGCCTCCATAGAAACATAAACAATAACTATAGCAGATTTGTGAGGTTGCAATACCAGAAAGATTGAGACATTGTAAGTAATAACAAAATCTTGCAATCTAAAGATTGTAGCCAATAACAAGCACACTATGTAGCTTAGTGACATTTGTAAATGCAATCTACGGTAAGAAGAATGACAGTCACTTGAGATGTGACAGTCAAAAACAGGCTAAGCAGTGACAAGATAATAAAGCTCAAACCTTGCATAGTAAAGTGAAGATTTTAACAATGAGTTTTCTTACCCCCTTGTTGAACTTAAGGGTTTTTCAAATGCTTTTGGTAGTGTTAGACAAGGCAAATGAAATCAAGGAATGACTGTCCAAATGAAGTAATAGTGGTAATCATAGGCTCAATGTTTCTTCTTAGCCATTAATATTGTATAATGAAGGTAGTGGATTGCATGTTTGAGTAGTGTTTTGAGACTCACTAAAGATGGGAAAATAGTGAATAATAGATTGTGGACTGTGAAGTAGTGTCAATAAGGTTGAAGGATCTTAAGAACTATAATACTATGAAACAATGAGTCCCCTATAGTAAGTAGACAGTCTATAGGGAATAGCTTGATTTTATAGAAGGATGCTCATGAAAGGAATCTTCAAGTGATAGTGAGTGAGTTGTTTGAGATTACAGCTGAGGGTGCAATACTCAGTCTTAAAGGAAGTTAGCAAAGTAGTGAATGTGCAAGAAAATTGAATCGTACACAACAAATAATTCACAATGTTATTCTTCCATAATGCCTTGAGTTTGAAGAGAAAAATCTCATTGTATCTTCATGATGAAAGTGGTGACCTTAATGGTCAATCACTGGCAACCATGATTTTAAAACATGCTATTGTGCTTATGGAGGCAACATTTTAAGAAAGGCAGTGAGTGGTGGTTTGGAACAATGGTAGGTATGAAGGAATTGCTTTATATGCATACTATGCAGTCTAGCTTAAGACAACGTTCTTAGAAGAGATTGAAGGTGGATTATGGAACTCAAGGGTTACCATGAAAAGGATTAAAGCAAAGACTGAGATCTATTTAAAAGCCACGGTCATGAAGATATTAAAGATGTCACATGCAAAAACCTAGTAGCTAGAGTAATGAATACAGTGTCAAAGAGGATAGTGTGCTAGGGAAGATTTAGGAGATCTCCACATTATCTAATTATAGGGAAATACATCATTTATTTATTTTTTTAATTAAAATAAATCATTTTAAACCCTATATAGGATACATTGATACTTCAAAATCCTCTGAAGGAATTTGAGATTATGCAAATATATGTCAAGTAACATTCATAAGGTTTAGAAAATCTTGATCACTCTCTAGAATAGCCCATTAAACATGGGTTGTGCTTGAATGGACAACTTAATTGATATAACACAACCACTCTGCATATCAACCAAAGTTATAGGCTCTTTATTGCAGCAAGAGGTAATCACTCTTCGATCATGCTATAATTACATCTAACCTGTTAAACTTGAGACAACCTGAATGCACCCAATGATGATTGACACCTACATTATACAACCTGAATTAACTACATTATATGAGTGCCTCCATTTCTATCACAACATAGCCACATTAAACTTGGGTCACACATGAATGCATCCTGTATTTGTTATAGCACAACTGTGCCACATGACCAATACAGTTATGGATCGCATAATTATAGTCACAAGAATCTATTCCTCGGTTGTGACCTTATGGTGATTTCACACAACAAAATCTAGACATGAAATTCTCAAAATCCTTAACCTCTAAAAATGAAATCTAATGAGATGTTGCTTTAAAATATGATTTTCAAACCTGGAACTACAAATCTGACTTCACAATAGAATTCTACAAAAAGACAATGACTACCCTCAACCTAGCGATATCTTCTTGAATTTTTTCTGATTTTTTCCAACAAAATCGTCCTTAGTTCTCCACAAACTGTCTCAAGTAGAGCAAAACACTGTTGCAATAAATCAGGCGCAAACTCACTTTTTTTATGTCGGCCACAATTTGGTTTTTTTAAATTTTTCATGTTTGTCAAAAATTCGACAAAAATAATAGCCGACATTTCGACGAACCCCAAGTTCATCAAAATTTCAATGAACGTCGAGGATAAACTTTCAAAAAATTGGAAATTACACATCAAATTTTACAAGCACCTGACGAACATCGAATTTTACATATTTCGTCAGACAGTTTCGTCGTATTTTGTAGTCAAATGTATTAGTGATTATTCACAGGTACTCTCAAGTATTTTCATTATATTTCCTATTATGTTCTTCTCTTGTGGAAGTTATTTTATTACAAATATTATATTCTTCTCCATATACATTTTTGTTGGATCTCTAATTTCTAGAGAACAAGTTTGTAGATTTAGGGTGAAGTTGCATTCACAGGTCTATACTCTAGATTCAAACTCACCCTAGTAGATAATGATGCTTTTCTTTACAAATTAAATTGATGCATGACAATATGCTCTACTCTTCATAAATATTGTTGGAGTACGATACCACTGAGAGGGGGGGTGAATCAGTGGTATACTAATTCTAGATGAATCTAATATAATCTTTCAATCCTTTGAAATATAACAACTATGAGGACAAGCATACTTAGAATCAAGAACTTTGATAATCACTATTAACTCAAGACATCAACTCAAACCTTTAACAAGACTAACATGAATATCAAGGAAACTTCTATTGACTTGAGATAGAGCATCATATATGAACATCATGACACTTTTGTTGAATTAAGATAGGCATTATGAAAAACTAAAGCTGACAGATCAACATCAAAGATGCACCAATATAATATTTATGACAAAAATTAACTCATGAACATAAGAATTAAGAGCAAGGAATATAATCCTAAGCAGTGATACATGATTGATATGTATTCATGCAGACCAAAAAAGTTATAGATGAAATGTAAACATAACACAATTTTTTCTAAGTGGAAAACCCTCTTGGGGTAGAAAAAACACTCATAAAATTGCCTCATTGGCTTAATTAGAAAAGTGCCTCATTGAAAAAATATCTCACTGATAGATTTCAAATTCCTCACTAGCATGCATACATCTTCCTCACTAGCATACAAAGCCTCATTGGCATACTTTCTAGGGTCTTACTGACTAATCTCCAATAAAGGAATAAACATAACTTCAGAGGGTTACCCTGTTACTATACAGTCCATCAAATGTATTACTTCTTCAACATACATACAACATCACTGAAAAATAACTCTAAACAAAGTATGAAACAACAAAGAATATTTTTTTTTGCTTTTTGTTCAACCAAACTTCTTGAATGTCTTCAACATAGGATATATAATGTTTTTTGTTATGAAAACAAACTATCAACTTCATAACTGCCTTACAGTTGCAAACTTCCCATGTACATTGACAGGTAAAAAGAATGATCACAATAATTTGTTATAACAAAACACCATTTCCATTTACCCATTTTCAAAAGCAAACACCTTTACCCACATGGAGAAAGTAAACCACAGCCCCATAAACCCAAACAAGGGTTTCAAAGAATTAGACAAAATTAACCATTGAAACAAAAGTCCATTTCCCTTAACAAATACAAACTGAAGGTCCAAATATTTTGACATTTTAGGTACCATTATCCACAGAAAATAAACACCCATTTTCTCTTAACAAACATAAACACAATACTCAATAAACCCTTAACAATAAACCACAAAAATGAACCCTCAAATGAAAATAATATCACCTAAATAGTGTCGAGAAATGAAGTCTTTGAGACCAAAAACTAATTGTCAAGCTGAAGCTCACTGTTGCCTTTTCAAATCTCAGAGACCATCCTCATCATCACAACTAAATCTTGAGATACCTTGCATAAAACTGTAACCCTAAGTCGAGAGCAGCATGTTACAAAGTTTAACCTTACAAAATGAGCTTCCAAAAAAAGCTTTCCATCGTATACATCTATTGACTGCCTATCCCGGTGTGCCCTAAAGGACTGGATGACCAATAGGCTAAAACCATCAACATTTACCTTCTTCTTGAACCTGAAACCTGCTAGGAAATTTCATGACTTAAGTGGCCTGAAAACAAGCTTTGTTATTTTTTATTTTTGTATAAGACAAATCAAAACCCTTTCAACAAATGGTGCCTTTCACTAACTTTAGAGTTAGAAATTATAATCACCTTCACACAATCTTAACATCTTTTAACAATATGAAACCTCCTTAAGAAATAAGAGATGTTAAGGAATGATCGATGTCATGATAACAAATATAACTCCATGCCTTGGTAACATTGAATTGTAAAGTTAAGACACATGAAGATTACCAAGAATGAGATACCCTCAACAACCTTTCATATCAATGATGAATATTACTTGCATATTGGATCAAAAGAAAATAATCAAGTGACTTATTCAACTTCCCTTGCAACAACAACTAAAACCAAGGATCTATATGCCAAGGATATATCAATCAATCAATGCCATATGATTATCAATGTGTCCATACCACAATGATCAACTTACAATGCCACAAAATTGATATTTTGTGTATTTGTCATCAACGAAAACAACTGAGAGGGCAACAAATATTTGAGGAGTTGATTATATTTAAAAATACCTAAAAAATAAAATTTCAAATATGGTGACCTACTAGCTATTTTTGATATTGTTTCCCTCTTCACCAAATTTCCCATTGAAAAATCCATTGAAATAATTAGGTGCAAAACCTCAAATCATATTTATTTCTTAGTCGAGATCAACCTTATATTCACATTCTCCTCTTTTGAATGGGTGATCTATAAGTAAACTTAAGATATTGCTATGGGTTCCTTGCTTCCCTTAGTTGTTTCCAACTTATACATGGAGTAACTCGAAGAGGTTTCTTACTAGTCCCCCCCCAACCCTTAAACCCATATGGTGGAAATGATATATGGGTGATACTAACATATGTTGGCCACGGATGATCCCACAATAGTGATTTACACTTTTTGGCCAAACTTGACATTGTACTAAATTTTTTAACTAAACCTTCACTTTTGGGCACCTATAGCTACTAAACCATTAGGAATTTGAAGATGATGCAAACTAGTGATTTGTGACATTTTGTTTGTAGATTCTACATATATATATATATATTTAAAAAATTTGGAACCAAATTGTATTTCTTTTTCATCTCCTTCAAAAACTAGTTTTTAATAGTAAAAACCATTTTCAAAGAGTGGCATGTACTTACCAACACAACTTTTTTCTATGAAAGAAAAAATTCCATTTTTTTGAATTTAGATTTGTAATTACGATATCTAGTGCATGCAATTGGTTTCATAGTGTTTTATTGATTTTTTTTTCTTAATTAAGTTTTGAAGTAAAACTAATTACAATTTAGACATATGTTTACTTGCTAACACAACATTTTTTGTATGTATCAAAATTCAATTTTATTTTTTTTGTTGGATCAAAGACATCAATATCAAGTGCATAGATGTTTTTAATTTATTTTTTATAATTTTCTATTTTTCCACATGTGTAGAACAAAGAGCTTGATTTTTGATGAAAAACCTGCATTCACAAGAAATAAAAATAAATATAATAATCAAATTAAATATATTTAAAATTATAATTTTTGGGAAGCTTCTAATAAGGACTACATACAAAAAATAAATTTTAAATGAATTCATTTGACCCCCCAAAAGGTAAATCAAAAGTGGTTTTTTATTAGTATTTTGATAGGTGTAAAGGAGACTCTATTATTGGTATAGTTTTAAACTAGCGGGGTTCTATCCAAGGTGGTTTTATCAAACCCTCTTTAATTGTAATCATTTAAATGGAACTTTTAAAGGCTTAAATCATTATATTTTCTAAAAATATGTGATTAAGCAAAAATCAAGATGTCCCAAAAAGTGTAAACCACTATTGTGGGATCACCCCCACATGACCTAGAGAACTTAGAAAGGTTACATGCCCACCTTAACAATATTTCCAAATGAATTTCTTTCACCAAAGAGTTAAAAAATAATGACCAAATTATTTCCTTGAAGTCCTTAAAAAACTTTGACCACCAAGGTGCTCTATGTATGCAATGAGGACTAACTTGATTTAGAATTCTTACATCTAACCAAGTTTTTAAGCTTAACGATTACAAGAATAAAGACTTTTGGTGAGCGTTTATTCAAGACAAGTTGTACTATATACCCAAGTATTCTATTTCTAACCCTCTCTCCTCAACCTATCCCACTTTCCCATATATTGAAGGTCCCTCCCATAAAATCCAAAATTTGCTTAAAAGGCATTAAATATATTTTCAAACCTATTTCCACTCTCTACAATCACATAAATCTCTTGACTTAGGATTTTATAAAATAGTATGCTCCTAGGCTATCCATTGTGTTGGAGATATAGGTCATTCCTTTAAAAATAGACTCAAGGCACACGATGCTGATATAAAACATGATTGTGTCACCAAGTCAACTTTAGCTAAACATTCTTTTTTCTTTAAACACCATATTTACCTTGAATATTCTTAAATATTGGCTAAGAAATAATTTTTTTCTAAAGAAAACTCTTGGAAGCCATTGAAATTGACAACTTCCCTTCCAATCTTAATCGAGATGATGGTTGGAATATTGAAACCTCTTGGAAACCTTTGCTCTCCTATCTCAAAAAATAAGCCCCCCCTTCCTTCTTTTCCAATTTATCACCTCTTATCGTCATTGATTTTCTCCTCTTCCTCTTTTCTTTAGTTTTTGTTTATCCCTCCTTGTCTTTTTTACCATGTTCTCTTCTTGTTTTGATTGTTTCCTCATTGTTTATGAGTTTTTTCACGCCCTTTTTTGATCCTCATCTATCCCCTCTCGTGGTGATAATTTTCTTTATTTGGTTGGGTCTTGCCTTATTTTTTTATTTATGATTGTACCTTTTCTATTTGTCTTAAGTTTTTATATATTTTTTCTACTTTGGAGTGTTTATTTCACTTGTTAGTGTTAATCTATTATTTTTTATTTTTTATTTATATGTTATCATTTTAATATTTACATAATTTGAGGTGTTTGTTCTACTTGTTAATGTTAATCTCCACTTTATTATTTATTTGCATTTATGTTATCATGTTTAACTTAAAATTATCTTTAACTCGTGTCTTATTGTTACATTTTTCTAGTTATTTTATTTATTTGTCTTATTCTAATGTATTTTTATTTATAATCTTCGCTTGTTCATTTTCTTCTCTTTTTTCTTAATTTGATTTGATTTTGTGTTTGTTTTCTTTGTTTTTCATTTATTTTGACTTTTTTCTTCTCCTTTTTACCATTTTGTTAGCTTATTATTTTATGTTTATCCTACATATTTTTGTTAACCTTAGCCTATTGTTTTCTCCCATCTCTATATTTATACGTATCTACTCTTGTAATTTTCCCAAAATATTGCTCTCATCCTAAAGAGGGATCATGATCTATGATCAAAATCATTGATATTAAAAATTAATCTATGTAGTTTTAAGTCCCAAAAAAAATCACAAATATCTAAAGGGTTGTCAATAAGTTGCTCCCAAATAAACCTCTCAAAATTGGATAAGATAAAAAAAAATGTACAAAAGTGTCTAAATTTGTGGTTTTGTTATTCATTTATCGTACCAAATTAAAAATGGGTCATTATTAATTTCTCCAATACTCTAGAATAAATTTATTTGGAATACTCTACTAGAATATTCAATCATTTTGGAATTAATGCATTGAATGTCTTTAAACTATACTAACATCAAATATTTTAGTAGATTATTCAATGATTTTGGAATTAATGCATTGAATGTCTTAAATTATACTAGCACTTAGCATCAAATTGCACCAATCATATGTTTAGTCATCTCAAGATTGGAGAGTGAATGTGGTCAAATGTAAACGACAAATGACTAAATAGAGGTAGATACATGAATATGTGTGATAAGTGGATATATAAATCGAATGTATATTATAGTGTTTAAGTAGATAAGATAAGATTAAGTGTTTATGTATATGTGTATGAATGGATAAAAGACCAAGAGA
>VDFB02072274.1:58270193-58283669 GCA_007258455.2 Sequoia sempervirens
ACCAACATACATATACATACAAACATATGAAAAAACATTCAAAAAACTAGCATTTAACTAAAGGAATAAATAATGTGAGTGCATTATTTGTTGTTAAAAATGTTCCATAGAGAAGAAAAAGTGAAAACTAGTAAATAACGCACTCATGTTATATTTTTCTTTGGGAATCCCTCAGCCTTGGCTTTGGTATTTTCCTTGGAATACCAAACCAAAGGTTTGGAGGGCATTCCTAACCATCAAAGACGTGTTTTTTGCAAATTCTACAATTTTTCACATAATCAAGTTCGTTCTCAATGTCAAGATTACATTTGGTTCAATATTGATGAAATCGAACACATGGGTAATGTTAACTTCTCTCTTAGCTTTCCAACGATATAATTTTTTTCACTTTCTGACAATGTGAGGGCTTTCATCCATAATTTCTTTTATTTGTATGTTTATTTTTTTCAAAAAGTAGTGTTTGGTTTTTTTCGTTATAAATTAACCATTCATTAGAATTTAAAATAAATTACATTTTTAGAAACTAGACTCCATTCTACAAATTTTAAAAAATATCTATTACTTTCCAAAATTTGTAGGGGTTGCATGGCCAAAATTCTGCTTTTTAGGAAGTGCCCACTTAGAAAATTAGTAAAAAAAAATCAAATATTCATTAAAAAATTATTAGAAAAATTGTGCACCAACTAGATACTGTTAGCTAACTTCTGACCATAGTGATTTTAAAAATACTAACAGCAAAGGTCACTGTGCTTAGGTCATACAAGAGTTGCTATGTTATGTTTTTCTGACAAAAACAACACCAATTTGTGTACATCCCTTTGTTGAACCCCTTAATCTATACCATTTTTAAAATAAATTAGTAGTTTAGAAAGTAGACTCAAAGCACTTCAATCCCTGTTTTTGTTCCATCTCAAAATTTTGAGTGTAACTATCCTCAATTTCACGTCCAAGGTCAGCATTTCCCGATTTCAAAAAAAAAGTGGCCACTTAACCCCCCTTTTTAGGAACCATCTTGGTGCACTTACCCTATACTAGGAATGGGATGACAGAATAACATATTATGAAAATCTATCATAGATTTTAATCTCAACTATAGGATTTATGTCTTGGTCATCATACTAGTTACACCATCTTACTATTGTCTCTATTAAGAATAAGGGTAGATTTTGTGTTTGATAATCCTCTCCCACTCCCAATAAAAGGGATAATAATCCCATAACGTATTCATACATAAATTAGAATATCCATTAATGAAAAAAATAATAACTCTTATTTAAACATGGTTGTCTTAATAGTTGGTTCTCACATATATTATGATCTACATAAAGGGTATATTAGATACATAGAATAAAATAATTGACAATCCATGGCCTGCACAAGAATGAAATCTAAATGGGAGGTTTTATCATATAACATAGTCACAATCACTTTGGTAGAAATGCATTATAAGGTAATGGAAGCAAAGACAAGCCTGATTCCACAAAATTTATTAGTAGACTATTATGTAAAATGTGAAAGAATAGACAAGCCACATGAATTGTTTGAATGAATGCTCCAAAGAACTACGGTCCTTGGAATGTGATCATTACAGGATATATAGAGAGGAGCAAGAGGGAGATAAAAAGAGAAATAGAGATAGAGATATAGAGTAGGAGAGATGGAGGGAGAGATGGAGTGAATGATAGAGAAAGGGGGGAGAGGGAGAGATAGCTCAATAGATAGAGGGGGGAAGAGGCGTGAGTGACATAGATAGTGGGAGATATAGAGAGCGACAGGGAGAGATATATCAATCACCCTCCCCATATATCTATCTATTCATCCTTATCTCCTTATCTCTCTACCCCTCTCTATCTCTTTGTCTCCCTTTCTATTTGTATGTTTGTCATTATCTCCCTCTCTCTCTATATTTTCTTCCCTATATTTATCTTTGTCTCCTTAAGTGTGCAATGGGTGCATTGAAGAGGTCTTAAAGGAGAACTATCATATATTTAATCAAATGGCATGCTACCTTGAGCATAACTCCCCAAGGACACATGCCATCCTTTGATTGTTGACATGAAACAACCAATCAAAATTTAGTTTCTCTCTCTCATATTAATATATATTACTATTATATTAAATATATATTATATTAATTATATTTTGTATTATATAAAAATATACTTATTATTAATTATTAATTATAATAATTTTATATGTATTTAATAATTTTGTTAAAGAATATAATATCTAATTATAATAAGTTGAATAATTATATTATTTATTATGTAAAATATAGTTAATATATACTTAACTATATTGTAGAATATTAAAACCTAGCTAAATGGCGCCAAAATTTTGAACTTAATTAACATACTGTAAAAGCTAATGAAACCAGGTTGTAGCTCGTCAAATTGGAGAAGTGAAAGGTCAATACCAGCGATGAGGAATAGTTTGGAGTAGTGAAACAAGGTCAATGCCAGTGCCGAGGAAGAGTTTGGAGGAGTGAAAACAAGGTCAATGCCACAATGAATTTAAGAGTTTGGAGGAGTGGAAAACAAGGCCGAGGACTAGGGTTGAGGGTGCCTATGGAAAATTGACTAATTAAGGGGCAATGAGAACTGTGGAGTTGGGCACCCCATTCTCTTTAACCTTCAATTTTCATGCCTAGTTTCCAAAGATCTTCTCGACATTGGCACCCCCATTCTTGTAAAATGGTATAAGATAAGATAGAAAAAAAAAAATAGCTTATATAGAACATATCCACTACAATCCCATTCAAGTATTTTAATTAATTCCTTGAATTAAACTCTAAAACAAGAATCATACACACCACAAACAAAGAGATGAACTAAAATAACCCTTTGATCATTTTATTCAAAATTCAGATATGCTTGTACAATGGAGAGACATGAGTTTGAATTAATCATATCAATTCAAATGCCAGTACTGTCATAAAACATCAAATCCCCATGAATTCAAAACCTACTACAGAATGACTCAAAACCTAAATTGCATTTTCCCTAAAACCATCAGACTTTATAATTTGCTCTGCAACTTCATCTAGACTCGACCAAAAATATCTAACTTGCTAACCCATACTTCTGGCCTTGAAATCCTTCTTATAGAAAAAGGAGAAGCAAACAAGCATCGGGCCAGAAAGCACATGTGTCACCAGCCAATTGGACCGCCTTGTACTCTTCATGGGTTGGCCAATCAAAATTGATCACCTCATTCACCTCGACACTATAAGGTTTGTACTTAACTGCCACCTGATTCGCTTCTCTTTCAAAAGACTCCAAGAATGAGCTGGTGCTAATGATTTTGTCCATACAACTCACCAATAAATCATAATCTGAGTTACCCTATTTTTTAGGGTTTTGTAGTCCAAACATGATATAAAGTGGCTCTAACACTTTTTGTGATTATTGTAGCTTGTGTAAGAGGCCCCATGGATACTGTTGCAATTGTAGGATGCATGAATAGGGCATAGGTTTCAACAAAACATGTATGGGAGATCTGATTTTATAAATTTTTATCCATGTGCAGATCTAATGGGTTATTTCTGAACACTGAATATAAATGATACACACACACACATATATATATGTATGTATATGTATTTTTAAATGTAAATGTAAATGCAATTAGTGGATGCTCTCCTAGAACAATAAATGCAACATATCATTAAAGAAATCTATATCTATGTATATAAATGTGTATTTCTAAATGCAAGTGTAAATGCAAAGAGCATATGGTTTTGTAGTGTTATAGATACAACATATCCATAAATTAATGTAATTAAAATTCTAAAGTCTTCAACACATATAATATGAAATCGATCATGTTGGTGTTTTTTCCTGTAAACCAGGTTGGTCTTCTAATCTACCTATGGAATTACCAATTCCAATCAAGGGAAGCTCGAAGGACCTAGACCAACTGACGAGGATTTTAATAATAACCTCCTACACTTTGGGCTCCGCAAGACCCAGGATGGTGGTCCCTATAATGTGTTTATGATCTCTACACCAAACACAAACAATCATTAACGATTCATAGATAATCCCACAAATAGCTAAACAAAATAGGATACCACTAAAATCAATGGGCCTTTCACCAGTAATATCAACTACTTGGAGCATGAGATGATTACAACATTATTTCATAACTTATGATAGTCATTTTATTTGCAATTTGGCAGAAATCCCTAAGCAAAGACATAGAGACACAGAGTTTCACAAATTCATACAATTTAGATCAATGTCATATACCATTGGGGAGTCAAATTCACAAACATTCATGATTCAACAATAGATTTAAATACTTAGCACGCATGATCCCTGGCAATATTGCATTACAATAGTGTCAATTCCTATCCCAACCCAATACTTCTTACTAAATCCCTCTACAAACATACCCATCCATGATTCCATCCAAGCACTTTAATTAATTCTTTGAATTAAAGCCAAAACAGAAAAAACACACATCAGAGCAATGAGATGAATGTCATAATCCTTGATTATTCTATTCAAAATTATGATATGTTTGTACAAAGGAGAGACATGAGCTCGAGATATAACATCATAGCTCAAATACTAGTGCTGCTTATGAAACATCAAATCTCCATAACTTTAAAACCCATTATAGGATAACCCCAAACCTAAATTGCCTTAACATTCAAAAAGGTTCTTACAATCTGCTTTGCAACTATACCTAGACTTGACCTTCAAAATATCTGACTTGCCAACCCTTATTTCCAGCTTTGAAATCCTTCTTATAGAAAATGAAGGAGCAACAAGCATCGGGCCAGAAATTACACGTCACCGGTCAATTGGACCGCTATGTGCCAATTCAAAACTATGATCAAAACCACCAAGTCTAGGAGCATCTTTTCGTTGATTTCTACTTATTACACAATAGTTGTAGTATTTGTTACACCTCATAACCTGTGCCCAAAGCTACCATGGAAACAAAACCATAATCAATTATAATATAACCTCTAAGCTGTCAGTTGTCAGTAAGAGACACCGTTTCACTCCTCTTCGGTTAAGTACTTGTCCACCCAATTCTAATATTCCTCATCCATTGGCCAATTAAAATTCACCACCTCCCTCACCTTGGTATTGTAAGGTGTGAATTTCACCGCAACCTGGTTGGTCTCCCTCTCAAATGACTCTAAAAGCATGCTAGTATTAATTATTTTATCCATGCTGCTTACCAACAAGTCATGGTTAGAGTCATCACAAATCAATTTGATTTGTGCATTAATAACCTCTTCTGCCCTATCTTGCCACTGTTGCAGTGTCTTAATATTTCCTTGTGCATCTATTACATCTGGCAGAAAAGTGTCATTCCAATCATCAAAACTCTTTACTAGTTCTTTAATTTTCCTACTCAAATCATCAGGTAGGGCCTGTAATCCCTTCAATGATTTCACAAAGATTTAAGTAGGCTTTAATGACTGGGGCCTGTTATTTACATCAAATCTGGAAGTCTTAAATATAACATCTAAATCAGTGGCCCGAGGGATCCACTTCTCAACTAGAGGTAGAACCACTTCCCAATCTCTGTTAATGTTTTGTATTCCACCCAAGAATAAAGAATATAAAGAATGTACAGCTGACAATCTAGAATTAACCTTCTCATTTAAATGCCTCAAAATGGTGTTAACCACCTCATTGTGTTTAGCCATAGCACCATCCTCACTCACCCTTAGGGTAGCCTATAATTTTGTGATTTTATTCATTATCTGCTTTTTGGTAGGATCTGCAGAATACTCATCTTCCTCTTTGACTGGCCCTGGTGTAGGGCTATTAGCAGGTGTCTGAATTGGGGATCTAGGAGTAGAAATGATTGGGATAATAGGGGGAAATGACCTGAAGTAGTAGGTAATGCTCTGATAGCAGAGGCACTGGAGGATTCTCCCACCTGCCCGTATCTCAATCTATCTACTTTAGACTGCAGCTCAACATTTTTTTGCTACATTCTACTATACTCCCCAATTATTGCATTGTACTTTTCCATCAGTCTTTTCTTTTTAGCTTCATCTCTTTCAGCTGTCTTCTGGGCTGATTTGGCCACATTCAGTGTCAGGCTTGTGGCTTCTTTTGTTGAGGTTTTAGAAGCTCTCTTGATAATGAGCCCGCCCCTTAGACTTGGGCTAATATCAACCACATTTGGTTTTCTACCTTGAGGTGCCACTGCCCATATGGCTAAAGTTTCATATTCCTCACTAAAAGCAGAGTCTTGTAGAGCTGCCTTGACTTCTTCTTCACTGTTTTGCATAGCATGCTTAGACTGCATAATAGCATTGAATGCTACAACATCATCTATGTCCCATTCAGGGAGGAGTAAGACATCAGCCTAAGATACAAGTTTCCTTCCTTCATCAGGAGTGATGCTTTTGAATTGCTCCATTAATTCAGCTTTGACTTCATCATCATTCTCCTGGTCAAAATTATCAAGTCTTGATTCCCTCCTGGTCTTGCATTTATCCTGATATTCTTCAAGTTTTATCCTCCAGATTAATTGCAATAACATAGGAGTTTTCACGAAGGCATCATCATCCAAAAACGCCTTGCAAGCCATTATCTTGGCATCCTATACAAACTACCCCTTTATATCTATATCAGTTAGCACCAATTGTACTGATCTAGGAGAGGACGAGATACCAACCTCCATGTCCTGATTAGTTATGATTATTTCATCCACCAGAGCCTCTTGTGACTCCTCAACTCTTCACCTCTTAAGGCTTGGCTTTGATGGTAGCTCTATAGGGTCATTTCTAGGTGGTGAATCTAGATCCACAATCTTTATCCCCCCAAGTTTCTTAATCCCATGACCCGATTGTGATGATATTTTCATTATTTGTTTCCCTTTTTTATCTCCTCCTTCATCACTGCTATCATCTCTCTTCCTCCTATATAGAGGCCTGTCCACTGGTGGCTGATAGGTCGGCCTTGTTTCTTCAGGCCTCACCTCTAATCCCTGAATTCCCCAGTCCAGTTTCAAGTTTATTTTCATGGTTCTTAGGGTGCTCATGATTTCTTTGAAATTATTCATCAAAAAATCAATTCTTTTATGAAATGGAGTGAACTCCATTAGTGGATCATATTTTGGATCTAGTTTATGCACCATGGCCAGCATTTTCTTATAAGCAATCCACTTCTCTTTATTTAATTCTTGTTGGCTCAAATCAAACTCATTTCTAATCAAATCCTCAGGAAAATTGAAAACATGAGCAAACTTTCCACCCTTAATTCTTTGCCTAAATAGGGCAAAGAATCCCTCAGGGTCATGCTGCCTCCTAGATCCACTTTTTAAATAGTAGTCATCAAAATATCTGTCAAAGTGAACCCATCCTCCCTTGGAAAAAACAAAGTCTAAAAAAATAATATAATCAAGGAACAAAGTCCCTTTTCCTTTTCCTGTCAAATTATCTTCATGAATGCAACATAGTTGCCATATGACCTCTACAAATCCCATTCTTGATGGTACATTATATGGGAGAATATGAGGAGCTCCTTGGAAACCATAAACCCTTAGGACAGTACTTACAGGGTATAGAATGATGTCACCCCAATTATGACACACCTTCAAATTAAGCTTTCTCACTTTGGGTCAGAGGAATTCATGCAAATCCTCAGGAATCCTTGGCACATTCACCATCAGTCTAGCTCTGAGCCTGGAAGCAAAGTAGTTATCAAACTACACAAAACTAGCATCTCCCTTGTTGTAAGACAAGTCTGCACTCCAAGCCTGCACTGGTAATTTTTCTCCATTCATCTCTTGCATCAACTCCATTTTCTCTGAGAAAAAATTAGCATTCTTGTACAAGAACATATGCATTAATAAGGAGTACCAAAAGAAAGGAGTACCAGTGTCCCCCACATACAAGTTCAGCAAACCCTCATGTATCCTTTCAGCAAGGAAAGAAGCATAGTCATACACTACAAAAAAGTTAGGATGCTGAATTTGAGCCCCCATAAAAATATAAGCAATGGGCATCACAGTATTAGGGCTGAAACCTAAAATTTGGCAAAGTGAATAAAAAATTGCAAAGAAATGATTAGCAAAACAACTCAACCTGAAAGGTTCCCGGTCAGTTGGGCTGATGTGAATCATTGAACTGCCCACCCTGGCTAGATGAGGAGGAAGCAATTTTAATCTGAAAAGAGGTTGTGCCCTGACATATTCCTACTTCATTTCATCAAGGTCTATCCAGACCAAGAATGAGCTACATTCACTTAAATCAAAAACATGTCGAATCTCATTTGCATTTATATTCAGTAAAACCCTGCCATCATTATCCTCGATAATCCTTGTGACGGGATCATATCATGCAACCACTGCCCTGAGTAGGTCAACATCAAGAAATACATTTGGCACCACAAGTTTTCCCATATCATATCTTCAACCATTTGAAAAAGGATGAGACATATTTCGCTGCCCATACCATCTCCTAAACATTTCCAAGCCCATCATTTGTACCCTAGCATCCGCAATGTTATAGGTTTTATATCTTAATCCCTCACCTAAGGCTGTCCTATTTATTAAGATTAAACCCCTCTTCTTGTCATTTGTTGACAAAGGGAATTGGTCAAGGAAATCGTCATATAGATTCCTTTGCAAATAATCAATAAAGCCATAATGTTGCTTTAGTGGCGCCATTTCAAACAACCAAGGCTTCTCCTAAGATCAAATTTGTGAACAAACTAGGGCTACCCAAAACGAAATTACAGTAGAATTTTGCAATTTCCCACAATTCAAAAGAACCAATAACCCTAGAACCTTAATCCAGAAAATTGCTGACCAAAACAAAACAACCCTCCACAAGAATCACATTCAAATAGAAACAGTGATAAAGAAAGTAACTCACGGGATTTTGCGCCTTGCAGAAAATCAAACCCTGCTGTAATTGCTTTGAAAAAACTCTATCTTTGGCTTTGGACCGCTTTGAAAACACTTGAATGCCCTTGTGGTGAAGATAGTCTGAAATTAAATACTTATAATTTATGAGAAATGGCCAGAAGACGTCTTGTCCGCCATTAAAGCTTACTTGCATGCCGCGCCAATGGCTTCAATTGTATTTGATGCAAATTTAAATCTTTTCCATTGATCTCTTGTTTCTATTAGATTATTGAATGGTCACCTTCAAAGAAGCTGACAACATCTCCACGTCATTATCAAGGACCCACCATAATACGCAGTGCCAAAAGAATACACGTGGTGCCTGCCCGCAATATCACGATCATTAAACTCCCTTCAGTTTAGGATCATGTGATAGTAGGCAACCGTTGATTCCCTTCATTGGTGACCACGATCATACATATCAGGGAGTAGCATCAATACCTATCCGTCGAGCAGCTTTTTTTACCAAGGTTAAAACATCGCCATTGATCATGAGCACGTGCATCTCACATGTGGTTTAGTAACCTGCTCCATAATGCACTAAAGTCTGATACACATATTAAACACTTTTTTTTTAACTCTTTTCAACATTGACAAATTGGGACATGTGGCACCCACCTATGATATCATGATCACCAAACAACCAGTGGTGGTGTCATCGTGAGATCACGGGGAACAGTCAAAATCAATCGTAGGGAAATCGACGGTCATCAAAATAACCCCTGCAAAATATTAAAAATACTTAGAAGAAAATAAGGGGAAAGGGACACCACCTATGGAAATGACAGTTGATGACTCAATGTTGTTTTAAAAGTGCGAGGCACGAACCGACCCAAACTTTAAGAAATAAAAGGGGCAGGTGAAATATTTAGCATTTTTATTAAAAAGGGGCCTGGCCTAGATGATTCAATGGGACATAAGTTTTTTTTAGAACTCCTCTGAAATATTTAGCATTTTTATTAAAAAGGTGCGTGGCCTAGAAGATTCAATGGGACATAAGTTGTTTTTAGAACCCCTCCTCTAAAGGTAACGACAGAAAAGACCCAACCCAAAGATAGAATACCAAGGTTTCATGGAAGCAAAGCAAAATTCTAGCCCCAAGTACCTTCCGAATAATCAAGACAAACTAGTAACAAAAGGAAACCAAGGACTTAAATTTGAGGCTCCATCAGATCAAACTATTAAACTACATGAGAAATAAATGAAAACAGTAAATGCATATGTATGTGTATTTGTAAATGTAGGTATAAAATAAATAAGAATAATGAAAATTATAAAAGAATACAAGGAAAGGTCTCCTCCCTTCTTGGTAGTGATAACCTCCTCCACACACAACCCTTAAAAATTATGAATAGAGGAATATAATCTTTGAAGAACTCAAAGTTGATGCTCTCCTACCTGATGCAATTAGTCATTTTATCCTTACAAACATTTATAGTGATTACTAGAGGCACACAAACCAATTCTTCATAATAGAATAATTTGATCATACTTTTCCAATGATGGCATTATGAGAAAACCTTAGGTTAAGTGAATAATTCCTAGCTAAGTTTTTTAAATCATGTCCAACCGTATAAGAGAAGACCCCTGTTATGTGTACCTGGATACCATGGAGAAAGGCTAGTATTTGGGCTCTTTCATCAATCATCCTACCTTAAAACATACCAAAAATCTCCTAGCAATTAGACATAGGAAGATTTAATATGACTTAAAAAAATGTATTTCCAAAGCGTAAACTTATGATGACTTAACCAGGCCTAGTACACACTCCCTCCCCATTAACCACTTAGACATATGGAAATTAAATGTTAATTTGCTTCTATTTTTAGTCATGTAAGTGTCCAATAAACCACTTGGTGGTGTTTCCCTTCAAGTTTATTTACTTGAATGAAGAGAAAAAGTCCTTTGATTACAATTAGAGAATACATTTGAGGCCTTGGTTGTGTAACTGGTGGACCATAGTCATATTTAACACTTGTTACAAAGTTTGGGAGTTAAAACGTTAAGTAGATTTGATTTGTGATGGACACATTTGGATGGTAGTAACAATAGCTTGAAATCTATCAAGACTTGATTACCTTATAACCTATGAAATTATAGCAATGAAATGATAGATTAATCATAATGTCACCTCAGGATCATATCACCATGAAAGAACTTCATCCAACATCCTTACGAGTGTAGGTACCACCAAATAGGTATTTGTCAGATCTGTCTTCCTCGAGCGAGGGAAATTCAAGAAGAGAAGAGGAAAGCGAGATATGTAGTATGTCTAAAAGAGGGAGATCAACTAGAGGTCAAAAGATTAGAAGAAAATTCTGTAAACTCATGGAATTTTTTCTTGCTGAAGGGGGGTCATGTTCTTATGATGATGAGAGCATAGGTGACGTCGAGGTGCCCTTGAGGTACAAAAATCTACAGAAACAATGGGTACCCAAGGAACTTCCTCCAATAAACATTTATTTTTGTGTCAACGAGAGGATATATCGCATAGCACCATCATCATTACATGGTTTGGGCCTATTTTACATGGACGGCATAAAGGTCTATTACAACAAAGTTACTGAATTGATGAAGTATGTTGGACCCTGTTATAGTTACAAACATTGGATGCAACTGGTTTGACATACACGAAGTATGCGTAGGTATGCACTGTCAGCAAATTATATACAACTAAAAGATAAGGATCAAAATAAAGGAGTGGATATGTACATTGACGGAAGGCCAAAAGGATCAGGGAATATTGCAGGGTTTATAAATAGTACACGACTGGGTCAACAAATAAGCAACCCAATTGCATATTGAAGGCGCGGAGGGAAACCGTGTATTCTGCGATAAAATCAATAATGTAGGGGAAGAGTTGCTAATCGATTACAATTTGAATCGCTTAGTTACAAACATAGTTACTATGGGGGTGGTATGTACTATGTACCATTTTACCCAACCTCCAATTAATGACTCCAATATACCATTTTATTGTTATGTTTTTTTTCATAAGTCTATTGGTTTCATTTTGGTAATACTTTTTATATTTAATTTTTGTCACAGGGGGACATTGATTGTATGGAGAAGGCTCTAGCCTAGAGCATAGATCGCAATATATCTTCAGGCACTTCTACCAGACAGGTTTACCTTATTATAATTGTACAAATTAGATACGAGCAAAATGTTTTATTATTATGTTTTTTTCATAAGTTTTTTGGGTTAATTTCGATAATGTTTTTAATATTCTTGTTGCAGTCAATTGATCGGGGAAAGGCAGCAACAATAGAGGAGAGCATCCATAGTGAGGTGTAGTCAATATTTTTTGATGATGACATGGCTTTTTCAGCAAACCCTTTCGATACAATAAAGAAGCTCATGAAAAAATGCAATGAAGAAATGACTCAGTTGATGTTCAAAATTCCTCAAACAGATGAGATAAGAGAGAGGGTTAAACTATTGATAGAGAGATTACAAAACTTGCAAGCAAGCTGTCATGAGGTTTTTAATTAATTATAACATAAGTTCATTCATGGTTTTATATTTTGTACTCTTTTATGTCATGAACTAAAATATGTGTTGTTTTTGTAGGGTTATTTGCCTCCTCATGATGCTCCTGGCCATGATCAGGGTACTGCAAGTGCTTCCCAAGGAGTAAGGGTTGGTACAAGTGTCCATCATGATCTTCCTATGCATACATCACATTATCTGACCCCATCATCCGTGCCTATATTGTCGTCTAAAATTTTGGAAACACATACCATGCAAGGATCCGTTAACGCACCCTCTAGCAGCGAACACATACCAGAACATGTGTCAGGACATGTACCTGGGGATGTAGAGGCCACTAGTACTAGTGATGTTTTAGCAGCATTTCCTGGATCTTCCCGTATTACTAGTACAGGAACATTGCTGGTCACACTTGTGGCGACTGAGGATTTCATTCCCATAAAGATAGAGAAGATCCCAGGTACTTTAAAAAAAGTTAATTATTATTCTATATAATCCAATTGAAATTTACTTATTGATTGCTCTTTTTAGACTATTGATCCCATGATCATTTTGTAGGAAATGATGTTTTTTATAAACATCTAAGTGATCTTACATTGGAGCTCTTCGGGCCCACCATACGTACACCGTGGAATTCCCAAAATAAAGATTTAAAAGATGAGCTCATTAATTGTTTAGTTGTGATGTTCGGTGATAAAACATTCAACCGAACCAAGGTCCTTAAGAAAGCTGGTACCTATCTAAAGTATGCGAGGGACCAATATAGGTCACATTTAGAGAAGAACAAAAAGTACAAGTGTCCCCCCATGATTCCAGAGAGGGAGTGGAAGGACCTAGTGTCTGATGGAAAGGAGAAGGCTGAAAAGAAAAAAGGAAAGACACCACTGGGCCAAGGAAGGTATGTGATATAGAGGCATAAATCTGCAAAAAATCCCGATTAATCACGATTTAAAAAAAAACTGCAAGTTGGACGATTTTTTCCCTGATTTTTTGAAAAAATAATTGACTTTTTGGTCAATGATTTTTTTCCATTTCAAACTTTAAAATCACCAAAAAACATGAATAAAATTGAGCTGATTTTCGTGCAAAAAAAAC
>VDFB02072274.1:58286315-58335208 GCA_007258455.2 Sequoia sempervirens
GCAGAGGGCAGAACAACTAAAAGGGGGACAGATGATTTAGAAAATGATACTCCACTTTAGAAGCTTTAAAAAAGAAACAAAAAAAAAGTGATTGTAATCATATCATGACAACCATATTTTGATAATATGTAAAAACTGAAAGAATGAATATTATATGTTAATGAATGAATATGAATATGTTAATTAATGAATGTTATATGTTAATGAATGAATGTTATATGTTATTAATGGATGAATGAATGATTAATGTTATATGATTGCATATGGGGAATTGAGAGTGATGTGAGGGGGGGGAGGGGCTAAATGAGCTTCCACCATCACGCGGTTGGCCCTGTTAAGTAGAGAATATTAAACTATTCTTGAAACAAAGAGAAGCTCAATAAGGTAATGCACTTTTGAATATAAGAAATGCATCGCTTGAAGCATCAAACCAATATGCAGTCTGTATGTATGATCAGTCGTCAGTCTACACAATGGTATATTTCCACAAATTATTATTTTTTTAAAAAAAATTGCTTCTTCATCGTAATTTCGACGACACCAACCAATGAAAACCACCGACCAATCAACAAAAAGGCTCGACGAAGTTTCTATAGTTGTGATGAAGATTTTTTCATAACTCCTTGCACATTTCATCACCATTTCGATGATCTTTTGGCATTGTCACCACGCCACTCTTTGCCCATTTCGTCGCAAGTGCAACGAACGTTTGGTGTTCTTCCAACGTGAATCCTTGCTAATTTTTTCGCAAGTGTGATGAACGATTGGTGTTCTTCCGACGATAATCCTTGTTAATTTTGTTGTAAGTGCGATGAACGTTTGGTGTTCTTCCGACACTAATCCTTGCTAATTTCATCACAAAGTCAACAAACTCTTGGTGTTGTTTCGACACTACTCCTTGCCCATTTCGTCGAACCGGCGATGAACTTCTGATGTAATTCGTTGGTCGAAACACAGAGTTTTCGTTGATATTCTGATGAATGTCTAAGGCATTTCACGATTCCATCCACCGACGATTCTTCGCCGTTACTTTGACGTTTATTTCGTCGTCAGACGTTCGATGAAAAAATAGCGACGGAAAGATTCTCGCAATTTCGTCACTATTTTGACAAAGATTTGTTGAGTGACCAATGAACGGCCGTCATAAAATGGTGTCAAATTTAGTAGTGAATAATTTTCTTCAAGGGGGAAAGCCTCCAAAATTCTTCAACAAAAGAAAATTTTACCATATGATGCCAATAAACCAACTATTACCTCATATATATATCATACTTATGGCATGGATGCCACCTAGGTGGACTTAACTACTTATATATGACTATATTAATTATCACATAACTTAATTAGAAGTTACGCTAGTTATAAGCCAACTACACATATTGTCATGCACACTACAAGATTAAGAGTGGGGCATGTCTTCTTCACAATGACCAATTATGGATGATTCTATATAAAATCTTCATATTCCCATTTGGCATCTTCAATAGGAAAATTTCTCCATTTAATGAGATTCTATATGATTTTCCTAGTCCTTAGCTTCTTTGTTTGTGTCTAAAAATTCAACTTAGGCTCCAAGATGGATCTTTTCTCTACATCTAGCTTAGGTAGCACTATTTGTGTTGAAATTATGCACTAATCAGATTTCTACTCTATTCTATATTTTTCTTTTTTTTTACTCTCCTTGAGACTAGAAAATACATATTCTTAGAGTTGAATGTGTTCTCCCACTTCTCTAACATTTTTATGTACCTTTGAAGAAGAATTGAATCATGGTATATGGTAAATTTTCATTCATTGAATGTCTTGATCAAGATATATTTTGGGAAGTAATCCTTTTATCCTATACTCAAAATAGCTTAAAATTTTGATGACGTAGGAATGTTTGACTATTGCACTTCTAATGATTATAATTCAGCCATGTCTCTTTCTATCCCCTTATTAAGCATATTTTACACTTTTTGTGAGCTTATCATATCAAGATACTTTACATGTAACCCCCTTAGTTAGAATGTTTTACCCTTTCAGTGAAACACATGAACAAATTTTGAAAGTTAGTCTTAATTTTTTTGAAGCTAGTGATCCATTAGACTCTTAAAACATTGTTTACTATGTCCATGGGGATATAAAAAATAAGAAAATATAGCATATATTCCCAATGGTGAGTTTAATACTATGGTATTTTTCCAAACATATTGTACCTCTATCTACAATCATTACCTAAAATTTTAGGTTAGGTAGATAAAATAGGTCAATTATGTCACAGACTTATTATTGATGGAGTTATTAATACTCCTTTAGTCAATCAATATTGTCACCTTCCATTGTTTAAGATAACAATTACCTTGAGAATTTATTGGATGCTAATACCCAATAATGCATGAAAAGAGATATTTGTTTGGACATATTATGAGTCTTTCATAATCATTGTTATTGGCATTCTCAATGTAGAACAAATTCTTCTAAAAATATTTATGTACTCTATTATGTTTTCCATCATAATTGAAATTGATCCCTTTGGCCTTTATTTCTTTAATTTATTGGGGAGCCAATCTTGTAGGTTGAAGGAATGAAAATGTAGGATTCTTCCCATCTTTGTTGTCCTTGAACCATATCAATTGTGAATGCTTCTACACAATATTTTCATCTTCCTATGTGAAATATTTCACAAATAAATTCTTCCAATTAATGAGGTACTCTATGATTTTCACAGTCCTCATCTTCGTTGTGTGTATTTTGAAAATTAAATCAAACCCCAAGATAGGTCTTCCCCTTCATCTAGCTTACTAATAATTTTTACCATTTTATTCTATTTTAAATTTTTCCTTGTTCTCCTTGAGATTAGTGAGTACTTCTCATTGGTGTTGAATGTGTTGTTTTATTACTCTAACCTTTTAGTATACCTTTAAAGAAGACATGAAGGTTGGTATGTAACACCTTAACATTGATTAAATGGTTTTAATAGTATCTCTTTTGGGAGGCAATCATTTTAGCTTGTAGATTTTGTTATGTAGGAATATTTTATTGTTACACTTTCAATTGTAATATGTGGGTCACCCCTATCTACCCCCTTGTTAAAAATGTTTTTTATTTTGTGTGAGCTCGCCATTTGTGAATAATTTTCATGTAGCCCACTTAGTTGAACTATTTTACTCTCTAAGTGTAAATGTCAAACAACTCCTAGAAGTTCATCTCACTTGTTCCCAAGGTAGTGATCCATTAGAATCCCAAATATTTTTTTCTCCAACCATGGTGATAAAAAATATAGGACAATAAATCATGTAATCTCCTATGATTATTTTATTACTTTGATATTTCATCAAATAGTTAGTTGTACCCCAATCTACAATCATAGGCTAAACTCTGGGGTTGGGTAAATGGAACAATGTAATTATATTATCAATGTATTGTCGATGAAGCTATGTCTACACCCTAAATCAATCAATGCTATTACCTTTTGTTTTTTAAATAAGGCTTGTACTTTAAGGTTTTGTAAGTGTAAATGTAAAATTCAACTGAAGATCATGGAGACAATAGGAAATAAAGCACACAACCACTATATGCAATCCTAATTACTCAATAAGATCGAATCTATTTAATGGAAAACTTGCAATAATAAGTAAAACCAAATTTAAATCAATTGACACCTTCATGTTCATCGTATTGCCATGAATGACTTCCATTGTTCCTTCTTTGTAAGCTTTGCTCTCAAAAATGGGTATGCTACTCTTTTGCTATGCGCTTCAAGTAAATATGTGATGATTGCAATGATGCAAATGCCAATTTTTTTAGAGTTTGTGGTTAGCCTTCAACATGTAATGAAGCCTTGCTTTTATATAAATTCTTGTTTCAAATGAACGATCTGGATTAAAAGATGAAAGATTAGGATCAACGTTGAAGGTCCATTGAGAGGAAATAGATTGGAGAGTTAACTAGCCTAATCTATTCAATCAATGGAATCAATTGATTAATTAGTGGAAATTAATTGATTAATCAGTGGGATTTGAATAATCAATGGGTTTGGTTGAATAGTTAGCTGATTTGATTGAATAGTTAATAGATTATATTGCTCAATCAATGGATTTGATTGAATAATCAATGGGATTGATTGAATAATCAATGTATGAGAGGATAATTAATTCATTAATCAATATTTGGAGGAATGTGCAAGTAAAGATTAAACTAAAAAATAAAAATTTATTTATTAATGGATCATGTTGAGTGAATATTGGAGAATTAAATAATTATTTTAATTATTTAATTTAGAAGTGGGAAAGTGGTTCAATTAGATAATTTGCAACAATTATTTAATATAAGAAGTGTGTTTGACGTTAATTAAATAATTACTGATAACTATTTAATTAAAATAGAAGAAAATAAGTGAAGTTAGCGACATAATTAAATAAATAAGGTTTATTTAATTAATCTAGAAGAATAATGTTTAATTAAGACATTAAATAAATAGGATTTATTTAATTAGTCAGAAATGAAAAATTTGCATGAATTAATTAAATAATGTAAAATTAGTTAATTAATAGCAGAATATGAAATTTGATGATAACTAAATAATAATGTATTATTTAATCAATTGGAAGAAGAGTGAAAATCAGTTAAAAGTTGTTGCTCACATGTTAGGACAATTTAGGGTATCTACATTTTGGCCCTCTTTGATATAATACATTTTTATAGTGTTATGTCAAAGAAAATTCAAAAATTTGTGCTCAAGAGTTACCTCAGTATCTCGTGGTGACAGAGAGATAGGTTGATGCCCCCTCAGAAAAAATTACAAAATTTGGGAAATTGCTCCGACAAGTCAATTTTATATTGTTGAATGTGGTAGTAGAAAAAGATTTAGAATTTATGGCCTCTAGGTTGTCCATTTTTGCATTTGAAGTACGAAGTTGATGCACCCAATTATAATTTTTTTGCAAAATCCCACCCTAAAAGTCTATAAATAGGCCCTAGGGGGGTGCAAAATAGGTCATTTTTGCATTTTGAGTTTAGAAGTTGAGAGCTTTGAGTGGAGATTTTGTGAAGGAGAGATTATAGAGATGTCGCATGTTCTAGTAGTTGTGCACCAAAAATATCGAGTTTGTTCCTAATGCGGGCCAAAGGGCTCAGGGGATGTAGTATGTACCCTTTCCTTTCCTCGTTTTACGTGTAATTTTCCATAGATTTTAGGGCTTGAAGAAGAGAAAATAGATGCAATGATATGTTTTGGCACCGCATCTGCTATCACATTCACCACATGTGTGATCTTACGCATCGCATGTACGAAGTGTGATGCATCTATAAAATAGAGCTACAAATGTTATGTTGCTCATAATTGCTTTGTGAACTGCATCTGTTGTGGTTCGATGCATATGTAGGATAGAATGGCACAATTTATTTTCTACAACACATTTGCATGATATTAAGCTACAACTGCTTAGCTTGTTCATAATTTCAAAGTAAGTCACATGTGTGAGCTGCATCTATATGACAGTATGACGCATTTGACTATTAGCCAATTTGAGTCAGTTTTTGATTATTTTTTCTCTATATAAAATGTCCAATAGGTCTAGTTAGGTGTCTTGATTGATGTAATATGCTTTTGGTGAGCACAAGTGCGATTACCACCAATCTATACCCAAGAGAGCGATCCTCCTTTTAGATTACAAGATAACCTTGAAGATGAGGAGACGGATATATTGCATGTGTTGGGACTATATCATGTTACTTTCATGCCCATGATTTGGGCTAATCGAGGGCTTCTAACAAATTTAGTAGAGTAATGGCACTCTAAGACTAGTTC
This sequence comes from Sequoia sempervirens, assembly GCA_007258455.2. Taxonomy (NCBI): domain Eukaryota; kingdom Viridiplantae; phylum Streptophyta; class Pinopsida; order Cupressales; family Cupressaceae; genus Sequoia; species Sequoia sempervirens. The sequence goes on from VDFB02072274.1 coordinate 58,292,107, forward strand.
CTTCCATTTTCCCACAGGAGAGGCCACTATGACATTAGAGGAAGTCTGGCCTATTTTCATCGTCCCATTCATGGTGAGCATTTTGTCTATGATCTTGATCATGGGTTGGATGCGTTGTGGAGAGTCTTTGTTGTTGACGGCCTAGCTCTTGGCATTGAGGACTAAGAGATCCGATGGGATACACTTGTTGATAGATATGACCAGCTCCTAGTTGTTATCTACATTGTGATTGGCAACATCGTTATTCCTAACCGTCGATGCCATGGATTCCTTGTTCGATGGGGTCAAATTTTTGAGGGCATGATGGAGCAGGTCATTGTTTATGCTTGGGGTCCTTGTTTATTGGCTATGTTCTATTTCAAGCTTCATGATGTGGCATACCAAGATGCTTAGTCTATTAGCTACAATAATACATTACTTATGGTTTGGACTTGGGAGCATATAGTTGTCCTCAAGCCACTAGTGGATTGATATGTAGCACCAAGCCAACCATATGTATACATATATGTGTAAGGGAAATATTTAGGGAATCTCAGAGAAACCTCCAAGAATAGTAGTGCCTTTAGTAACTTTAATTCCAATTAGATTGCCTCAAAGACACGTACAACTATGTCCTAAAGCAGAAACAGACACAGTTCATTTCCCACATTAATCCTTCTGAGAGAAGCACATGTAAATTCAACAACAAGCAATAACAGATACTAGAAACATAACCAACACAGATGAAAGATAAGACAAAAAATTAGAACACATAGATTTATGTGGGGAAAACCCTTTCGGGTAAAAAACCCCACCCTCCAAAGTTTGAGCCATTGTATTATTCAGCAACAAAAGGTTACAATACAATTTCAGGCTCTTAGCCTTTTCAGAGATTACATCTCATTCATTCTGGAAACAATCCTAGTAGCAAACTCTCCCTCTGTACATTTCCTGATCAACCTCTCAAACCAAATAATCTTCACACTGTTGCAATACCCTCAACAATATACAGTATAGATCAACATGAGAGATAGAACATGACATTTGATTCCTGATTAGGAGAGATTTTGGCACCATAACCCTACCTCTCTCTTTTCTCTATTTCGGCCTCATGGCCTCGGCCTTCTAGCCAGCCACTTGGCCCTCACTCTATCACTCTCCTTTTCAAAAAATAGCGAATTCACCAGAACATAGTTGTTTTCATTTCCTCACAAATAGTTTGGCTTCCACGCAGAAACAGTCACAACAAACGGTTCATATTCTGCCCTCTCTGATAGGTCCAAGTCACACCACGTAGGATAGTCTTTCAATAGGTCAACAATGTTCACCCTGTGTCACATGTCGGTGAGACACTAACCATGTCTCCCCAATGCCACAAGACCGATTACACATCCATCGCTATCGGCAAGAGTCATTGCCATCGGCAAGAGGTTACACCGAGTTCACAAGCTGTCGGTGAGACAAACCATGTCGTTGAGACATCATACTAATGACCAACACATGTAGCGCTATTTGGCAAGACCATTTCTATTCGGTGAGAGATCATACCGATGTTCAAAAATCACATCGACATCAGCATTCCCATCAGTGAGACTATCGCTATTCAATGAGAGCCATAACGAGTTCAGGAGTCATATCGATGTCCAATACACCCGTCGGCGAGACTTCCACATTCGCTAAGAGTTGCAACGAGCCTTCATGTTACTCTGATATTTCTTTCTCCTTGAGTCACCCCGATGCAGATCATTAGCCAGAGTCACATCGGCAATCAATGGGGGCACCAACTCACATCTTATCGGCAAGACAATATACATCGGAGAAAGGTTTCACCGAAGTCCCAACTCACACCGAAAGTAGACCCGTAAACCAAACCAACACTCTCGGCAGAGGGTCACATCGAACACAACAAGTCACACTGATGACATCCCTCGCCAAGAGTCTCTCTGACCAAACACCATCGGCCAGAGTCACAATGACTATCAACATGACAATTCCATCAGCAAGACTTCTCCCAGCACTAAGACTCATTTTGACAGAGGCAAGTCATACCAATTACTGCATCGACTAGACTTTCTACCATTGCCAAAACATCATTCCGACTGTCCAAGGTTATGCCGAAGATTTAGGTTATACCGATCGCCAAGACATTCTAGAGGTCACAACAATAGTTCAGGATCAACTAGTAGATTGGCCAGACATCTCAACAGTCACACCAAAATTGCTCACAAGAGGTTTTAGGCTGTGGGATTGAGGCACACAATTCCAACAATATCCCACTTGACGAAGATCACATAGGCACCTCCAAAGCACTCAGAAAATAAGATCACACTAGCTCCACCAATTTGGACCCCGCAGCACTCAAGACACCTGACCAACAAGTTTCCATAGATAACAGTCTACCAAACAATCTACAAAAAAGACCAGGCATCCATTTGCAACTCACTGTCCAACAAAGCAACTGAAATGCAACCAATCACAGCCTTCTAGGAAACCACATAGACCTCAAACATGCTCTCATGTTGCATCAAGAATTCTGCACCAACATCCAAGATGTCCACCATTCAGGCAACAACCCTTGTCATCTTCCAACATGCCACCTAAGGAAGAAAGATACAAGCCAAGGTGAATAAGCACCAGTCCAATGAACACAAGCAAAAGATCCCAGTGATATCATCAACAAGATACTGCTACCACTTCACTATGCTCAAATGCTATACAGAAGCAATATTAACTTCAAAGCCTCAAATAGAACACAACCGTGAATTCATTCTCCAGAAACAAGACAAAAACACCAGCTAGAACAACAATCACACTGAGTGCTTCCATCCAACTGATAGACCCACGTGACTGAAAATAGCACCCACGGTTCGTGCTATTCCATCCAATCTCACATACCTCAAAGGTATCAACATTAGTAAACTCATGCCATTCCAAAACCAACCTATTAACAGCAAATACAAGCTCCAAGTTCCAACTAGTTGAAGAAGACAAAACACAACAGGAACTCCCACTGCTCAATTAATTCCAAAACTGAGAGATCAAAGACATACCAAGTCTACCAATAACAACACATAGAAAGTGTAACCATGTAGTACCAAAAATATCCATAATGATATGCACAACCTGCAACAAACTATTACAAGAAACATTTTTCTCACCACAAGTCTTCACGGCTCTCCCAAGATCTCCACATGCAACAAAAGAAAAAAGGATTAAGAACCTCCATGTCATCACCCATGAACATGAGTGAAAAATACATGACCACAAGCAAGTGATCACTATAGCTCCAACCAAACCTCAAACCAATGTAATGTGAGACCAAACATCCAAGAGGTAAACCAAGACCAAAGAGAGAAACTCTGCACATCGTATTCTTGTAGAACATCCTCCTACATATACTTCTAATAGTCAGCTGTGTCAAGAATGATCTCCTTCACATCCGAAAAGAAAAGCCTTAACAACATCAAACTATTCAATCACCAAGATCAAACCAACTTTAAAAACATGTAATCAATATGGATGTAAACCTCTCAAAGAAGACCAAACTACTTCATTCCCCATTTCAGGAAATTGGTCCATACATCATCTCCTACCAATTCTCATCAATAAATAACATAACACAAAAGATCAAGGAGATAAACTAGTTGTACATCTTCCACTATGAATCCTCTAGAACCATTAAACAGTAATTCAAGATCTATATCATGAAAGTGAACATAAAACACATCTGAAAGATATAATGGGCCAAATACCCCTCAGATAAACTACCGAGCAGACCAAGAGTGGGAACGAGAATACTCCTTCAAGATATGCAAGCCATCATGACTAATCCAAGAGCAATCTCCTCATAGGTCTCTTATTGAACTCACGCTCAACCAAGGTGTAGGCTTCTCAGACTTTCTGCTAAAAACTTCATCAAGAGTAACAATTAACAACACTTCTCTCATAAGAGAAAAACAACCTCACCTTATTCTTCATGTATCCATGAGTACTAGCAACTGATCATCTCATGCTAAATTTCAACTACATTACTGCACTATCATGAAGTATCAAGAAAATAATCAAAGCACCCAATACACAAATAATTACCAGACCACTGTCAAAACTCCAATCATTTGAATCAGGAACTCATCATGACACCATGATCTACATATCCCCTTACAAGATACCGTGCTTCAAGCGACTTCACCATGGTCTCAAGTACAATGTACAATGCCAAAACTCCAGTGCACAAATAAGAGTATACCATGACATAAAGCAAACAAACTCAAAACCAACATCACATGTCAAGCACCACCAACACCTCATCCAAAGACTCCAAGCATCCTCCATGGATCCAAGATGTTGCACATCTTCAAATAATGTCCATGCAAATGTGAAAGAACCCTTTTGCAACAACAGGATCTAAAAGCTCCCCCTTGAAACATCTGTAACACTAAAGAAGACCATTCACCACCATGTGATGAACCCATAATTACTACTAAAGCTCCCACTGAAACGTGACATCCAAGCTCTCCAAGCATCATGACCACTTGCTTTAGGTTCCCATAACTGACTATTCAGGTACTCAACAATATCCATCCTCTCATCTCAAAGTAATCACACCAATGCACAAGTGACCACGGACAAGGCCAGCTGACAAGTCTGTGAAAAACACTACATCAACCTCGTGGATATAGACAATCCACTTCCAAGTTATCCCACTGCAGCCAATAGGTAGCTAATCCATCACCCTCATAACTCGAAGATAAATTCACAATAAACTTGCAAACCCATCATTGTATTGGAAACTGCAACATTGAGATATCAAAGAGAATAACCACGTAGACAACATAACTCAATCACCAAATCATGCCAAACCTGATTTGCCAAAAATTTCCACAACGAGCACCATAATCAAGGAACCCACAAGCACCACCACAAGAATGTTGAGTGACAAATCATGTACCAACACTCCCATGCAGAGAAGAAATCACACCTCCTCAAACCATGCACAAAGCATGCATGCAGAACTGCAACTATCTCATCCAGCAACACCCCAAAATCTAGGGTCTAGAAAATAGCTTAACAGTAACTCCGCATAACCACAAGTTTTGCTTAAGGGTGTGTGCAAGAAGTTGAGTCCACTTTTTGGCCAAAAAGTGGAAGTGTTTTCCCTAATTTTTAGAATTTGACACTTTGACCTTAAAATTTGAAGCACTTAGAGATGGAATCTTCAAAAAAGTCACTAATCATAAAATGTAGTACTCGGAGTCTAGTTTCCAAATATGTAATTTATTTCAATACCCAGATTGTAAAAATTGAATTTCAATAGGTGTTTCTAAAAATCACTGTTTAAAAGTCACTTTTTTATACCATACCATGCACGTGTACGACATCCATATTTTGACCTAAATTATCATATTTTTCTAAATCCTTTTGGGAAAAGTTTTGTGACTCACTAAAGCTTGCTTTTAATATTTTTTTATAATTTTTTATTGAATACTTTTTTTTTTTATTAAATATTTATTAGGCATATTTGTCATTTTGAAAAATCGTCGTGTACGACACGCATAAGATGACCTAAACTTATCATTTTTTGATTTTTTTTTTTTTAAACTGAAAAGAATTGTCTAAATTTTGCTCTCGTGCAATCCGTTCATCAAAATTTTATGTTGATCAAAAGTTATTAAAATACTAAAAAACCTGATAATTCAAGTTTATGGACTAGTTTCATTAGAAATTAATTGAAAAATAGAAAAAATAATCAAATTATTAAAAAAATTACATATTTGGAATCTGCACTGTCTCATCTATAATGGGTTTCAATTTCGTAAAAAAATTCTGCAAAATAGGTCTTCAAACATATGTCCAAAGTCATTATTTTCCTGTGACATTAATAGGACCTTCAAGTTGCAGGTCAAACTAGGTCCAAAGCTTAGGTTCGGGTCCCCAAGCCATTTCCCGAACCAAAAAACAAGCCAAAAAACCCGCTCAAAAAATTCATAATTTAAAAAACGGGATCCCGTTTCATTTTCATTAAAAACGGGATCTCGTTTCAAAACGGGATCCCGTTTCATAAAAATGCCATTTTTTATAGTTCTATGAAACGGGATCCCGTTTTGAAATTCTTCCAAAACGAAAATTTCCAAAAATGGAAAGTTTTCAAAACGGATCCCGTTTTGAAAACTTTCCAAAATGGAAATTTTTCAAAATTAGAAGTTTCCATTTTTGGAAATTTTTTTAAAACGGGATCCCGTTTTAAAACTTTTTTATCCGTTTTGAAATTTTCAAAACGGGATCCCGTTTTGAAAATTTTCAAAAAAATTTCGGGGATCCGTTCCAAAAACGGATCCCAAAATGGGATCCCGGCTAAACGGGATCCGTTTTTAAATCCCGTTTTTAAAAGCGGGATCCCGTTTTTTGGAAGCCGAATTCATTTTTTTGCCTAAGGCAAAAACTTCCATGTTTCGTGGACTCAACTTTGTGCACTTACCCTTAACCGTGTAAAACATGTACATGCATCTAAGAAAGAGATAGGCTATTTTAGAAGCTTGTAAATAATCTAATGATTAACTCCATAGCCTTTATGTATTCGAGGTTAACAAGAAATAGTGCCTTCCAACACCAAGAAACACCACCTAGCATAAGCACTCTCTTCCATGGCTGAGAAACAACCTAGGATTCTCCATATCATCAAGGAGCCTCTCACACAGACATCCAATATGAAAGATTTACTGCTACACAGCCATAGAGCAAGAAAAATCCACCTCATACACCAAGGTTATACCACTACCAACCAGGAGACACAAATCACAACAAAATAACATGATCAACTCCCTTTTCTCCATCTTCACCATCCTTCAAGCTGCGTGTTGTCTCTAAATATCACAAGACTTCCACTAACCAAAGGATCAATAAAACAGACGATACCTCCAGATTTCCTCCAGCCTAATAAACTGAGAAATATTCACAGGAGAAATACCCAAAACCAACAACCAAAAGAAAGCTCTGATACCACTTGTAAGGGAAATATTTAGGGCATCTCAGAGAAACCTCCAAGAATAGTAGTGCCTTTGGTAACTTTAATTCCAATTAGATTGCCTCAAAGACACGTACAACTATGTCCTAAAGTGGAAACAGACATAGTTCATTTCCCATATTAATCCTTCTGAGAGAAGCACATGTAAATTCCACAACAAGCAATAACAAATTCTAGAAAAAGAACCAATACAGATGAAAGATAAGACAGAAAATCAGAACACACATATTTACGTGGGGAAAACCCTTTCAGGTAAAAAACCCTACCCTCCAAAGTTTGAGCCATTGTATTATTCAACAACAAAAGGTTACAATACAATTTCGGGCTCTTAGCCTTTTTAGAGATTACATCTCATTCATTCTGGAAACAATCCTAGTAGCAAACTCTCCCTCTATACATTTCTTGATCAACCTCTCAAACCAAACAATCTTCGCACTATTGCAACACCCTCAACAATATACAGTATAGATCAACATGAGAGATCAACCATGGCATTCAATTCTTGATTAGAAGAGATTTTGGCACCATAACCTTGCCTCTCTTTTCTCTGTTTCGGCCTCATGGCCTCAACCGTCCAGCCAGCCACTCGGCCCTCACTCTATCACTCTCCTTTTCCAAACACATCCAATTCACCAGAACATAGTTGTTTTCATTTCCTCACAAATAGTTCAGGTTCCATGCAGAAACAGTCACAACAAATAGTTCATATTCTGCCCTCTCTGATAGGTCTAAGTCACACCACGTAGGATAGTCTTCCAATAGGTCAACAATGTTCACCCTGTGTCACATGTCGGTGAGACACTAACCGTGTCTCCCAGATACCGCAAGACCAATTACACATCCATCGTTATTGGCAAGAGTCATCGCCATTGGCAAGAGGTTACACTGAGTTCACAAGCTATCGACGAGACAAACCATATTGCTGAGACATCATACCAATGACCAACACATGTAGCGCTATTCGGAAAGACCATTACTATTCGGTGAGAGATCATACTGATGTTGAAAACTCACATCAACATTAGCATTCCCATCAACGAGACTATCGCTATTCGATGAGAGTCATAACGAGTTCAAGAGTAATATTGATGTCCAATACACCCATCAGCGAGACTTCCACATTCGCTAAGAGTTCCAATGAACCTTCATGTTACTCTGATTTGTCTTTCGCCTTGAGTCACCCCGATGCAGATCATTGGCCAGAGTCACATCGACAATCAACGGGGGCACCAACTCACATCTTATTGGCAAGACAATATACATCAAAGAATGGTTTCACCGAAGTCCCAACTCACACCGAAAGCATACCCATCGACCAAACCAACATTCTCAGTAGAGGGTCACACCAAACATAACAAGTCACACTGATGACATTCCTCACCAAGAGTCTCTCCGACCAAACACCATCGGCCAGAGTCACAATGACTATCAACAGGAAAGTTCCATCGGCAAGACTTCTCCTGGCGCTAAGACTCATTTCGACAAAGGCAAGTCATACTGATTACTACATCGGCCAGACAGACCAAAGGTTATGCCGATATCAACCAGAATTTCTACCGTTGCCGAAACATCATTCCAACTGTCCAAGGTTATGTCAAAGATTCAGGTTATACCGATCGCCAAGACATTCCAGAGGTCACAGCGATAGTTCAGGATCAACTAGCAAATCGGCCAGACATCTCAACAGTCACACCAAAATTGCTCACAAGAGGTTTCAGGCTGTGGGATTAAGGCACACAATTCCAACAATATGGAGGTTCCATTACATAGATCTAGGTTGGTGACATCGGCTATTGGCATCATGGCATTGATACCCTTGATGCTTTTACATGGAGGTCATACAGGGATTGCCTAGTGTGGGACGATGATGTAGAGCACCTATCATATTGTCAGCAAACCTGATATTTTATTGGTCATACTATTTAGACCCAATATATTATTGATACATATCTTCCAAAGCATGTGTTGTGACAACTCAAAGAGCAACGAGGAGTCCCTATAGGTATTTTAAAGTTTGCACGTTCTTCTCGAGAGGTTCTTGTGTGGGGACCAATGATTAGTGTCCAAGTTGCAACTGTAGAGATTGATGGACTTTAGCCAGTTGAGTGGGGTGCCCTCCTGAGCTAGCTGATGAAGGGGCTATAGAAGATTATGATGCATGGTGGGCCCAACACATGCCCACCCCTTTTACAAATCCAAATCAATTTGATCTTGTAGAGAGGTTGGGTAGAGATCCTTGGGGAGAGGACTAGGGAGAGTTGATGAGGGTGGTCAGGGTGGTCGAGGTGATGGTGGTGATGATGGAGAGTGGTGGAGGTAGGGGTGGAGATGGTGGGAGGGGAGATCATAGTAGGGGTGACATAGGTAGGTGAGATAGAGGTAGGCTTCCACCTCTGGCACCAAGGCAGGAAGGTGAGTAGCAGAGGGATGAGCAACAAAGAGATGATGCTCCTCATCAGGAGGAGAGGGTCAAAGTAGGCTAGGTGCAACCAGATGTCACTCTTGATCAAGAGCAGATCCATATGGAGGAGGTCAGGCTAGAGGAGGAGGTAGGGGATGTAGAGATGGAGGTTCGGTCACAACATGAGGTCTAGGTGGAGGAGGTGGAGGATGAGTTTGTCGCAAAAGAGAAGGAGGCTACATGAGAAATGGCCATGATGGAGGGTATGGAGGAGATGCCTTTTGGGGAGGGTCTATTGAATATTCAAAGAGGATGTAGAGGAGAGGGCCTAAGATCCATAGGTAGTAGTGTTATAGGCGTAACTTCAGGTTGCATTGGCTCAGATTCAGAGTCTACATGGGTGGGTAGATTATTTGATGGATGAGAAAGATATGGTTATCATTAGAGTGCATTGGGCTAATCAGAGATTCATTGAGCTCATTGATACTATTAGCGGGGGCATCGTAGATCTAGCACAAACACTGTGTATGTCCACCAAGGCTGAGCAATATTATAGAGATCTTTATGAGAGGGTGGTGCCACCAATGGAGAGGGCACCTAGTTTTGTAGAGAGTTAGAGCATATTTCATTCATGGAGATCACAGAGTAGAGGGGGTGTCCCAGCCTAGGCTATCTCCATATCATTCAGATCATCATTCACACCGGGATCGGTCACGGGCATCAGGATCAGGCCATAGAGAGGGGAGGCCTCCATCTAACGATAGGGGCAAAATAGGCTAGGCCTATTTGTATATATATATAGACATGTATATTTTTTATCGAGTCTCTGAGCTGCACATTTTTTACAGTCATTTGACATTATACTATGATATTCTTTTGGATATATGTATATATATGTATATATATATGTATATATATGAGATACATCATTTTTTGGAGGCGATTATATGATGTTTTATTTTTTCTATATGATGGATGTTTATTGATGCATATGTTATTTATGTATGGATGCACATGATATATGATTTATGGTTACATGTATGACATGATATATGGATATTTAATGTTTATGATCTATGATGTGATGATGGAAATATATGTTTAAAACATGTTACGCCATATATGATATGATGCCATATGGATGATGATGTTTCTAAAATGTGATGCAATATTTTCTATCTTTTGGTATTTTTCTTATGCACTATGTATGACCTATATGTATGTGATATATTAGGATATTCTAACATGATTATGGATACAGGATGATGCAGCTCATATATTTTTTTGTGTGTCGTAGCACACCACCAAGATGACTGTGGGTTTGTTAGAAGAACTTTTAATATGAAGAAATAGTTAGTAAGGAGTGAAGAAACCTTTTAGATAGATCATTCATCTAAATTACGATTGATGTAATGATTGATATTACTTGATCTTTTAGCATTGCATGTTTTATTATCATAGAGTGTTTTTTGGTGTTTATGGAACAAGCGGATGTATGCACACCTAAGCATGAATTACGAACGTAGCTTTTGTTTCCATTTGTTTAAAAAATATGATATGTTGGTGTAATTAAATATTTAATTACACGTTATTAAGTTTACTTAGGTCCTAATTAGGTTTTACCTTTAGGGTTTTGCATATTGCTTTATAAAATCAAGTCATCTCATGTAATTCATTATTCTCAATAATATTATTTACATCATTTTATGCAAATTGCTCTTGCATGTTTGATTTTATCATAGAAGGCTAATCTAGGTTTTGCATATGATCTTGGTTTTATGGAGTTTATTGGAAACTCTATTATGGTATCAAAGCTTCGATGTGCAAGCCCTTCTTAGATCTAGGAGAAATTCAATCAAAAAAAAATTTGGGGATCCTTAAGGGATCAACCTTGAGCAATTTTTTGGTGCATTTTGGATAAAAAATGGCCAATATCTTTCTCTTCATGTATTTAAAAAAAAAAAAAAAAATCTGGATGTTGTTTAAAATCACAAAATACCGTCTGGGTTTCTACTAGATTTTGCAGATAATGGGAAAAACTTGCATAAATGGCTATCAAAATCATGACTATTTTCTCTATAGGTGAAGTTTTTTTATTTTTACCAAATCACATGTTTTACTTTTTGGATTCAAAAACACTTTCTGGGTTTTGTTGGCAACATGAAAATATTACTTAGGTATCCATTATTTTTTGCATGCAACAAATAAATTTTTCAAAAATAAAATCAAAAGGGTCGTGTCTGCATTGTCAATTGGAAAAATTTACTTTTTTTTTCTAAAATTCATAACTTGAGCATATAGTGTCTTTTTTTCAAAAAATTTATATTGTCAGAAAGTTGATTTCATCTTCTACGTAGATATGAGGTCAATTTTTTTTCATGGAGGTGGATGTGAACATTAATCCTTGCATGCAATTTTTCCTTCTTACATGCTTTATGCTTTCATTTTCTCTTTGATTTCTACATGTTTTGCATGTTCTCCTTTTACAATCTTGGGGTATTGTAATAAATGAACTTCAATAAAGTTCCATTAGGGGGGATTCTTGTATAATAATTTAATTAGAGTGTATTCGCATGGCATGCACTTTGATCCCATCTTCATATTGATGTTAACTTGCTTGAATCATTTTGGTTCACATCAGTTCATGTCTCAAATTGAGAGCCTATGGTTAATGATCTTGAATCGCATTAGATTTTCATCAAGTCACATCTCAGTTTGAGGGCCATTCATTTTATGGTTAATATTCCAAAATCTTCATGGTACTTGCTTTTATGGATTAGTTTTAGTCACAGTTTGACATTGACATTGAGATACACATAGCTTCCAGATTCTTTCATCCAATCTTTCCCTCTTATGGGGGGCATTTCTTATGTATCTATGTGATGGATGGTGTACTTGGGGGGTCATATGGAATCCTCCATCTTTCATTGCTTGGTTGCATTCTCTATTTCTTTTGCATTGCATATGTACATGGGTACCTAACATGGCCTTGTAGTTGGGACCCATTCATGCTTTCATGCATCCATCCTTGCATTATTTGCATGTTTCTTATTCTCTCTAAGTGGCACTTAAGGGGAGGTGTTGGTGTAATTAAATATTTAATTTCACTTTATTAAGTTTACTTAGGTCCTAATTAGGTTTTACCTTTAGGGTTTTGCATATTGCTTTATAAAAGCAAGTTAGCTCATGTAATTCATTATTCTCAATAATATTATTTGCATCATTTTATGCAAATTGCTCTTGCATGTTTGATTTTCTCATGTAAGGGGACGAAACTAATGCCTTGGGGGATCATTAACGATGGCCTTGTCCACATGAAAACTTAGAGATAATGTAGTTTGAATGACCATGATAAGTGATAGTTTATTATAAGATATGGACTATGATAAAGATTTGATTGCGACAATCCCTAAAGGATAGACCTAATGCCTTGAGGGATCATTAGTGATGGCCTTTCCTACATGACAACATAGAGACAACATAGTTTGAATGACCATGAATTGACATTGTTTTTTATTTTTTTGACATTTTATGATTATTTTTTTAATTTTTCAAAGGCTTTTTGAAGGTTTTTGGCTTTTTGTTTGATTTTATTTGTTTTTGGATTTTTGTAATAACTTCCTTGGATACCATGTGTAAGATCCTTTTGAAACCCATAGGTCGATGATTTCCCCTAGTGTACAATAGGACTTATTATGAAGGGATGGATATGATAAGCAGTTTGACATTAAATGTTTAATCAGTCTCAGGCCATGAGAGGGGTGAGAAAGATTTTATTATGAAAGAGCATGTGCTCGAGTTATTATGGATGGAATCAGATAGAGTATGATAGATTGTAGAGTGGGAGTTGATTACACATGGTGCCTGTTTACTATTTTTTCACCATGGTAATTATCCAAAGTGCCATTGAAATAGTTTTCACTTATAGGACAAATTATTTTTCTTTTTCTTTTCTTTTATATTTTACCATTTTTTTAATTTTTTGATGCAATGGGATCTCCAGAGGTCATGTATAGTACTTACAAAGGTGCATTCTATTGATAGGATTAGATAGTAGTTCACCCTCATGAGTAGCCAATTGATAGGCACCGGATCTATATGTTGCGGTGATGATATAAGGACCCAACCAGTTAGGCTCAAACTTTCTTGGTTTTTCTCTTTCATGTTGGTTCTTAGGATTCTCTTTCAATACCAGATGATCAATTTTGAAGTTCCATACCTTGACTCTCTTGTTGTAGCTATGTCAGAGGTGATTCTAATATTCTTGCAAGTGGACCAATATATTTTGTCTTCTTTCATCTAGTAACTCTAGCTCATGCAATTTGGATATTCTATAGTCTTCATCATCAACAAAATTTTGCATGGAAACTCTCAAGGATGAGATCTCCACCTCAATTGATAAGATGGCTTTAGAACCAAAGACCAAGGAATAAGGTGTGGCACCAGTAGTAGTACGAATGCTCATACAATAATCCCATAAGGTTGGATTTAGTTGTATATGTTAGCCTCAGGTAGCGTCATTGATAGTATTTTTTAAGATTTTCAAAATGGTTTTGTTAGATGCCTCTACTTGACCATTACCCTGGGGATAATATGGAGTGGTGAAGTGGTGCTAGATTTGGTATCTTTCACATAATTCCCTGTCGTCTTTTTTTTTGAAGGGGTGCTTGTTATCTATTACTATGGATAAAAGGAACACCATATTGACATATGATATAGTTTAATATGAACTTTGAAATTTGATTACCAGTGATATACATCATCGGTATGGCTTCAATCCATTTAGTGAAATATTTTGTTGTAGTGATAATGAACTTGTGTCCATTGGTGGATGTAGGTTGAATATTCCCAATGAGGTTGAGTCCATGTACCGATGCATGTACCAGGTCATCGTGGATTTGAAACTATCTTCATTTCTTCACAAAGTAATATGAATCACTTTCCATTGTAGGCTAATATTACCCTATTCTCAGAAGCTTCTTGGAAAGGGTAGGACCACTAGAGTGAGCCCCAAATATACCCTCATGTATTTCTTGTAAAGTTTTCTTTGATTCATCTATGTCGAGACATCTAAGAAGGGTAGTATCTAGGCTACAACGGTAAAGGGTATTTGCAATGATAACAAACTTAGCTGCTCATTGAATAAAGGTTTTGTTGGTTGTTGGACAAGTCAGGAGGTAGTACTTAGGTGAGAATGTAGTCATATGTATACTTATACTAGGGTGAATTGGGACCAAAAATTTTACAGACAAGCTCAGATTCAGGGACATTGAATGTAAGCATGAATAGTTGTTCCACCAAGAACTTGCACTAATGTACATTATTAGGAATGTCTAAGATAGACCCAATGGTGGTCATTACATTTTCTACCTTATTTTGCACTCTTGGGATCCATCCAAATATAATGGTTTTGAAGTATTCTTTGAGGTTGTCCACTATTTTCTTATATTGTACCAGTTTTTCACTCTTAGTCTCATATTCATCACTGACTTGTCAGAATACTAACTGTGAGTCACCATATACCTATAGGTCTTTGATTTTCCATATGATTGCTTCTCACAGACCTGTGAGTAAGGCTTCATATTCGACTATATTTTTTGTGCATGAAAATATGATCTTGTATGATTTAGGGATAGTGTCCCCTTTTGGTGTAATGAACAAGACACCAAATCTTGAACTATGATTTGTGTAAAATCCATCAAAGCACATTCTCCACTTTGTAGATGTATCTAGCTTGAAGATTTCCTCATCAAATAATTTAGATACAAGAGGTGTGAATGTTTGTGTAGGGGCGTCTGCTAAGTGATCAACAATGACTTTCCCTTTAATTTCTTTCCTTTCCACATATTCAATGTTGAGCATGCTAACAAGCATTACCCATTTTTCCAATCTACCTGTGAGTATGGCCTTGTTGAGTAAATAATTTAGTGGATTGATTTTTTCTATTATCTTTGTTTGTATATTTAACATGTAGTGGTGTAGTTTCTGTGTAGTAAAGACTACAACAAGACATGCTAGCTCAATGGGAGTATAATTGAGTTCATACCCTACAAGGGTACGATTGATGTAATATATTTCATGTTCCTTCCCATATTCATCATTTTGTGCTAAGAGAGCTCCTAGTACAGATGATGTTGTTGATACATATAAAAAAAGTGGTTTCCCATTGATAGGTGGTCTTAGTACTGGTGATGATAGTAGATAGTCATTGATCTTTTGAAAACCTATTGACAAGAATTAGTCCATTTGAAAGGGACATCATTGTGTAGGAGATATTGAAAAGGGTGGCACTTGTCTACTGGTTGTCCTATAAACCTACAAATAGATTGTAGTTTTCCTTGTAAGATCCTTAGCTAAGTTAGAGTGGAAGGTGGTGGCATGTAAATTATGGCTTTCACCTTTACAGGATCAACCTCTATGACTCTATGTGAAACAATGTATCCAAGGAGCTTCTTAGAAGTCACTCTAAAGACACATTTCTTTGGGTTCAGTCAAACCTTATATTCTTCATACCTTGTAAAATTTTTGTCCAATACTACTAAGTGATAATCCCTTGTGAAGGATTTCGCCAGGATGTCATCTACATAGTCCTCCATTAGTTTATACATCGTGTCGTGGAAGATTGTGGTCATTTCCCTCTGATAAGTGGCTCCAACATTTTTAAGACCAAATGAAATGATATTCCAATAGTATGTGCCCCAAGCATAGGTGAAAGCTATCTTGTGTTGATCTTCTACTGTAATTCTAATTTGATTATACCTAGAGAAACCATCCATCAATGATAACATCTTGTATCCTAATGTAATATTCACGATCATGTTTAGAATTAGGAAGGAGAGATAGGTGATGGAAGACTAGTTTAGGGTCTAGTCTCGACATGTCCGCATAGGACCATGCAAAGTTGATTATCTTTTTCAAGAAAAAATTGGTGAATTTTCACTTATCTACATCTATCAGGGACATTGCAAATATTATGATTTTTGGATCTTCCATTGTGCTAATGTTGACCTCTTGTGACTTCTCGACCAACATTGAGGATTTCTCTTGATTTTTGGAGAGTGGGTTCAACCTTCCACCCTTAGGTTCCTTGGAGAGGTTTTTGCCTTTGGATACATCCTTTTTATTATATTTTTTCTATGTCTATATGCGCCTTTCAGTTTTCACCCATAGACTTGTTTTCTTTGTTTATTTTGTTTTGTGACTGGAGAGTGGGGTCAACTCCCCATAGTATGCAACCATGTCAAGATCAATGGTGAATCTAGCCTTGTGATCCTGGTTTGGTATTCCATCTCTAAGTCCCATAAACTCAACAATTGCTTCATTGTTTTTGAAGAGGTATAATCTCAGTGGGCCTTGTTGGTCCCAATCAATTAGTATCATTAAATCTAAAAGATGAGGTAGATAGGGTGAAGATAGAGGAATTGTTTGGATCCCAAAAGTTATTGATACAAGCATGAAAATTCATATATTTGGTTTGAGGAGAGGATTGGTCAATATCTCAAAAGGTTTCAACTAGGTCATAGTCGCTAGATGATTTATCATAACCCCATTCCCATTCATTAGAATTTGTTTCTGTATGGTAATCCTTATATGCCTCAAAAAAATTTGAAATGTTAACAACTTCCTTCCAAAATATCGTGGTACTAGGAGCTTTCACTTTTATAGGTTGATACCCCAGCCCTATGTTGCATGGTTGTTTGCTTACTATGATAGGTTTTGTCATACTTTATTTTTAGAGTCCAAGGCCACTGTGCCCATCATATCCTTTATGTTTCATTATGTCAAACCCCTTACCATAATTACCCATAGGTAGATCCACATGTATCTTGTCCTCTTCATCTCTATATATCCATTTAGAGAGGTCATCCTCGATACATTCCTTTCCCAATTCACCCCATTTGGTGAAGATCATGGTTGGGTGATACTAAATCCTCACCTTGGGATTTTTCTTGATGTGATGAGGTTTGTCATAATTTTTTGGTGTAAATGGTAGTTTCCCTATGCAAAACAGACTTTCAATATTGTATTCTTCAACTCCATTGTCCTAGACCTGGACATCGGTATCAGGGAATTTTGTTGGTAATAGCAAAGCTTTTGATAGATAAGATAGGTGGTAAAGTCACCTTTGATTGTCTAGTGGCAACCGCACATTTGGGATTCTTATTTTTTATGGTGAAGGTGGATGCATTATGGTCCAATGATGATTGGATATGATTCACTATGTACTTAGGAGATACATTAGTATAATTGGCATCAGTTTTTCTGCCAGTTCCAGAACTCGAGGATTTTACCTTCCAATGGTTTTGTAAAGGGTCCTTGAAGATCGTGTGATCCTTGTTATAGGTTTTTGATTGTTATCTATTTGGATATCACCTTGATCTATGTGATCTTGTATAAGGTTCTTTAATTGGAAGCAGGTGGACGTCTAATGTCCCGTAGTTCTGTGATATTCATAGAAATCATTAATATTCCACCAAGTTGGTTTGAATGGACTTGGCTCATAATGTCTGATCTCAGGTAACTAGATGACATTATTTTGGAGCAATTTATTCAAATTTCCCTCAATTGGGTCACCTTATGGAGTATACTTTCGTCTCAGTGGAGAGGCCCTAGGAGGACGATGTGGTGTGTTATTTAAAGTCACAATAGCAATTTTTTCCTACTTCTGTGGAGTTCTATTCGTATTCATCACTATGGGTCCTTTCAAATTTAGCATAGGATGAGGTGCATTTATGAGTTTTGAGTCTATAACATCATCATTCATCACATTTTTGTTTCGTGACCAACATTTGTTTTCATTTGGTTTCAAACTAGAAGAATAATTATTATTCTCCTTAAAAAAATTCACAAGCCCTTTGGCATTGAGGACTTTATTGATGGACAACCCATTTTCTATCCATCATCAAATGTGTTAGAGCAGTGGATTTGTAAGTGGAATAGGACAGGTCCTTGTTGAGGTTCTCCATGAAGATATGGACCAATTGCTTCTCTAGTATATGGAATGCACACTTTCTTGCTAAGATTCACCACCTTTCTAAGAATGAAAAGAAGGTATTGCCATCTTTCTATTTTTCCTTGCACAAATGGGTAACATTGACATCAATTGAGATGTTGTATGAAAAGTGTGCGATAAATTTTTCCATAAGTTCACTCCAAGTTTGTATACCTGAAGGTAAGTGTGCAAACCATTTGAAGGCTTGTCCTCCCAGACACCATGGAAAAAGTCTCATGAGATATGTGTGTTCATGTGCCACATCTAAGGATGCAATGTGGAACTCCCATATGTATTCAAAGGGGTCACCCTTTCCCTTGTATTTATCAAATTTTGGAACAACAAAGTTCATGGGAAAGGGAGGCATGTGAATGGTCCTATCAAAGGGGTATGGACATAGGTCCTCCACTAAGTGTTTTTTGGCTACTAGTTACATGCATATTAGTCATCTGATTTTGCAATGTTTGTAATTGTTGAGCTATTAGGTTCATCAACAATGGTACTACTAGAACTGAGGTGTGTGTAATGTATTGCAGGGACCCGAATGGGTTTGTGTTGTGTTGTGGATTGAATCCATTCATGTTTTTGTTTTGATGCATGGGTGGAATGTGGTGGTTAAATTGTGAAGTGTATGTAGGATTTGAGTTGTATGATGATGAAGGTGGAGGGACGTTAACACCACTTTGAAAGATGTACCAAGATTGTTTGGTCCTAACTCCTTGTGGCGAAGGTTGTATAAATCCAGTTGTTTATGCAAAACCATGATAGTTTGGTTGTTGTGAAGGGGTTTGAGAAAAATCAAAAGTGGAGTGAACCACAATTGTTTGGTTGTGGTGGAGGTGGGGGTTGGTTAAACCCAAATGTATAAGAAAAACCACGATAGTTTGGTTGCTACAGAGATGGGGGTTGATTAAACTAAATGATGATGAACCTAGATCATTGGGTTGTTGTGGAGGTGGCAGTTGAGAAAACCCAAATGTAGATAATGAACGTAGATTGTTAGGTTTTTGTGAAGGTGGAGCGATGTTGGGACCTATTCTGAAAAAGGATCGAGTCCTTGTCAGAGGTCTACGGTATGAAGGGTTAGTATTATGTAGCTTACTTGATGTATTTGCATGTGATGAAGTTTGGGCTGCAGCCATGGTGTGAGTTGGTGTTGCAATTGTGATGTGGGTTGTGATGTAAGTGATGGTGGACTAGGTCTATTCATGGCACCAAATCTTGGTGTCACAGTGTTAGGACTCTCCCCTATGATGGATTTTATGTCTTAAACTTGTTTTTGGTATTCATTTTTTGATATTTTCAAGACGAGATGGTTTAAGGACTCTATGATAATGACACTAAAATGATGTTGTTATAACCTGGGTGATCCCACAATACTGTTTACAATTTTTGGCCAAACTAGACATTGAACTGATTTTTTCTAACTAAATCTTCACTTTCGGGCACCTATAGTAGCTAAACCGCGAGGAATTTGAAGATGATGTAAACTAGTGATTTGTGACATTTTTTTTGTATATTCTAAATATATATTTTTAAAAAAAATTGAAATCAAATTGCACTTCTTTTTCCATCTCCTTCGAAAACTAGTTTTTTTAGTAAACACCATTTTTAAGGAGTGGCGCTCACTGTATAACACATAACTTTTTTTCCATGAAGGATAAATTCTAATTTTTTTGAATTTAGATTTGTAACTATTTATCTAGTGCTTCCAATTGGTTTCAAAGTCAAACCAATTACAATTTAGACATAGGTAGACTGTATAACACATAATTTTTTTTGTATGTATCTAAATTCAAAAAAAAATTTGTTGGATCAAGGACTTCAATATCTAGTGCACTCATATTTAAAAAAAAAAAATTGATAATCTTCTATTTTTCCACATGTGCAGAATAAAGAGCTTGATTTTCGGTGAAAAACCTACATTCACAAGAAATACAAAATAAATATAATAATTAAATTAAATTTATTTAAAATTATACTTTTTGGGAAGCTTATAATAAGGACTACATACTTACAAAAAATAAATTTTAAATGAATTCATTTGATCCCCCAAAAGGTAAATCAAAAGTGGTTTTTTATTAGCACTTTGATTGGTGTAAAGGAGACTTTGTTATAGGTATGGTTTAAAACTAGTGGGGTTTTATCCAAGGGGGTTTGATCTAAGGTAGTTTGATCAAACCCTCTTCAATTGGAATGATTTAAATGGAAATTTTTAAGGCTTAAATCATTATATTTTCTAAAAATATGTTATTTCAACAAAAATTAGAATCTCCCAGAAATTGTAAACCAGCTTTGTGGGATCACCTACCTATAAAAACTAAAAATTTTGAATATGTTGTGAAAATTGACTGTTTCAAATTGTAGAACTCTATGTAAAGATTAGGTTTAAAAAGAAGCCTTTGAATTTAACTCTATTTTTCTTGTAAGGAAAATACAACAGACAAAGCCATAGATGCAATGTAGAGGATTGCGACTACGATGCAGTCGACAATAATTGCATTGTAGAACTATGCAAATATGTTGCACATAACTTTACAGTTCAATTTTGTTCACTAAGGTAGGAATTTTGACTGATAAAGATGTGGTGTTTCACCAGATGATTATGTCATAGTTTACAATGGATGTGTCACAATGTTTCTGTGGTGTAGATACTTAGTTACGGCACACAGGTTGGAAAATATGATGCAAAAGCTTAGGTAAACAAATGACCTCTAGGAACCCTAATGTTTTTTAATTTTCTAATTTTTAGATGAAATTTAGTGAAGAAAACATAGAAAACATATTGTTTGATAAGTGATTTAGTTGATTTTAATAAATTATTTGTTTCCAATAATAAGAACATTCACAATTTGGGAAAAATAAGAATCAAACATAATTTACAACCTAATGTAGTGGTTGAATGTGTGTGTAACTGTAGATGGGCCCACCTCCCATTTGAGGGATAAATACTTAGAAAGATTAGGTATTTAAACAATTAGGTCAATTGTAAAAACACCTTCTCTATATAAAGGCAGATAGTAGACTTCCAATGACGCAGGGTCATCGGCAAACATCACAGGCACACCTTCATTCACTTACTGAGAGGCTATTTCTAGCAACTCAACAAGTTCTGTCTCAACCTAGGAAAGCACATGGTGAGTAGCTTCAAGGTATGATGTTCATCCCTTGCACCACTTTATTAGTTATGTTTGAAGGACTTTGAAGGCTTCTAAAACAAAAGGTTTTTAGTGGTAGAATATTGGTGAACACCGTCGACCTCTCAAACATTGCATTGGGAAATCCACACAAGTCTAAAGTGCTACATGCACAAATGGACCTATAGATTTTACTCACAACCAATTTATATAGCATGCCCAACAATGTTGCTTGAGGTTGAACCCTTGATTTTTTCATTAGGATGTGTCTCAAGGTAGGCCTCCTACTTGAAATAAAATGGTGAAAGTTACTATTGCTATTTCTAGTCATCTAGGATCGCACAAGTGAGCAAGGGGAGAGGATATTATGAACAACACACCTTCATGTGCAAGTGCATAAGAAACAATAATCAAATGGTTCTTTTTAATTACACCAAAATGAAGTGTTCAACTCATCTATTACTTTTAACCCAAATGAAGGATCATGGGGATTGACCGTTGGAACACAGATCATATTCATGATGTGGAGGTCTATAATGGCTTCCTAATCAATCATATCTAGTGGTCAGGCTTTCAATAATTGGTTGAGGTTTCTATGGCAGCGTTTCTAAAAGAGAAGATGTCCCACGTGCAATGAACACCATTGAAGGCATTGAGACCACGTTGAAAGGTGGTCATGTTGCAAGTCTCTTTGATGTGAATGCAGCCAAGAAAAAGGAGGCTACAACGAAGGCCCTCAAGCTGTATAGAGAAGGAATCGATAGAAAAAACATAGAGATGTTTTTATTTTTTTTTAGCCATTACGTGGACCTTCTGGGTCCAAATCTTCAAGGCCACTAAACTTTCAAAGGGTATTTTCTCCTTGAAGTCTCGTAGCTCTTGAATGTTGTATGCAACAAACAACAAATGCATTTTTTTTCTTTTAATACAAAGGGGCTACCCCCATTGGTAGCACTTATTTACCAAATATACATATATATTAATTTGAGAAATTAGATTGCAAGTGGATAAAAGGTGAACAATTAAATGGATTAGCATTGAATAGACCCTTCCTAAGATCATTGATCAAAGAGGATTCATGTAGGTAATAAGTCGTACCATAGAATCAAAAAAATTGGCAAAGGAAATATGCCATGCAACCTTTATTATTGTATATTTTAATTTTTTTGTTCAGTTCATTGAGGCATATTTGAGGAATGCCTTTAAACAAGCAAATGAATTAATGAATATGATAAGGTCCTTTAAAATGGAGAACATAATGTTACTTTAGCCAAAATATTTAAAACATAGGCATGTGTCACTTTTTTAATAAAGTGAGGCACATTTATTTGTTGTACACTAAAGTTGCACATTTTATTTATTTGAAAGGTGTAAATTGTTCCAAAGAGTTTGGAGTGCATGTACATTATCTCATATAATATTTCTGCATACATCCAATAACTCCATTGAATCCATTGTTTATGTTGAGAAAGACTTGCACTAAATATAGTTTGGCAAAATTAATACAATCCAATTATCACTATCCTCATTTCAAAAGAATAATCATACCTTACCAAAAAATTATTCACACGCTTGACAATGTTGTACTATCTAATCTCACTTCATCACTTTTGTGTAAAAAAGACTAGCAGATGCCTATGAATAATGATTCAAACTTCTAATAACAATGTACCATTATCTATTATAATATAGCAATGTGCTATTTATGCAATACAAAAGCCACTAAGGTCGACTTCAAGTACAATTTCAATTATCAAATTACTAATATTATAAAGGTGTTTATAAGAGACAACAAAAATTATGAGTTTGAAATTATTTACACACTTGACAATGTTGTTGTACTATCTAATCTCACTTCATCACTTTTGTGTAAAAATGACTAGCAGTTGTCTATGAACATTACACGTATAATAACAATGTACAACAAAAACTACTAACGTCGACATCAAGTACAATTTCAATTATCAAATTACTAATAAGAACTAAACGCAACACATTCCCAATCAATGTTATAAAGGTATTTAGAAGAGACAAGAATGATGAATTTGAAAATGCAAACGTCATTAAAATTACACATGAATCATGAATTAGTTTCACCTATTTTATTCAACTAGATGATCATTGAAAAAATGAAGGAACCAAGGTATCCTGCTTTATTCAACGACATAATGCCCTTTGAAGGTAAAAATTGTCTCTAGGACCACATGTTTCTGGAATGTTCAAAAGTTGTAGGGGACTGTGCAATGAATCTACTACACCTTGCACTGTACTTAAATATGACAGAATGTTACGCTTTTTCAGTACAATTAATGGCTACCCTGAAAGACGATAGTGGCAGCAAACTAATTCTCTTCTTTCATTAGCAAAATCAGTTGAAGTCTTTTCATTTAAAAATCTATTATAAAGTAAGTTTACGTGGATTTCATTGATTTCTGAGAAGAATGAACTCGGGTGGTGGACTGGGGACCTGTGGCAGTTGTCAGTTAGGCGAACAGTGGGGACCCAATTTGAAATTGTGAAGTTGGGCTTTTTTCTTCTAGTCTTTTATCCTTTCTTATCTACTTACTCTTATTTTATCTATTTAAATATTATATTATACATTTAATTTATATATCTATTTATCACGCATATTCATGTATATATCTCTATTTAGTCATTTATCATCTATATTTGACCACATTCACCTTCGAACCTTGAGATGACTAAACACATGATTGGTGCAATTTGATGCTAAGTCCCTGTCAGTTGTCACCTAGATGAACAATGGGGACTAGATTTGAAATTGTGAATTTAGGCTTTTTTCTCCTAGTCTTTTATCCTTTCATAGCTAGTTAGTCTTATTTTATCTATTTAAATACTACAATATACATTTCAATTTATATATCCACTTATCACACATACTCATTTATCTACCTCTATTTAGTCATTTGTCATCTAGATTTGACCACATTCACCTTCGAACCTTGAGATGAAAAAACACATGATTGGTGCAATTTGATGCTAAGTGGTAATTAGTTGTCACCTAGGCGAACAATGGGGATGAAATTTGAAATTGTGAAGTTAGGTTTTTTTCTCCTAGTCTTTTATCCTTTCTTATCTACTTAGTCTTATTTTATCTATTTAAACACTATAATATACATTTAACTTATATATCCACTTATCACACATATTCATGTATCTACCTATATTTAGTCATTTGTCATCTAGATTTCCCCACATTCACCTTTGAACTTTGAGATGACTAAACACATGATTGGTGCAATTTGTTGCTAAGTGCTAGTCAGTTGTCACCTAGGTGAATAGTGGGGAGCGGATTTGAAATTCTGAAGTTAGGCTTTTTTCTCCTAGTCTTTTATCCTTTCTTATCTACTTAGTCCTATCTTATCTACTTAAACACTATAATATACATTCAACATATATATCCACTTTTCATACATATCCATGTATCTACTTCTATTTAGTAATTTGTCATCTAGATTTGACCACATTTACCTTCCGACCTTGAGATGACTCAACACATGATTGACACAATTTGATGCTAAATGCTATTATAATTTAAGACATTCAATGCATTAATTCCAAAATCATTGGATAATCTACTAAAGGATTTGATGTTAGTATAGTTTAAAGACATTTAATGCATTAGTTCCAAAATGATTGAATAGTCTACTAGAGTATTCCAAATAAATTTATTCTAGGGTATTAGAGAAATTAATAATGACCCATTTTCAATTTGGTACAATAAATGTATAACAAAACCACATATTTAGACACTTTCCTACATTTTTTTATCTTATCCAATTTTAAGGGGCTTATTTGAGAGCAACTTATTGAGAACCCTCTAGATATTTGTGATTTTTTTTTGGACTTAAAACTATGTAGATTCATTTTTAACATCAATGTTTTTTACCATACATCATGATACCTCATTAGGATGAGAACAATATGTCAGGATAATTACAAGAGTAGATAAGTATAAATATAGAGATGGGAGAAAACAATAGGCTATGGTTAACAAAAATATGTACGATAAGCATAAAATAATAAGCTAAGAAAATGGTAAAAAAGAAAATAAAAATGCTAAAATAAATGAAAAACAAAGAAAGCAAACACAAAATCAAATCAAATTAAGAAAAAAGAGAAGAAAATTAACAAGCTAAGAGAATAAATAAAAATATATTAGAATAAGACAAAGAAATAAAATAACTAGAAAAATGTAGCAACAAGTCACAAGTTAAAGATAAATTTAAGTTAAAAATGATAACATAAACACAAATAAATAATAAAGTGGAGATTAACATTATCAAGAATAATAAACACTTCAAATTATGTAAACATTAAAATGATAACATATAAATAACAAATAAAAATAATAGATTAACACTAACAAGTGAAATAAGCACTCCAAAGTAGCAAAAAATTATAAAAAAGTAAAACAAATAGAAAAATTACAAGCATAAAGAAAAAAATAAGGCAAGATCCAATCAAATAAAGAAAATTAGCACAACAAGAGGTGATAGAGGAGGATCAAAAAAGGGGGTGAAAAACCTCATAAATAGCGAGGAAACAATCAAAACACAAGAAGAGAACATGGTAAAAAAGACAAGGAGGGATAAACAAAAAATAAAGAAGAGGGGAAGAGGAGAAAACCAATGATGATAAGAGGTGGGAAACTAGAAAACAAGGAAGAGGGGAGTTATTTTTGAGATAGGAGAGCAAAGATTTCCAAGAGGCGTCAATATTCCAACCATCATCTCGATTAAGATTGGAAGGGTGGTTGTCAATTTCAATGGCTTCCAAGAGTTTTCTTTAGAAAAAAAATATTTCTTAGCCAATATTTAAGAATATTCAAGGCAAATATGGTGTTTAAAGAAAAAATAATGTTTAGCTAAAGTTGACTTGGTGACAAAGTCATGTTTTATATTAGCATTGTGTTCCTTGAGTCTAGTTTTAAAGGAATGATCTATCTCTTCAACACAATGGATACCCTAGGAGCATACTATTTTATAAAATCTTGACAATAAATGGGTCAACTAGATCTTTTAGAGATTTATGTGAGTGTAGAGAGCGAAATAGGTTTGAAAGCATATTTAATGCCTTTTAAGAAAATTTTGGATATTTTATGGGAGAGACCTTCAATATATGGGAAAGTGGAATATGTTGAGGAGAGAGGGCTAGAAATAGAATACATTGGTTTATAGTACAACTTTTCTTGAATAAAAACTCACAAAAAGTGTTTATTCTTGTAATCATTAAGCTTAAAAACATGTTTAGCTATAAGAATTCTAAATCAAGGTAGTCCTCATTGCATACATAGATCACCTTGGTGGCCAAAGTTATTTAAGACTACAATTTTCTAGGATGGTTGGTGGTGGGAAGTAGAGTGGAGATAAAGGGTAGTGTGGGTGGCTTTTCTAAGGACATGATAACTAGGGGAACCATCAAGTTTTTAATGAGTAGGACATCAAGGAAATAAGTTGGTCATTATTTTTGAACTTTTTGGTGAAATAATTGTATTTGAAAATATTGTTAAGGTGGGCATGTAACCTTTCTAAATTCTCTAGGTCATGTAGACAACATATGTTAGTATCACCCATATATCATTTCCACCATATGGGTTTAAGGGGGAAGGAGTGGTAAGAAACCTCTTCGAGTTACTCCATGTGGAAGTTGGAAACAACTAGGGAAAGCAAGGAACTATATCAATATCTTAAGTTTACTTATAGATCACCCATTCAAAAGAGGAGAATGTGAATATAAGGTTGATCTCGACTAAGGAATAAATCTCATTTGAGGTCTTGTACCTAATTATTTCAATGGAGATGTTAATGGTAAACTTGGTGAAGGGGAAAAAAATATCAAAAATATCTAGTAGGTGTTGAACACTCAAAATACTAAGCGGGGGGAGAATAAGTATTCTATAAAACTACTCAAACATTAGCCATCCAAATACCAAAGCATATTCAACTGTTATAAGGAAAGAAAGCATGAAAACATCCACACACTACTAAATTTGACACCATTTTCCAATGGATGTTCGTCGATCATT
Organism: Sequoia sempervirens; assembly: GCA_007258455.2. NCBI lineage: Eukaryota > Viridiplantae > Streptophyta > Pinopsida > Cupressales > Cupressaceae > Sequoia > Sequoia sempervirens. The sequence goes on from VDFB02072274.1 coordinate 58,319,686, forward strand.
CGACAAATCTTTGTCGAAAAAGCGACAAAATGATGAAAACATTTTCATCGCTATTTTTTCATCGAAAGGCCGACGACGAATTAAATGTCAAAATAACAGCACAGATTCGTCGGTCATCGGCATCATAAAATGACTTGGATGCTCATCGAAATATCGACGAAAACTTTGTATATGCATCGATGAATTACACCAGAAGTTCGTTGCAATTTCGACGAAATGGGCAAGAAGTAGTGTCGAAACAACACCAAAAGTTCGTCACCATTTCGACAAAATGGGTAAGGAGTAGCGTCGAAACAACACCATAAGTTCATCGCCATTTCGACGAAATGGGCATGGAGTAGCATCAAAACAACACCAAAAGTTCGTCGCAATTTCGACCAAATGGGCAAGGAGTAGCGTCGAAACAACACCAAAAGTTCATTTCCATTTCGACAAAATGGGCAAGGAGTAGCATCGAAAGAACACCAGAAGTTCATTACCATTTCGACGAAATGGGCAAGGAGTAGCATTGAAACAAGACCAGAAGTTCGTTGCAATTTCGACAAAATGGGTAAGGAGTAGCGTCAAAACAACACCAAAAGTTTTTCGCCATTTCGACGAAATGGGTAAGGAGGGAAAACAACAAAAGTTCATCGAAATTGCGATGAAATGGGCAAGGGGTTACGACGAAGCCTTCGTCTATAGCAACTTCGTTGGACCTTTTCAGTGATTTGTCAGTGGTTTTTGTCGAAATTGCACGAAACAATGCAATTTTTTTTAAAATATTCGTTGAAATGTACCATCGTGGAGACTAATGACTGATCATACATACAGACTACAAGATGCATAGATGCATAGAAAAAGCATTACACTTGAGAACAACCAAGGGCTAACAAGGGAAGGAGTTAAGAAATGTCTGGATTGAAGAGAAAATGGTTAGGGAAAATGCTGAGCAGTGTCAAGAGAATAGAGCTTGTAGAACATATTCTTGACCTAATCAAGCTCTTGAACAACTTAAACAAAATTAAAATACTAACACATACATGAGACATGTAATGAACTTCCAATATCTGCTATCTTTTTCATTAATGCAGAGGTAGGTAAAGGAGAAATAATCATAATTGTAACACTATTCATAGTCTAGTAAATTATGTTCGTAATTTATGTTCAATGGACCTTAGTTTTATCATTATACTACCCATCTAATACCATATTTTAATCCAGGTTTCAACTATCTCAGATCTAAAGAAGCACCTTCAATTAACCATTTAAAGTACTATAAAATAAGGTAATACTTTTACTTGAGAAAGATTGGGTACACTTGTAGGATTAAAGTTCTTGCAATCATCAGGATTTATTGGCACACAGACACAACCTGCAACATATGAAGTAATGGATGACTACAAGTTAGTGAAATGATCCTTAATATGTGAGTGGTTTGCAAATTGATTGGTAGAAAAAAAGGTTATAAACAAATCTACATGAAAAATTATGAGGACAATCTAATGTAATCATCAAAATAGATGAAAAGTGCAAAGGAAAGAGCTGAGCTACATCTCTAGAGCCTAAAAAAAAAAACATGCAAGAAACATAAAAAAAGAACAAACCAGTTTTGGATGAATACAAAATGGTGCCTTCAACAAGTGATTCATATGCTTTCACACCACAGGACATTAAGAAGATTTTAGTCTTCCTCTGTGAAATTAACTACTTACAGAATAAACCCAGAAACCAATATTATATACCTCCATGTCTAGCCGAGGGTAGGTATAAGAGAAAAAAAATTCTTCAATGCAATGCCGAAAAATATCAATGTGTGTGTAGGTTTGTATTAAGTTCAAAATATCATTTCACTGCCTAAGGAAAAATGCCAAAGTGATGTTTTAAATTTCAATCTTCACATAGGCTCCCTTATTGCTACACATGCATATACAATAATTATTCGAGCTCTAAAATATTCAAATATTAAGGATTTAATTAGCTATAAGATGGAAAGTTGTTGTTTAGACATAATACATCATCTTTTACATATCTTTATTCACTCCTAGCGCTTCAAATAAATTTGTGTAAATGAGACAGAAATGTGAATCTTTTATGACAAAGAAAATTATTAAAAGGAGGGGGGAGAGATCAAAGGGTAGGGGGAAAGAGAATGCTTGAATTTATAGCAAAGTATAACATTTTGATCATTATAACAATGAAACGAATCTTAAGTTTGAAGCATTAATATCATTTACAACATTTATGATCAAGAATGAATGTAAGTAGAGAAACTTTGCATACCTACAGATGGTACAAAATTTCATGGTTAAGTCAAAGCCTCCCATCAACAACAAGATCCAAATATCTGTGTATCTATCTCAATCAAGCCTCTCAACCCTTTAGAGCTGTCAATTTTTCCACTAACCTGTTATGCACAAAAGTCAAATTTTAGAGTTATGTCACCACTAAAAATAGAAGAAACTCAGCTTTGAAACCAAATCCACACACAACACAATGTGGTATTAATACAAAGCCATACAAAAAAACTAAACTCAGAACATTAGAATGGAAACAACTTCAAATTATGATGCAAAGCATGGATTCAGGGTATAAAGAATCATTTTTCTGCCACCATAGTGAAAAGTTAGCACTTTCTTTCATCTTTGCATATTGGTTTGATGCTTCAAATGATGCATTTCTTATATTGAAATGTGCATTACCTTATTGAGTTTCTCTTTGTTTCGAGAATAGTTTAATATTCTCTACTTAACAGGGCCAACCACGTGATGGTGGAAGCTCATTTGCCCCCCCCCCCCTCACATCACTCTCAATTCCCCATACCCAATCATATAACATTAATCATTCATTCATCCATTAATAACATATAACATTCATCCATCCATCCATTAATAACATATAACATTCATTCATTAACAATTAACATTCATTAATTAACATATTCACATTCATTCATTAACATATAATATTCATTCTTTCAATTTTTACATATTATCAAAAATATGGTTGTCATGATATGATTACAATCACTTTTTTTTTTGTTTCTTTTTTAAAACTACAAAAATCTGAAGTGGAGTATCATTTTCTAAATTATTATTTGTCCCCCTTTTAGTTGTTTTTCCCTCTTCTTGTGATCTTAATGTATGCCTAGTCATCTGCTCATGACATGGACGTCACTGCAAGGGGGGTCTGTTGCAATAAGAAAGAAATGTTAAACTGATATGTTTTATTATTATTGTTACAAGTATTTCATTAATTAAAAGAACATTAGAGTGGTTCTCTTTACCTGATGGGTCCACATCATGTTCTTGAACTTTTGTTATAGACTCATGCTCAACATGTTGAACACCCTCTAAATCCTGATCTGCAGTTGAAACATGAAAAGTTACATTAATTAATACACCAATTGAAATTAAATATGTTTAAGAGAACATGAGAGTGGTCCTCTTTACTTGATGGGGCCACATCATGTTCTGATCTTCTCTAGCCTGATCATGCTCAAAACATTGATCACGCTCTACATGCTCTAAAGTTGAAACACAAAAGGTTGCATTAATTAAAACACCAATTGCAATTAAATATGTTTAAAAGAACTTTAGAGTGGTCCTCTTTACTTGATGGGGCCACATCATGTTCCTAATCTTCTCTAGCATGATCATGCTCAACATGTTGATCACACTCTACATGCTCTAAAGTAATGGGATGCACACCATGACCTTCATCTGTAGGTTGTGCCCCCACCCTCACCAGGCTGCATTCCAATGTCATGTGTAGTATTATCATTGCTTGAATGTTTAAAACAAATAGGCATGTAATTACTTTATGGTGGAAATTAATATTGAATAGATTGCACAAGTATTAAATTTTAAATAAACTTTATTGAGTTTATTTACCTACTTGTCGAATGTAGTGGAAGGTTGTGTTTTCCCAGTCAACTCTTAGGCGTTCAACCATGGCTACATAGCCTTGCTAGAAGGCAATCTTCAGATAATCTTCTGTGGGAACTTGATTGAATTCAAAGCCCTACATTTTTTCATAAGATCATGAATTTTTCTTCTATGGTGTGATAAAACCAAAATTGTTTTCAATTTATTATTTGGATACTATATTTCATTTATTGATACTTACAATTTGTACGGCTAATTTTATATAACCACCAGATCCAAGTTTGTGTTTCTTGTGTTTTTCTAGTCTTTCCTTTGTTGCCTTTGATGTGTCAAAAAGCCTATGAAAATTTTGAAATATGTTAGATTATGTAAAAAGAAATAGTAATTGGTATATAATTACATTGTTGATAGTATCACATACCTTCCTTGGCCTGGTGGTGTCTTTCCTTTTTTCTTTTCAGCCTTCTCCTTTCCATCTGACACCAGGTCCTTCCACTCCCTCTCCAGAATCATGGGGGATGCTCGTACTTTTTGTTCTTCTCTAAATGTGACCTATATTGATCCCTCGCATACTTTAGATAGGTACTAGCTTTCTTAAGGACCTTGGTTCGGTTGAATGTTTTATCACCGAACAACACAACTAAACGGTTAATGAGATCATCTTTTAAATCTTGATTTTGGGCATTCCACCATGTACATATGGTGGGCTGAAGAGCTCCAATGTAATATCACTTAGATGTTTATAAAAAACATCATTTCCTACAAAATGATCATGGGATCAATAGTCTAAAAAGAGCGATCAATAAGTAAATTTCAATTGGATTATATATAATAATAATTAAAATATTTTAAAGTACCTGGGACCTTCTCTATCTTTATGGGAATGAAATCCTCGGTCACCACAAGTGTGACCAGCAATGTTCCCGTACTAGTAATACGGAAGATCTAGGAAATGCTGTTAAAACATCACCAGTACCAGTGGCCTCTGCATCCCTAGGTACATGTCTTGATGTTTTTGGTATGTGTTTGCTGCGAGGGTGCATTAACGAATGCCTGCATGGTATGTGTTGCCGACGCTTCAGACGACAATATAGGCACGGATGATGGGGTCAAATGATGTGATGTATGCATAGGAAGATCAGGATGGACACTTGTACCAACCCTTACTCCTTGGGCAACACTTGTAGTACCCTGATCATGGCCAGGAGCATCATGAGGAGGCAAATAACCCTATAAAAACAACACATATTTTAGTTCATGACATAAAAGAGTACAAAATATAAAACCATGAATGAACTTATGTTATAATTAAAGACCTCATGACAGCTTACTTGCAAGTTTTGTAATCTCTCAGTCAATATTTTAACCCTCTCTCTTCTCTCATCTATTTGAGGCACTATGAACATCAACTTAACCATTTCTTCATTGCATTTTTTTTGGATCTTCTTTATTGTATCGAGAGGGTTTGTTGAATAAGTGATGTCATCATCAAAAAATATTGACTGCACCTCACTTTGGATGCTCTCTTCTACTGTTGGTTCCTTTCCCCAATCAATCGACTGCAACAAGAATATTAAAAACATTATCGAAATTAACCCAAAAAATTTATGAAAAAAACATAATAATAAAACATTTTGCTTGTATCTAATTTGTACAATTACAATGAGCTAAACCTGTTAGGTAGAAGCCCCTGAAGATACATTATGATCTGTGCTTTGGGCTAGAGCCTTCTCCATACTATCAATGTCCCCCTGTGACAAAAATTAAATATTAAAAAACATTACCAAAATGAATCCAATAGACTTATGAAAAAAAACATAATAATAAAATGGTATATTGGAGTCATTAATTGGAGGTTAGGTAAAATGGTACATAGTATGTACCACCCCCATAGTAACTGTGTTTGTAACTAAGTGATTCAAATTGTAATCGATTAGCAACTCTTCCCTTGCAGTTATTGATTTTATCACACATACGAATACACGGTTTCCCTCGCGTGCCTCGAATATGCAATTGGGTTGCTTATTTGTTGACCCAGGTCATGTACTATTTATAAACCCTACAATATTCCCTGATGCTTTTGGCCTTCCATCAATGTATATAGCCACTCCTCTATTTTGATCCTAATCTTTTAGTTGTATATAATTTGCTGACAGTGCATACCTACACATACTTCATGTATATTGAACTAGTTGCATCCAATCTTTGTAACTATAACAGGGTCCAACATACTCCATCAATTCAGTAACTGTGTCGTAACAAACCTTTATGCCGTCCATGCAAAATAGGCCCAAACCATGTAATGATGATGGTGCTATGCGATATATCCTCTCATTGACACAAAAATTAGTGTTTATTGGAGGAAGTGTTGATGGTGTTTTCTACACAGCAACAACTCAGACAGAATACAATATCCTATCTCTCTTGAAAGGTAATCTTCAATAATAAATTGCTGAAAATCACCCCAAGGTCTCTCGGGTGTCAGGTCATGACAATGCATAAACAACTCAGATAATATGTGAAAATGCTGGTAATCACAATCGGACCTTACTACAAGCAAACTGTACCTTTCCAATTTATCAGATTGTGCAATATGATGATCTCAAATCCTAAATCTAACCAAATGATAAAGAAATAGCAAAAGATAAGGGTGCAATAATATGATAAGATCTAAACTATCCCTAGAATGAACAATGCAAATAACAGATATCTGGAATGGACCAATCTCGAGTAACCAATTCTTGATCAACCCACAATGCAATCTCACAAGAACGGTGCAATCTTCTAAGGTATATAGATTTTCAAATCATAGATATTCATCCACAACCGAACTTAAGCACATATAAATATATGGTCCGGGTTGACTTCACCAGCCTACTACAATCAGATAGTTACTGGGAGTATAGACCAGAGATTGCTACAAACATTCCAAATATGAAATCATGAACATCATTCACCAAACTAATCTAATTCTCAACACTAAACCCTAAATATTTAAGCAATTTGAAAGATGAAACAACAAGAACCATGCAAGATAAAATAACACAAGAGATTTCACCAGGAAAACCACAATGCCTTCTATTGTATTAGATCACCGAAATGCTGCAACAATTCCACTATTTTGTTACAATATTTGCTTCAAGAAATTGACTACTACTCCTACTACAAAATGCTCTAGCTCTTACTGATCTAACCTGACTCTATTATATCTTCTCTTTTCTTCTATCTAGTCCCTTACAATGAGGCATGAATGCCCTTTTATAACCAATTCTCAAGACATGTCGGCCCAGCCAAACATTTACAAAATAAAACAGCCCAAACAAGTCAGCCTTAGGAATTCAAAATAAGGCACACATTAAATGCCGATATATCAACAAGGTGGGCCTAGACACAATCCCCAATGTAGTCTGGATCAATACATGCCCCATAATAATAGGGAAGCACAAATCTCAAAATGGCATTAACTACCGCCTCCCTTATCCTTACTCTGGGCCAACGATCCTTGAACCCTCAAAAACACTTTATCCAGCTCGGTGACAGGTGACAAAGGAAAGATTTTAAGCCGACATTCAATGGAGCCAATCTCCTCTTTTGACTGCTTAACAGTCTTATTCCAATCATCTTTATGGGCTTGATACTTATCCATTACTGCTAGATAAGTTGCAGCATCATCCAACTGGTGTCCTGTTATGACATTCTCAGAATCAAGAGCATACACATCATGCCACCACTCCCTTAATTGTTCCAGGCTCAGATATTTAGGAGCAATCTTCCTCCTACCAGTCATAACCTCAAAAAATGCAATGCAGCCCTCATAGACACCAGTTAAATCACCTTCTATCAATTTCTTTCATTTCTAAATCTTTCTCATGACTTCTGCCGAATCTGCAAAGCCTCAAACCATTCCCAAGGCTCACTAAGTCTGGAGGAAGAAAGGATCCCATTCGCAGCCAACTGATCTTTACCATATTCCATGATGACTTTGGATTTCTGCAACAGGAGATCAATATCCTCCTTATCCTAGGATAGCACATATTCCAACAGTTCCTTGGCTCTGACTGCATCTTTCCCAACTGAAAAGATATCCTTGATTGCATTGTCTCCTTTTACTTGCACATCCTTCAACCAATCCATTGTAGTTTGAGCAGAGGCTTTCATCTTTTCAATCTCGGAGATGGTTTCCTTAGGCAGGAAACTAGGAGTAGCTGAGGAAGAAGGGTGGAGAGATTGCAGAGGTTTCATCACCTCTTCCAAGCATTTCTTAAGTCTCTCATTTTCCTTTCTCATCTCATGCTTGGTCTGAGTCTCCTTCCTTAATCTGTCAACTATCACAGCACTAGACCCTTCATACTCCTCAATGTCCTGTTCCATAGATGTTGGCCCAAGGTTAAAAGTCTGCACATTATAATCTTCACCAGTGACATCTTCTCTGGTCTTGTCTGCAGCAGGGGTGGCAATGTGGATAACTCTGTTGTTTACCTCATCCCTTTCTATTCTTGAAACTACCTTAGCTGCCTTCTTCTTCTTACTTTTACCGATCTTAGACAGCATCTCATCCCAATCCAAAGGAGTGTCCTCAACAACTTGTTTCTTCCTTGCAATCTCCTTTTCAAGCCAATCCAGGACAACAGGGTCTACCTGGATTTCCTCTGTTTTTTCCTTTGCATGTTGTTCTGTTGTTTTATCTTCTTCCTTTTCAGGGAACTGCTCACCTTGATCACCTTCTTCAACCTCCACCTCTTGCACCGGCGATGGGGTTCTAATAGGAATACTTTCTTTTTCAGGTGACTTATGGCCTTTGCTACTTGCCGGAGAATCTTCATATTGGACTAGTGGAGAAGGATGTTTTTCTTTTTCTTCAACTTCAAGCCTAGTTGCCACACCAAAGAGCTCTCCTTCCTTGAAAGGTTCTGCCTCTTCGCTAGTCTCATGTTCTTCAAGAGTCTCCTGGTCATGCATGCTTGGTGGAGGAGAAGCAGGCTTAGATGGCTCCACAACTGGTAATTTTGGCAGAGGATCCATCTTTAGCACAGTTTCCTTAGGGGATGGAGTCCTTGATCTCCTCGAATAAACCTTTGTTTTCTCCCCTGAACTCTCCACATCAATAATCAGAGTCTCATCCTTAGAGGTATCTCGACCTTTCTTCTTTGAAACTCTAGATGTCCTTGTCTTCTTTGGCGGTGGAGGAGCATCCTCTTCTTGTGGCTTTTCAACTCCTTCCTCATCAGAGGACCTGCCTATCTTCAAAGCCCGACTTCTTTTCTTTCCTTTTGGCTTTCTTTTTGGTTTCGGCTCACTTTCTTTAGGGCCTCTGATTTTGATTTTGAACTGTGAGCTCTCTTTAGTTTTCCCTTTGGGGTCATCTTCCCCGGATTCTTCTAAAGTAGACATAGGATTCAGGTTTCCCATCAAATTAAAGGTACAAGGTACCTTCTCACTCTCCAGCTCCCAAACCTTATGCTTTAGCCATGAAGTAGTGAATCTCATGACAGGGGCCATCAGGTCTTCCAACTCAGTGACCTCATCATCATTCCAACTTACCTCCCCAATTGATCTGTCCTTAACAGCCTCATAGGCATGATCTTGCACCAGGTTTCCATCATCCTCTAGCTGGTCAGGGATTAGCTTAACATTGTATTGCCTAATCACATCGATAGGAAGCCTAGAGTACCTTTTCTTCCTTGCCTCAAAATCATCTTTGATATTGGCCCAATAGTCTTCTAGGTCATCCTTGTGGCGGTACTCTTTGGTAGCCTTCTTCTGTGCTTCCTCGGTGATATCAAAGTTCGTTCTCTTGGAGTGGAAGGAGAAACCATGAGCCGCCAATTCATCACCTGCTACATGTGCTGATTGAATGGAAGGGCACACTTCTGCTATGCCCATTCCAAGAGGGAAATCCCCACCAAAACTTGTTTTATGCTTCTCCTTTTTGACAATTACATCGAACTCACATATTTGTCTAACCAACTCCAATAACACAATATGATCAGTAGGATACCTAGGTAACCTGTATGGAGCAGCCAAGCATCCATCAATTCTAATGTAGGAGAAGGTGGGAAACAGAATGAACCAGGCCCCATATCTCTTTATCAAATCCTTTGCTCCATCTGACAGTCTCACATGCTTGGAATTTTGAAGCATCCTAGTGATGTGCATCGTGAATGCATCATTAGCTCTTCTATAATCCCTGTGTCCTAGATGCAATTTTGGGTAAATCTCATAAACAATGTCCTGTCCAAATGTCCCCTGTGGATTCAAACCCTTGTATGGGTAGAATCTAGCTAGCACATACACCACATAAGAGGACATGGTGAACCTCTTGGTTTCTAGGACGTCCCTCAGCTGTTTGTCAATTATAGTGCTAATAAGTCCTGCCCAATGATAGTTGGTTCCTTGTTCAATCTTATTAATCACATGGACCATCCAACTTTCCAATATTCCAGCACTCTTCAATCCTACTACCCTGCTCAAAATGTAATTACATCATAAATATTTGATCTAAATCTAACCCTGTGCAACTGCTTGGGCAATTTAGAGTAGTGTGATTTTGGCTTCTCCAACTAGGAATTGATCATCTATTGAGCTTTGGCTAGCTCATTCTCATAATATGTTCTAGCCAAGTCCATGTTCAGAGCACACACAAAAGAAAAATCCGGCATGTCAAAGGCTTGGGCAATAGAAATAGGACTGAAATTGGCCAAGACTCTCTCTTCAGTGCTGACAACCCTTTGCGTGTCAAAGTCATACTGTCAGGCACACTCCAGGATTAACTCATAGCACTGGATTGCAGGAGGAAACCCTGCCACATGAACCAGTCTGGACTTCATCGTTCCCTACCTTAGGACCGACAGATCCTTTTGGGTTGTCCTCTCTTTAAACTCTTCGTATCTCTAGGCTCCAACATTGGTGTCAGACACTTCAGACCACACAGAAGATATCTTGCTGTCGGGGAGCTGGTTCTTGGTGTCTAATCTTAACCTCTCTGCCTCTGAAATAGAGGATCCTTCCATGTCACCTTTGGATTTTCCTGCTGCAGCCTTGCTTGATTCAGCCTGCATTTGCAAAATAATTTCATGAGTATCCAATTATCATATATATTCCAATCAAAGGGTTAGCATAAAATCATATAAAGCCATTAAAATCCATCACAAATCATCAGTCCCTGAAAATTCGGAAAACTAGAACAATCTGGGAAAACAAGGTAAGCCGGGAAAATCCAGTCGGGGCGGAATTTCAGAGAAATCCGACCCAGATGGATTCCTGCTGCCAAGGCATCATCAGTCAAATAAATTGTTAGTACGGACAAAAGATTGTGAGATAATCATGAAATTCATTCATTAGCAACAAGAAATTAGCATTTAGCACCTACTCCGTTAATCCTACCTTCAGGAAATTGAAAGAAGTAAAACCAGATAGGAAAATTGGAAAAGTCTGAATGGGAAGGATTTTCATGGACAGTTCAAATATTCTGGAATTCGCCATACTTTGCGGAATTAGCCGAAACCAGGAAAATCCAGGTGCGCCGGAATTCCGTGGACACCTCGGAAACCCGACGGATTGCAACACACGAACTAGTGACCGAATGATCATGCAAACTCTTCTACTTGGATTCTAATGGTCCTGAATATCGACACCAATAGACAAGACCTCAAATGCAAACGAATTCAAATTTCCAAAACCTTTAAATGACTAATCCTCATGGCGAAACAGTGATGCCCTAGTTTTGACAAATAAAAACCTCCTGCCATGAAAACCAGGGTTAATTCGAGGTTTAGAATACTAAAAGCATTCGAATCTTCACAAGGCAGGGAAATAGTTTAATCTTGGTGCAAGATATAAAACATCAGGACGGTTTAACCATTCTTAACAATTTCAAGCAAAACACCCAAAACCCTAATCTCGCCAAATATAATGAATTGCGCATCTAGAACAAAATCCCACCCCGAACACCCATCATCACTGACCCATCTGACATTTATTGGGAAAACAAAGTAGTGCATAGTGCGAGTGATGAAAATAAGGTCAAATCCTAATTCGATAAAACAAAATCGTGACCAGACATAGGCCAACCCGAAATGACCATCAATCAACATAAAATAGTTCAATCATCACGCAAACAGATGAGAGGGTCAGTGATAACCTACCATGGATTAGTCCAGATGATACTCGAACTCGAAGAAGCGACTGGAAAGTGAATACGCCCTAGCAATGAAAATCCAGACACTGGCACCCAAGCAATCCACACGCAAGCGGTTCAAGATCAATCCTCAAAGCTCGAATGAAAAATGCACTCAGATGCCAAGGCAGAAGACAAGTGAATAATGAAGTCCAAATGATGCTTAAAAGATTTTAAATCCACCCATATACGCATCTGAGCGAAGGTACCTCGGGCATTAATGAGTGACAATACATGTCTGAAAAATCCAGAAACCCGAGCTCGGGACAGAATTTCAGAAAATCCCAAGATACACGGAAAATCCAGATGAACACGAATTCTGCAGAAATGATAGAAACCAGGACTTTAATGAAGTTCAGGATTTGGCACAGTCCGGGAAAATCTGCCAAAACCAGAAAATCTCAGAGTCAAGTAGAAACCCGGATTCGGAAAATTCTGCAATAAATAGACAAAGAACCAAAGCCTGGGAAAATCCGCCAGAGCTGGAAAATCCCGGATTCAAGTCAAAATTCGGATTTTCACCAAAAGCCAAATTTAAACAATTCAAGCCTCAATGAAATACCAAAACCAGTAAGACCAATATCTCAAGACCCTAAAAAGACAAATCTCATAAAACCAAAGGTCAAAAGACATCATCAAAAGAGGGTCCCTACTCCAAGTGGGGCGTGTGTGCAAAACTGCACAATAGGAAGTTCTTGGGTACCCATTATTTCCGTAGATGTTTGTACCTCAAGGGAACCTCAACGTCATATGTGCTCTCATCATCATAAGAAGATGACCCCCCTTCAACAAGAAAAAATTCCATGTGTTTACACAATTTTCTTCTAATATTTTGACCTCTAGTTGATCTCCCTCTTTTAGACATACTACATGTCTCGCTTTCCTCTTCTCTTCCTGAATTTCCCTCGCTCAAGGAAGACGGATTTGACAATTACCTATTTGGTGGTACCTGCACTCATAAGGATGTTGGATGAAGTTCTTTCATGGTGATGTGATCCCAAGGTGACATTATGATTAATCTATCATTTCATCGCTAGAATTTCACAAGTTATAAGGTAATCAAGTCTTGATAGATTGCAAGCTATTGTTACTACCGTCCAAATGTGTCCATCACAAATCAAATCTACTTAACGTTTAACTCCCAAAATTTGTAACAAGTGTTAAATGTGACTATGGTCCACCAGTTACACAACCAAGGCCTCAAATGTATTCTCTAATTGTAATCAAAGGACTTTTTCTCTTCATTCAAGTAAATAAACTTGAAGGGAAACACTACCAAGTGGTTTATTGGACGCCTACATGACTAAAAATAACAGAAAATTTACATTTAATTTCCATATGTCTAAGTGGTTAATGGGGAGGGAATGTGTACTAGGCCTGGTTAAGTCATCATAAGTTTAGGCTTTGGCAATAAATATTTTTTAAGTCATATTAAATTTTCCTATGTCTAATTGTTAGGAGACTTTTGGTATGTTTTAAGGTAGGATGATTGATGAAAGAGCCCAAAGACTAGCCTTTCTCCATGGTATCCAACTACACATAGCAGCGGTCTTCTCTTATACAATTGGACATGATTTAAAGAACTTAGCTAGGAATTATTCATTTAACCTAAGGTTTTTCTCATAATGCCATCATTGGAAAAGTATGATCAAATTCTTCTATTATGAAGAATTGGTCTATGTGCCTCTAGTAATCACTATAAATGTTTGTAAGGATAAAATGACTAATTGCATCAGGTAGGAGAGAATCAACTTTGAGTTCTTCAAAGATTATATTCCTCTATTCATAATTTTAAGGGTTGTGTGTGGAGGAGGTTATCACTACCAAGAAGGGAGGAGACCTTTCCTTGTATTCTTTTATAATTTCCATTATTTGTATTTATTTTACATTTTACGTTTACAAATACACATGCATATTGCATTTACTATTTTCATTTTGTTTCTCATGTAGTTTAATAGTTTGATCGTTCATGGCCATATGTGTTGAAGATTTTTAGAATTTCAATTACATTAATTTATGGATATGTGTTGTATCTATAACACAAAACCATATGCTCTTTGCATTTACACTTGCATTTAAATACACATTTATATGCAGATATGATTTTGCTTTAAATGATATCATTTGCATTTTATTGATTTACAAGAGAGCATCCAATAATTGCATTTACATTTTACATTTAAAATACATATACATACATACATACATACATACATACATACATGCATATATATATATATATATATATGTGCATATTATTATTTGTAATGTATATCATTATATTAGGTGTTCATAAACAACCTATTAGGTCTGCACATGGATAAAAATTTATAAAATCATATCCCCCATACATGTTTTTTTGAAACCTAGGCTTGAACCTCTCATTTCACATGCTTTTCTTCACAAAACTATTGAGGACAGCAGCTATAGCTTCTTTATTTCTCATCATACACCCTATTCATGCATCCTTCAATTACAACAGTATCCATAGGGCCTCTTACATAAGCTATAGTAATCACAAAAGTGTAAGAGCCACTTTATATCATGTTTGGACTACAAAGCCTCCAAAAATAAAGGTGCTTTCGGATTATGATTTGTTGGTGAGTTGTATGGACAAAATCATTAGCACCAGCTCATTCTTGGAGTCTTTTGAAAGAGAAGCAAATCAGGTGGCAGTTAAGTACAAACCTTATAGTGTCAAGGTGAATGAGGTGATAAATTTTGATTATTAGCCCGATGAAAGAGTACGAAATGGGTAAATGTATTTAGCGAGGAAAGGTGAAAGGGTAGAATTTTGCTAGCGATTGACAAATCATTTATTCTTGGTTACAACATATTCCAGTTTTGTTTTTTGGTGATAGTCTAGGTGTAGAATTCTTGAAGTTTTTTTTTTGTTGCATCAACCATTCTCAACGGGCACGATGAACAAGAAGATTCTCTGGGAAGATTTTCATTGTAACAAATTTTTGGAATATCACAAGGTGGTCCGATTGGCTGGTGACACTTAGATATTTTTGGTCGAGTCTAGATGAAGTTGCAGAGAAAATTGTAAAGTCTGATGGTTTTAGGGAAAATGCAATTTAAGTTTTGAGTCATTCTATAGTAGGTTTTAAATTCATGGGGATTTGATGTTTTATGATAGTACTGGCATTTGAATTGATATGATTAATTTGAACTCATGTCTCTCCATTGTACAAGCATATCTGAATTTTGAATAAAATGATCAAGGGTTGTTTTGTTCATCTCAGCATTTGTGGTGTGTATGATTCTTGTTTAGGTTTAATTCAAGGAATTAATTAAAATGCTTGAATAGGATTGTAGGTGGATATGTTCTGTATAAGGATTTGATAAGTAGTATTGGGTGAGAATACATATTGATGAGATTGTAAAACAATGTTATCAAGGATCTTATATGTTATGTGTTAAATTTGTCATAAACCCTTAGATGCTTATAAATTTGACTCCTCAAAATGGATATATG
>VDFB02072274.1:58335308-58511234 GCA_007258455.2 Sequoia sempervirens
AAAACCATGAGTACACAAAACCACGTCTCAAAACCATGAGTATGCAAAACCATGGTACTAAGTTTTTCAAAATTAAATATTTTTCTATGTACAACTCACACATTAAATATCTAACCCATATTATGTACAACTTTACAAGTGTATTCAAATAAATATTTAATGTGGCTAAATACATCTTTTAAAAATGCACCCAAAATAAATATTTATTTTACATTATTAAATAATTCTTTTCTTGTACAAGATGTACACCTTATTCCTAACATTTTTTTTATGATTAATCTATTGACTATCATAATCTACTTTCAAGCACATTTTAAAACTGTTCTCAAATGTCTAATTCAAATTTATTAAACAATATATATTAAAGTAATTACATATATAAATTGTAGATAATAGCTATAAAATTAGAGTAGAATCCTCACTTATTATTTATTTTTTCTTTCCATAAAAACCTAAGTATGCAGAGAAAGTTTTCCATATTATCCAGATACTTATATTTATATTAATTGAGCTCTGTACATAAGGTCGTCCAGTGTATACATATTATCCAGACATTCTCCGTTATTCTTTTATGTAACTTGTGAAGCCATGACAACAAACCTACATTCCGATATAGTGAGATACGTATCTTGTACAGCCATCATAGAAAGCTCGGGGAATCTGCCTCCTAGGGGAAAGAAGACCAACCATTTCCTTCCAATTTACCACTTTTCATATCCTGCAGAAACATTTCAAGCATCTTGTCAATTAATCCCTCTGTTATTTTTGAAGCGTTGGAATGCTTGGGCGAAAATTGAATCGTCTTGTGAACAAAGACGATATAAATAGAAGTTGAAAATGAAAACTAATATGATAAATAAATCAAGAATTCATATTGGGTGGAGGGGGATCTTTATGTTTCTCAAATCTCATTAGGTATTTATTTTACGGTGGAAGGTAGCTCATGCCAACGAGAGTTATAATAGTGCATACTATGATTTTGCTTCTCCAAATCCCACCAGGTATTGATTTCAAAGAAGAGAATATGTTCTATACAAAATTAAACTTTAAATGATCTCTATTATCAACACTATAAATTTTTATATCTAGAAGTTAGATTTTCTTTTTAAATTTAGTAATGTTCTCTATGATCAATGTTACAACTTTATTCTACTATGTAAGGTCCAAACATATTTTATGGCTAACATCTGTGTTTAGCAAGAGAAAAGAGTTATGTAATTTTAAAATTTTAAAATACTTTCTCTCTCCCCAGTAAACCCACCGAGCAAAGTCACCATTAAACTGGTTAATAATTTAAAAAAAAAAATTCTAACATTTTTGATACTCCTATTCATGGCCCTTAAGGAATACAAGAACATAGGTAAATCACCCATAATACTAAGCAACACAATGGTTTATTTTGGTTATGCAAGCACTTCACCTTCATCCATGAAGTTATAGATCTATTTAGCTTGCTATTTTTTTTATGTTAAGCACTTCATCACATCATGTTTAAAGGTAAATAGCTATATAATGATATGTTATGGCCCACATTGTCTTCTTAATTTTATATTTATCTTCATGAGGTTCTTAAATGCTAATTATAGACTAGAATTAATTTTTTTTACAAGACTACAAGCCTAGGTTGTGTCATGACTACAAACTACATATTACCATTATACAAACCCATCCAATGGTCATCACATAACTTGTTTTATTAACACCTTATTATCATAACCAAATCTAAGTATATGTTCACATTGAGTGCCATGTTATTCAGATAGGATGGAAAATGCATTGCACCCCTCAATATCCTACTATCAACCTCGGTACTAATCATAGACACTAGCTCTTCAAAACCAACAACATATTCCTTGATGACCAATCTTGTACAACATGAAGGATTAAAATAAATGGATTATCATATAATTGAAAACAATTTTCCTACTTAATGTAGATGACTTCAACCTTAAACTCTTAGGAATAATTCTTTAAAATAGTAATAAATTTACCAACCTTTAATTGTCATTTCTCAACAGCTAATAGTACACTTTTTAGATTACTTGATATTCCAAGTAACTCTAAAATTATTCCAAAGAGTTATCATAAACATGCAACTCTGTCAACTAGTAAGGTGCCTATACAAATTATTAAATATCATGTTGTAATGTTGCAAATATCAGGACAATTTGAAGCTCTAGTAGAAGATATTGCTAAACATCATATATCCAATCCTTGAAACTATTAACTTGGGTACCATGGTCACCACTACTGACATTACCTCAACCTAAAAACCACATTTCTAAAAAAATGAAACTACACGTTAAGTTCAAATCAAAGCTCAAGTTGAAAATCCTTAGATTCAATGAAATTAGTTTGGACATTTCCTTTTCCTCAAATGTTAGTTTAGAAAAAATGCTTCTAAAGCATGCACACATCATAGATGATTTATCTACTTCAAGAAATAGGATTTTTGGTGTTTTGTATGCATGGTGTTTTGACAATATAGAAACAAAATACAAAGAAGGGATGAATAGAGAGGAGGGAATATCATTGGTTTGTGAAGTTAAGCATTCTAAGATCTTCAATGATTTAGGAAGTGGTAGTAATATAGATGTATGTGTGATCACAAAGGGTCAAACAAAATATTTTTGCAATTATCAATTAGCAAATCGACAAACATATGTTAGTTCAAGAAGTTATTAGCTTGCTAAAAGACATACAAAGGCTTTGTCAACTGAAAATCCCTTTTAATTTGAAATAACGACCTTCAACTACGACATTATTTATTTAAACACAAGCAAAAGAAGTAATATGACTATGATATCAATTGTTGAAATTGGATAGCTTTGAATATATTTCCTTTATTTATCAATTGAGAGATTTAAACATCCGCTAGATAAACAAAAAATATATGAACAAGATGTACCTCTATATATTAAATATTTAGAAATAATGATGAAATAGAATTTATATTTCTAACCATCAAATAAGTCAAATGGACATATACACTACAAGAGGAATGTACGTCTAGGGATGACCCTTGAAATAACCATAGACTCTAAAAATTGCTGAGCTCGTGAATTTTCTATCGAGTCATGCTCTAGTTTGCAGGTTTTAATAATTTTTGATCTAAATTGCTTGATCTTCATGAATGGGTTTTCAAGATTTGGAAGTGCTTCTTTGAAGGTGAGTTCTGTATCTTTCCATATGCAAAGATACCTGCATCACCTAATGACACACATATCTTTCATCCTTGGTTTTACAATTGATTTTATTATTAAAAGTAGGAAAGAATTTTTTTTGGTTAGAAACAGGTTGATCAAATCATTTGTTACATAACTTTATGAGAGAAAAGCATGCATACAAGTTTATGAATTAATCATAATACAAAGATTAAAGATACATCACAATATAATATGAGATATATTTTAGGAAAATCTTTGAGAGGAAAAAATCCAGCCTCAAAAAACATCTACACTCAATATATTATTCAACAATAAAACATTACAATACACTTGCATGTATTCATAACTCAATACAATAACAACCAAGTCAATCATCAAAAACCAACCACTAAACATGTGTCTATTTTTATAAAATTAAATTCATCTAAAATTAGCAAATAATAAGATGAAACCATATCTCAAAACCATAAATACACAAAACCATGTGTCTCAAAACCATGAAGAATAGAATCTCACTTATTATTTCTTTTTTTCTTTTCAGTAGTATGCAGAGAAAGATTTCCATATTATCCAGATACTTATATTTATATTAATTGAGCCTGTGCATAAGGTCGTTCAGTGTATATACATATTATCCAGATATTCTCCTTTATTTATATATTATGTGAAGCCATGACAACAAACCTACATTCCAATACAGTGAGCTACGTATCTTGTACAGTCATCATAGAAAGCTCGGGGAATCTGCCTCTTAGGGGAAAGAAGGTCGTGCAGAAACATTTCAAACATCTGGTCAATTAATCCTTCTGTTATTTTTTAAACGTTGGAAAACTTGGCTCAAAAGGAACCGTTCTTCAGTAACTGTAAAAGATCACAGTAGTTAACTCAGGAAGAATTGCTAATAAAACTGAATAAAGATGGCATGATTATTATACCAAGAAGATAATTTATACCCGTGGCAATCCGGCCTCTGAGGAAACGTTCACAATAATAAAAATTGAAACAGCAAATAAACAAATTATTATTCATAAATAGAGTTTAACTGATTTCAATAACTTCTTATAATCATTGTAATTAATCTGATACCAGATTAAAACTATTGACATGTAATTATACTCTTGACAGCTAACTGAACATCTAATGATAGCAAATTAGAGAAGACTAGACATATCTACTACTCTTTATTGACATGCTGATGACACATACAGTTCTGTTAAACTATTGTTGGAGTGTTATATTCCAACACACAATTCGATCTTTTGGTCTCAGCAGCAACAGTAATGCTAATTGTGATTCTTTTCGTTCCATAGTAGTTTATTTCTATACATTTCCTGGACATCTCGTAGCTTGTCTTAATGCTTGGGCGAAAATTGAATCGGTCTGTGAACAAAGACAATATAAAAGGAAATTGAAAATGAAATCTAATATGATAAAGAAATCAAGAATTTAGAGGGAAGTTAATGTGGACAGAGGTTATAGTAGTGCATATTAGGATCTTGCTTTTTCAAATTGAAGGGTAGTTCATGCGGATGGAGTTTATAATAGTGCATATTATGACTTTGCTTCCCCAAATCCCTCACCATGTATTGATTTTAGAGAAGATAAAATATGTTTTGTACAAAATTAAACTTTAAATGATATCTACAATAAAACAATTTTTAAATCTAGAAACAATATCCATGATTAAAGCTCTATATATATATATAGTAATGTTCTCTATGGTCAATGTTACAACTTTGTTCTACTATGTAAAGTCCAAACATATTTAATGAATAACACTCGTAGTTAGCAAAAGAAAAGAGAAATAATTTTAAATTTTTAAAATACTTTGTCTCTCCCACTAAACCCACCAAGCCAAGTCACCATTGACCTGGCCAATGATACATAAAATTTCTAACATTTATTGGTGCTCCTCTTCACAGCCTGTAAGGAATACAAGAACCATTAGATATAAAAACATCAAACAATATAGTAGTAACGTCTTGGATACTTTTCTTCATTATGACTTCAAACTATCACACAACCATTCATTTTAATGAGCATAGGTAAATCATCCATAGTACTAAGCAACACAATGGTTTATTTTAGCCAAGTAAGCACTTCACCTTCATCCATGAAGTTGTAGATCTATTTAGCTTGTTATATTTTTTTATGTCAAGCACTTCATCACATCATGTTTAAAAGCCATAAATAGTTATATAATGATATGTAATAGTACATGTTGTCTTCCTAATTTTATATTTATATTCATGAGGTTATTAAATGCTAATGATAGACTATAATTAAAATTAATTTTACAAGGCCATAAGCCTAGGTTGTGTTATGACTATAGAGTAGATACTACCATTATACAAACCCATCAAATAGTCATCAAATAACTTGTTTTATTAACACCTTATTAGAATATCCAAATCTAAATATAGGTTGACATTGCGTGTTATGTTATCCAGATAGGATGGAAAATGTATTGCACCCCTCAATATGCTACTATCAACCTAGGTACTAATCATAGACACTAGCTCTTCAAAAACAATAGCATATTCCTTGGTAACCAATCTTGTACAATATGAAGAATTAAAATAAATGGATTATCATATAATTGAAAACAATTTTCCTATTTAATGTAGATGACTTCAACCTTAAACTCTTAGAAGTAATTCTTAAAAATAGTAATAGATTTACTAACCTTTAATTAACATTTGTCAACATCTAATAGTACTTTTTAAAATCATTTGATATTCCAAACAAATAGATAAAATTATTCTAAAGAGTTATCATAAATATGCAACTCTTTCAACTAATAACCTGTGCATATACAACCTAAATCTAAATATCAGCACAACTTGAATATGTTTATTCTTTGAAACAATTAACTACTTGGGCACCACTAGTGACATTACCTCACCCTAAAAATCACATTTTTACAAAAATGAAACTGCACTTTAACCTCGGCTCAAAGCTCAAGTTGAAAGTCATTGCATTCAATGAAATTTGTTGGGACATTTCCTTTTCCTCAAACACTAGTTCCCCTTTACAAGCTTATGAAAGAAAAATTGCTTCTATATCATGCACACATCATAGACAATTTATCTACTTCAAGAAATACGAATCAAAATTTATTTTTGTTGTTCTACTATGCAAGGTGTTTTGGCAACATAGAAACAAAATACAAAGAAGAGATGAATAGAGAGGAGGGAATATGATTGGTTTATGAAGCTATGCATTCTAGAATCTTCAATGATTTAGGAAGTGGTAGTAACATCGATATATGTGTGATGATAAAGAGTCAAACAAAATATTTGTGCAATCATCATTAGCAAATCCACAAACATATCAATTTGCTAAAAGATTAATTTGAAATAACTGCCTTTAACTATCACATTATTCATTTCGACAGCTCAATACAATAACAAACAAGTTAAACAACAAAACAGTCAACCTCAACCACTAAACATGTGATTGTTTTTATAAAATTAAGCTCACACAATACAACCAAGTGGTTAGTGAAACCATGTTTCAAAACCATGAGTACCCAAAACCATGTGTTTCAAAACCATGAGTACACAAAACCATTGTACTAATTTTTTAAAAATTAAACATATTTTTCATGTACAACTCACACATAAAATATCTAACCAATATTATGTACAACTTTACAAATGTACTCAAATAAATATTTAATGTGGCTAAACACATCTCTTAAAGATGCACCACAATTAAATATTTATTTTACATAATTAATATTTCATTACAAGATGTACAACACCTTATTCTTAAATTTTTTATAATTAAATTTGATGACCTGTTGACTACCATAACCTACTTTCAAGCAGCATTTTTTAACTGTTCTTAATCTCTAATTCAAATTTATTAAACAAATTACATAATAGTTATAAAATTAGAATAGAATCCTCACTTATTATTTCTTTTTCCTTTTCATAAAAATCTAAGTATGCACAGAAAGATTTCCATATTATCCAGATACTCATATTTATATTAATTGAGCTCAGTGCATAAGGTCGTTCAGTGTATACATATTATCCAGACATTCTCCTTTATTCTTTTATATATCATGTGAAGCCATGACAATAAACCTACATTCCAATACAGTGAGATACGTATCTTGTACAGTCATCACAGAAAACTTGGGGAATCTACCTCCTAGGTGATCTAATATTTACGCTGGGACTTGATCCCAACATTTGATTACAAAAAGCAGTTTACACTGCATTTTAAATATAATATATAACTAATACAACAGCACATGCTTATGCTTTGAAATAAAATTAAGGTACCCTCAGAATGAATGGGCTTCTTTCCTCCAGAAAAACTGTCCAGAAGGCCCACCAGGGGGAAGCATAGCTACCATTACACAGCTGTGGGCCCCTTCAGAGGGTGTTAAGCTTCCCAGATAATCAGTCATGTCCGTTTGAACATCCCCTGGATGCACATTATTCACATATATCCTTCTCTCTGATAATTTCTGAGCGAGCAGGCGAGCATAAGCATTCAAAGCAATCTTTGACAGAGAATAGTGGGGTGTAAAAGAAGGCCAACCTTTTCCTTCCAATTTACCACTTTTCATATCATGCAGAAACATTTCAAGCATCTTGTCAATTAACCCCTCTGTTATTTTTGAAACGTTGGAAAGCTGGGCTCGAAGGGAATCGTTCTTCAGCAACTGTAAAAGTTCACAGTAGTTAACTCATGAAGAATTGCTGATAAAATTGAATAAACATGGCATGATTATTATAGAAGAAGGTATGTTATACCCGTAGCAATCCGGCCTCTGAAGAAACGTTCACAATTCGACCTTCTGGTCTCAGCAGCGGCAGTAATGCTTCTGTGATTCTTTTCGTCCCATAGTAGTTTATTTCTATGCATTTCTTGGACAGCTCGTAGTTTGTCTTGAATGCTTGGGCGAAAACTGAATCGCTCTGTGAACAAGAACAAATTTAAAAATACAATCAAATTAATATTAATGTTCATAAGTAATCATAAAGGATATTGAAGTTGGAAATGAAATCTAATATGATAAATAAACCTTGAACCAATGTTGGGTGGAGGGTAGTTTCAGATGAAGGTTATAGTGATGCATGTTGGAACTGTGCTTTGTCGATTCTATATTGGGTGGAGGGCAGTTCCAGACAGAAGTTATAATGATGCGTGTTAGAATTTTGCTTTGCCTATCTTATATTGGGTGGAGGGCAGTTCGAGATGACAGTTATAGTGATGTATGTTAAAACTTTGCTTTGCCAATCCTATACTGGGTGGAAGGCGATTCCAGACAGAGGTTATAATGATGCATGTTAAAACTTTACTTTGTCAATCCCATATTGGGTGGAAGGGGATTCTAGACAGAGGTTATAATGATGCATGTTGGGATTTTGCTTTGCCGATTCTATCAGAAATTAATTTCAGAGAAGAGAAAATATATTCTGTACAAAGTTAAACTTTACCAGTAAATCATATTGCATTTGTGAAACGCAAGCAGCTTGAATTGCAGCTTCTTTATCAATGGTGGTACCAAATACACCAGCGTTGTTGACCTGCAAGAATCCATTCACCATAGCCTTATCATTTCAGAAAGTCAACCAAGATTCTTATATTCCTCACTGAAGTGGGTGTATTGTATGCTTAAAAGTAAACCCAAGTTTAGTATTGGTAGTTTAAGATGACTTAAATAACAAACAATATGCCAGTTGTTTAAGCTCAATCATACCAAGATGTCCAGACCGCCATAGTTATCCTTCAACCACATTGCAAACTCTGAAATGCTCTGCAAGCTCTGTATTTCCAGCTCATGGAATACAACGTTGTTGAGACCCTCATCATGAAGGCTTTTGGTGGCTGTCAATCCTCTACTGAGGTCTCTTGAAGTGAGAACAACAGTTAAACCATTTTCTGCCAACTGACGTACAATTTCCAAGCCTATTCCTTTGTTTGCCCCTGTGACCACGGCCACAGTCTCTCTACTCCACCACCTGCATCCACATTCATCATCACAAATCATTCTTTAACATTCCAAAAAGTTTGCAGACGCAAGCCAACATAATGAAACAGAACTATTCTTTTCCTTACTTGCTGTTGTCATCACCCTTTTCAAAACCCATTAGCTTTAAAGTGATAAATCACAACAAAAAACAGGACAAAGAATATCAAAAAGGTTTTGGGTGCATGACAGGTATTCCAGATGATGGGTATTTAAAGAACAAATGTGATGCCCTGTCGGCCAGGAATAATAATCAAAGGGCCCATGATCCATGAGTTCTCACATAAGAGCATGAGCTGCTGACTTCATAATTTTAGTATATAATATTCTTCTCTGTACTTCAATTGTAAGCAAATAGCATTAGTTGGTTGGTTGACAATGTGACAACGATGGATAGCTAAGCTACTCTATGTAACTCAAATAGTTTATAAGGAGGAATCTGATTCTATCATGAGCAAAATAGATTGCCCTAATTATTAGGCACACAAAGATTAGTGGAGCATACCTTGAATTTTTAAAGCAAATCAGTGTATTAGCCTTTTCACAGTTTTAGGCTGCGTGTGATCATGGAATTGGGATCCAACGTGGGAGGAGACCTTAGTGACATTAAATACTAAAAAACAGAGTCTACAGGTTATTCAAGTTTATCCTTAAATAAAGAATGCTTGCCAGAACCTTCACATCTAACTATTAGAATGTCAACGCGATGTGCATTTTACTATTAACATGCTAGTGGCGTCCCTATCAACATGGGATATATTTGGTAGAGTTTGGAGTGTCCTTTGTCAAAGGCTCCTTTTGTCAACTCTTGTGTCACAACATTGTTGTGCCTTACTCATTTTACCTCATCTAGGGTTCAATTGCAAACTAGGGATAGTGGGTTTCATATTGAAATGGTAGAAAGTAAAGAAGTTTGATAGTAAGTTCAATTTGTTATGAGTTCAAGTTTTATTAAAAAGTTAACTTTTTAATTTTTGATAAAAAGGTAAATATATTAAATAAGGAATCAAAGAGAATTACATAAAGAAATTTTTAGATAGCAATAGTTATCATTAAAGTTTAAAGGATAAGAATTCAAAGAGGTTTTCTCCAAACTCATCATTTTCAAGAACAAATAGTAACAATGAAATCAATGAAATATAATATTTTGAGGAAAAATAATTAGACAAATCAAACCATATCGTTATGAAGGACATAAAGAAACTATGAAGATTGAGCAAAAGATAGGGATGCCCAATCTGTGACCTTCCAAGTGTGATTAACATTGAATGCCTATTCAACCAAACACTCCACAACAACATTGCACTCTCTTGGGATATGAACAAAGGAGATAGACTCAAGAATTTATAAAAGATGAAGAATTCATTCAACATAAGAATCCAATCTCCAATAAGACTCTTTAAGCCTTCCATTATTTAGAAGGGAGACCAAAATTATAGAATTATCTCACAAATTATCTTGCTCCAACCCAATTCACAAGCTTTGTCAAGAGTCACAAAGAGTGCCCAAGCCTCTATTTGATTATTAGTGTTGATCTCCATAGTAATAGAATAAGGGATTGAACTAGACTAACACTATCCTATCCAACTTCACCTATCTCTATAACAACAAGAAGAAACATCAGTGTTAGTTTAAAAAAAACCAAAGGAGGGGACCATTTACCAACTCTATACACCTTATTAGAAAATTTGAGATTGATAGTAAAATAAATATATCTAAGCAAATGACCCAAATCAAGTTGCCTCAAATCTTGAATATCATAAGGCACTAAGAATTCATCTACAAAATGCTTAGCCACATTGCTTAAATAATTAGTTCAAAATCTTTTTTCAAACATACCCAATAAGACTATTATGGCCTTGGAAGATCCAATAATTTCATTTCAACCCAAATTTCCAAAGATTAAAGACAATGCCAATATCCTAAGCCACAAAAACAATAGAAGTAGAATTTGGATGATATCCCAAACTATACCAAATATTAGATAGATAAGTAGAATGAACAAGAAGTTAGTTTCAGATGTGTCACCACTACCTCCAAAGACCATCAAAGAAGAAACACTAAAAGAAGAGATGAGTGACAAAATCCTTATTAACACCACAAAGAACACATTGGAAAGGGCCTTGGAATCCTCTCTTTCTTCTATTGTCCTAGGTAAGACATTTATTTTGGTAAAGTAACTCGAGAAAGAAATTACATTTAGTCCAAACAAAATTATTTGAGATTTTTTTTTTTTTTTGCCAAGGGAAGTTCAGGTGTACTCAACTTTATCTTGGTTTAATATATGATACCAATGAGAGATTGAATAAACTCCTTGAGGACCATAACCCCAAGAAAGAGTATTAAAATCATCTAAAGAACAACATGGTCACTTAGCCAAAACAAAAGATAAAGTTGGTTGAGCTTTTCAAGGATCTCCTCCCAAAGGATAAACACTAGGATCCGTCCAAGAATAAAGTTATATTTTTCCACCAAACAAGAAACAATAAATTTTGACACTTTACCAATCATATTCCAAAAATAATTTATTCAAAGAGAGTATATGAGGAGATGAGGTGATAATTGGTGGATCAAAATCCCATGAATCCAACAAAAAAGGAATATTAACTTACTAAAATTTATAATCTAGAAAAGGTCCTACTTAACAAGTAAATATTCTTTCTTAGGAACATTCCAAATCATAGAGCCTTTTGTAGTCGAAACTATTCTATGAACCACAATAGCAATAATACTTCATAAACACTTACATTTTAGAAGCTTGATTGAAGGTTAATCCTACAACTTGAACCATCTCCAATAAATTTTAGTAGCCAAGGCTTAACTATTCAATTTAAAGAGCCAAAAAATAAGAATTTTTCTTATTTTATTTTACAAACTTGGTCCCAACTAATAAGGCTCCATTTTTTGGTCCAAATTTGTTACCCAAAGAAATTTCTTAAAAAGAGAGTCAAACTCTTTTAGAAAACTTTTAGGAGAGGAAAGCACAAAAAATTGTAAAGAAAAAGAGCATGCAACATAGATTTTAAAAGTGTAATATTCCCTAAAAAAGATAACCATCAAAAGGTAGAAACACGTCTTTTAAACCTATCAGGAATCCTCTTCTACTAAATATGATTGGGATGCCTAATTGACGAAGGAATATCAAGATAATCCAAGCGAATTTTTCCTATTTTGAACCATGAAATTAAACTAATTATATTGAATGGATAAAGAAGTATTATATAAATAATTATTTTTTCCTCATTAATAAATCAATCAAAATCCACCGGTAACACATCCAAAGTGCCCCTAAAATTAACATCCTCCTATATTTTAGCAAGGTAGTATCATCTAGAAATTGAATAAGAGTAAAATAATCAAGATCCCTAGCCACATTATAAACTTGAATTCCTCTATTAATTCTTTGGTGGCTTAGGAACCTTCCATAAAAATGAAAAGATAAGGAGAAAGGAGATTTCCTTGTCACAATCCTCTAGTAACTTAAAAATGAGAAGACGAGATTTCATTTATAAGGAGATAAAAGGAAGAAGATATCGTACAACTCATGACCCACTCAATCCACCTTAAATAAAAAATAATAATGAATACATTCCTAATATATGACCATCTAACCGTATCATAAGTCTTAGACATGTCTAGCTTAATAAACTTAGATTTCTCCTTAGAACAACCTAGAGAATGAATGACTTCGAAATAAATAATAATACTATCAATTATTTGGCACCTCTTTACAAAACCAACCATATTTTAGATGATATCAAAGAATCCAAAATCCATTTTAGGTTATCAATAATTAGTTTGGTGATGATCTTATAAGGTAAATAATAAAGAGAAATAAAAAAAAAAGATCAAAAGAGTTTTCCCTTACTTTCTTTTGAATTAAAGCTAGAAAAGTTAAATTATAGTTTTAAGCATTTATTTATTAGTCTAATATTCACACACAATTTCTAAAAATATCAATAGGGAAGCCTATGTGGCTAGGAAACTTACCTTTCCTCATTTTGAAAACAAGTTTTTCCAATTCTATAAGATTATGAGGCCCCATAATAAAACCATTCATTTCCTTAATGAAGAAATAAGGGATGCAACCTAAAATAACCCTTCCTCCTATACAATTTTAGGACCATTTTCCTTAAATAAATAAGATAAGTGAGAAACAATTTCCCTACTAATCTCTTGACATGATGAAAAATAATTTTCTTGAGGAGATAAAATAGAATAAGTAACATTACTACTTCTCATTTCTTTAACATAACTATGGAAAAGGAAGGTATTTTTATCCCCCTTATGAAGCCAATTAACTATTAATTTCTACTTCTAAAAAATATCCTCCCAAAGTTGCTATTCATGAATTTCATTAGACAAAGATAATCCATGCTAAAGTAATTCCCTAGTTATATTAAATTCTTTGACTTGTAAAGTAAGATCATTCAATTTTGTATGCACCAAATTCTTATACTAGATATATGTATTAAAGAAGGAATAAAAAAGAATCACATAAATATTTTCAAATAGAAGTAGTTATCACTAAAGTTTAAAGGGTAAAAATCCAAGGAGAGTTTCCACAAACCTACCACCTTCAAGAACCAACAATAATCATGAAATCATTAAAACATATAACATATTAAGAAAAAATAAAATAGACAAATCAAGCCATATCATTATGAAGGACTTTAAGAAACTATAAAGATTGAGCAAAAGATAGGGATTCCCAATTTGTGACCTTCCAAGTACAATTAACATTAGATTCATAGATTTATGTAAACACTTTGCAACAACATTCCATTCTCTTGGTATATGAACATTCTAAATATTAGAATATGATGTACATTTTACCCTAATGCTAGTGATGTTACTATGAACATGGGCCATATTTGGTAGAGTTTTGGAGTGCCATTTTTCAAAGGCTCACTTGTTAACTCTTGGCATCACTCATAATTTTTTGTGCCTCATTTTTCAACTCTTGGCGTTTCTCCATTTTTATGCCATTTCACTTTCCCTCTTCTAGAGTGCAATTATACAAATTATGTAGAGTCCAAGCCCATTTGAACTCAACCTCTTAGCACTTCATAGCAGACCACAAGCAAGGGAAATATGCATGCATTTTGGATTAATCAATTCACCACCAAAATTCCACCATGACATTCACAAGGTTGAGGAGGTAGGTTTTGTTATCTTTTTATTATACAAATTGAATTAAATAGAAAGAGAGAAGTTATTTTGATTCAATTTTGTTTAATTTTTAGGAATTGAAAAATCTCCACCAATTCATGAAAAACCTATTCAAGAACAACTACAACAATCTCCTCCAAAAATTCCTTGACATCCTCCAAAGATGCAAGAAAACATCATAGGAAAAATAAAAAATAATTAGAAAGAACTTTGAAAATATTGATTGAAAAGTTGAGAAATTTGAGTGGGACTACTTCCTGCCATTCTACCCTCATCACTTCATTGGAATCTATCATGTCTCACATAAATTTCATGAGTGGAAAATTGACATTTGGTCAAACAAGAGGGATGAAGAATGACAATATTATGCCACCAAATTATCCTACAAATAAGTATAAGAAAAATTTAAAAATCTGACTTGTGTGCATTGTTCATTGACCCACAAACTAATGCACCCCTATAAGGTAGTTGTAGGAGGATCCCTTTCCATTGGTGCCAAAACCAAGGGATAAATAATATATTTTGGGACATGTGGTGGACCACTTTTGAATATCCTCCATGTAACAATAATGAGGTCCCACATTACTTTTTGAGGAAAATCTATTGTGAGTTTTTCCTAGAAACGAGATCCAAAACTACTTAAATGACATTTAGTACTTGGGGGCTTTGCATAGGATAGAGAGGAGTAACGTTGTGCCTAGGACTAGGCACAAAGATCCCTTGATAGGTCAAACATTGAGCATGTCATGATGCCTTCTGTTGTGAAGGAGAGTGTTGAGGTGGATAACTTAGAGTCCATCAACTCCATTGCTCAAACCTTGTTACAACACACTAGACCTTTAGAATAGAGTGATGAGGGTGAGGCTCCCAAGTCTTGATGTTTGTACCACATTTTTCAAAACTTTGGGTCTCTTTGTGATTATGAATCCAAGGATGCTCGAGATGCACGTGGCCAATAGCAAGGAACATCCATATTGGATGAATTGGTGTGAACACAAATGACATGTTGGATACAATATTTGGCATTGATAGATAAGTAAATTTGAGCAAGGTTGAATTCAATTTACTATATTTCCTTTTGAAATATAAGATTAACTAAATTACTAAATTTATTTTAATAAAATTTAAAGGTTAGAGTGTTCACCCTACATCTAGTATCCCTTCAACTTTTGATTACATGACCGTGTCAAGTCTACAAGTATGTAATTAGTACAGAAATAGTAAATATATACTTTCATATAAATATTTTTACCTTATATAAATGGTAATCTTAAAATTCACATTGGATATTGAACATGTGAATTTTGGGCCTTTGAAATCAAGATCTATTAGTCAAAATGGCCATGCATCTTTCATTGAGGTAAGCTTGAATATTTTTAATCAATATGTTTGTAAAATAATGTTAAGTATATTTTGGTAAAATAAAGTTGTTTCATTTTCAGTTGATGATATCAGTTCGAACTCCTCCCAATATTCATCGCAAAGTGGAGGAGGACATTGCCAAAATATTTTTATCTTCAATTCCTTTGACAAAGGTATGAGCCAAATTATTAATTCATATTCTATTTGGTGTTTTATCATACATCCATTAGTTCAAATTTGAATGGTATTCATTTCTAGTTTAATTTTTTTCTTGATGCTTGCTATAGGGGGTCACAACTCTAGTTCATGCAACTACCCCTTAGATGGATGAAGAGAGGCAATGATTTTTTAGAGTAATTATGAGACAACAATAATAGATTATTCCCTTATATGTCATTCTATAATTTAATTTTTATATATTAATTTATATATTTTTTATTATATTAGGTGGAGCTCCAAGAAATTTTGGAGAGGAGGTCAAGTTAGCAGGTTTGAAAGGAACCATCATTTCTTTCCTCACCATCCAGTCAATAGGAAAAGGCTCATGACCTCTTCTCTTTCCCTAGAGGGAAGTGATTACATTATGACTTTTTTTTTTTTTGTTACGCCAGAGGTATCCCCATGACCCAGCCCAGCACCCAACCAGCCTTGCCTTGGTCTTACTTTTTTCCAAGTTGGGGTCCAAGAGGGGCGAGCTAAGGCAAGACTAATCCTCTAGGGATGCACACAATCACTCGCAAACCACGTGCATCGGATAAGCCCGGGCCTCAGTGTCGAACCCAGAACCTATGGGAAGCAAACCCACAGCCTAAGCCAACTCCGCTACCCATGTGGGTTAGATTACATTATAACTTTATTGTAATCCTATATGGAAATTTGTACATATATTTTTGTATTATATATAAATGTGACATAATATGCCTATATGAATTCGTTGTAATCTTGTATGGATTTCTTGTACATATATTGTAGACATGTAAAAATGCCTAGCGCATATCGCACATCCTAAAACTATATTTTTCCATTATTGGCATCATTAGCATCATCAATCCCCTTTTAATATGATTTCTATCATTTAACCCTATTTCCCTCTATTAATTAAATAATCGTGAATTATTTTATTAATTCACTATTTTATCACTAATTTAACCTCATTCATCTTGATTAATTAAACACTCGTTAATTATTTAAATATGTCGCTAACTTATTCTTCTATTTTAATTAAATAATTTTATAAATTAATTATTTAATTAAATATCAAACCCCCTTCTAATATTAAATAATTATCTTTAATTATTTAACTAACCTTTTTCATCATGCATAAAATAAATGATTCTTTTATTATTTAATTATCCTAATTTCTTTCGAAATATCTTGACTTAACTTAGTTGAGACATCATCCATTAATAAATAAACATTTTTAGTTATTAAATCTTATCTTCCACATTCGTCCAATAATTAATTAATTATTTAATTAATTTATATCATGCATCATTTCCTCAAATCTTAATTGACACTCTCTTTTAGTCAACTGATATTGATTGACCACTCTTCTGATAAATCACTTCTCTTAACACTTCAATCAATATCTCATGCAACCAGTTAACTAGAATCCTGCAAAGTTGCAATCAGTTAACTCGATAATCAATTTTCCTCTCATTAATTCTCAACCTTTGATCTCAAATCAACACCTCTTATTCGAGGTTGTTGATTCAATTTCCTAAAATCTATAAAATAACCCTTCATCCTTCATAATCATAACCTAAAATTTTCATAGTAAAGCCATCTTCTTTTGATTCTTGAGCAATTGAGAATTTATCATAGCATCTAGGTTATCACCTTACATCAAGATTTTGCAACTATCGTGGAGGCTCTTGTGTTGAAGCAATCTGACATATCAAACAATGTAGGTTACTCTAAAATGGGATGGTAAGGTTGTTCTCATTTTTAGATTTAATTGTGTCAATATTTTTATTAAATTTTGTTTGAATTCATTAACTTGTTTGTAATTACATTTCATTAGTATTGTGGGTTTTATTGTTTATAATAAATTCCATAATTTTCCCCTTACATTAAATGGCATGCCAGGTGGGACCCCTATCCCTGATCTAACATTTTTATCAAGTTTTTCATAAGTTGCAACTTCTAGAGCATGGTCGTATTTTACAGAAGTCGTAATTGTTAACGAGGTCACTACTGTTTGAAATTTGGGCACAGTCGTTTCAAAACAAGGTTGCTATCATAATTGGAGAAGTTCATTATTGTAGAATCATGTTGTGGTCATCTTAAAACAAGGTGATCTCTATTGTGTGAATAGGGTCACTTATGGGGTAAGTGCAAAAAGATGGGGGGGCAAAAAGGGGTCTTAAGTGCCACTTTTTTTTCTTTTCTGAAATCAGGAAATACTGACCTTGTAAGTGAAATTGAGGATAGTTACACTCAAAATTTTGAGATGCAACAAAAACAAGGATCATAGTGCTTCGAGTCTACTTTCTAAACTACTATTTTTTTTTTAAATGGTAGAGGTTATGGGGTTCAAAAGAGGGGTCCACATAAATTGGTGTTGTTTTTGTCAAAAAAACAAAACATAGCAACTTTTGTGGCTCCCTCAAAAGGTTAACATTTTTCTAGTATTTTTAAAATCACTTTAGTGAGAAATTAGCTAACAATGTGTAGTTTATGCTCGATTTTTCTAATAATTTTTTAATGAATATTTGATTTTTTACTAATTTTGAAAGTGGACACTTCCTTAAAAATAGAATTTTGATCTTGCTACCCCTATAAATTTTGAAAACTAATTGAAAATCATTTTTAAATATGTGTTGAATGGAGTCTAGTTTCTAAAAATGTAATTTATCTGAAGTTTTGATGAATGATTAATTTATAACAAAAAAAATACCAAACAATGGTTTTTTCCAAAAAATAGACACACAAACAAAATAAATTATAGATCAAAGGCTTAACATTGTCAAAATGTGAAAAAAATTACATCATTAGATAGCTAAGAGAGAGCCTAACATTACCCAGGTGTTTGGTTTGTTTGACCTTGAAACATGTACAAACCTGATGCTTAGCACGAACATGATTATGTGAAATATTATAGAATTTGAAAAAACATCTTTGGATGTTGGGAACAAAGTCTAACGCATGTGAATGTAAAGTGAAGCAAAAATGCCAATGTCAACACTTCACTAAGTCCAATGCATGTGAGCAAAGTGAAGCAAAAATGCCAATGTATGCCCCCACCTTAAAGTAATTGCTAAACACCATGCTATGAGCAATTTATTTAAGGTAGAAAATGATAAATGCGATGTGATAAAGGTTATCAGAGCTTATTTGAAAGCCCAATGCAAATGATATGTTTCCAAATTAAGTTGCCTAAGGATAAGGGGTTACCCCCAAGTGCAATGCAACAAACAAGAGAAAAAGATGAACACAATAGGGATCCATGGATCTAGGGTTAGTATACATCTTTTATATCGTAATATAAATGAGCTCAAAATTGACATCATTCCCCTAGATATTTATGGAACAACAAACATAACTAAATAATGACACATAGAGAGAGAATAAACAAATTTTTGGATCAACATGGAAGAGACGTAAACATCTCAATTCCTTGCATCATCCCATAAGGAAAACACAATAAAAAATTTATGAAATATATAAGAATAGAGGTACATAAAGAAGAAATTCATGATTAATTTACTTCCTTTGTATCCTTGTGCTAATGGAGCAACAAGAGTCATCCAAAGA
Source organism: Sequoia sempervirens (assembly GCA_007258455.2). Classification (NCBI taxonomy): domain Eukaryota; kingdom Viridiplantae; phylum Streptophyta; class Pinopsida; order Cupressales; family Cupressaceae; genus Sequoia; species Sequoia sempervirens. The sequence goes on from VDFB02072274.1 coordinate 58,354,758, forward strand.
AAACTCACAAACACAAAGACACTCCGAGCAGCACAACACGAGAGATCATATCATGTGGAAGAAAACACAAAGAACACATAAATCAAACACAATAAAGGAGTATCACACATGCAAGTTGACCTAAGTAGGTCATCTACATCCCAATCTTGCTCATCATAGACAAAAGGAAAATAACTAGCCAAAGGGACTACACCAAGTGTCGTACTAGGAGCATCACTAGGTTCAACACATGGTGTGTCACTCTCATCAATAGGATCATCACGGTTGCCCTCATATAAATTTATAGACTGAAAATAGCAAATTAAGCTCATTATGCACTTGTTCATCAATCTTAGCAATTTCATCTTCATCATCCAAATTTATCACCATGGGAGGTTTAATGATAATTTCAGTTGTATGTTCTTGTTCTATTTCTTTTTTTAGTTCCATTTCTTATTTTGGTGAAAGTTGTAATTCTTCTTGATTTATTTAAATAGGTGTTTGATTCTCATGTACTATTTTATTCTTTTCTTCCAACTGATGGGAAAGAGCATGATTCCTTCATCTATTCTCTTTAGCATTTTTATTTCTTCTTGTTTGGTTTTCAATTTGTGAAGGTGTAAGGGAGGGTTTCTCGATCATTGGTCTCTTTTCTTCCCTTAAAGGAGGAATTGAAGGAACTACCAAGGGTTGGGAAATCGATGTCTCTTTAGGTCTATACACTTGCTTTGTTTTCAAAGGCACAAAATGAATCATTCAATTGTCTCTTGGTCTTTTGTATGATATAGGTGGAGGAACTCTAGCATGAATGCCTTGATTACTTGGAAGGGCCTTTGCTTTAGGCATGGGTTCATCCATAACTGATGAGGTGGGAGGAACAACCATATCCTTGTTATTTTTAGAAATATTGCTAGGGGATATTTCTGTTATGTGCTTTACCTTAAACTTTTGATATGAACTAAAAAAAATTCTCATGAGGTTTAATAGGTTCCATAGGTTGAGGCCAAAATAAATCCAATAAAAATTTTCCATGGGAAGACAAAGGATTAAACCCATATGATGCACTATGTGTATTTAATCTTTGAATGGGAACTTTATGCACTTGTGGATAACCAACGTGATAACATTCATGGAGCATAGCCATGACTATCCTAGCTTCACATGAAATTGGTCCGATGTCAAGATGATAGAGAATGAGACGTCTAATTTTTTTGGCCCAACTTTAAGAGGAAGAGTGACAAAACCTATTGTAGGGTGAGCAAAACCATCATGAGTTTTCAACCATTCTTTTGATTGTTCATAAGAGTCTTGATAAATTTCATGCACATACAAGAACTCCTCATTAATCATATTATCTACACACACAAGATCAATGAGTATTCCTTGTGTATTTTTTAAATTGATACGTCTGGCAATATAGAGAGGACCATCAGGTGCATGTATGGATGTGTTAATATGGGTGAAAGAAATGTTGGGTAACAAAGTGGTTTGGCCCTTATGAGGTTGAACATCTATGAGATTAACTATAAATTGATTTTAAATTAAACTTTTATTTGTAGGTTTTTTATTTTTATTTGTTTTTTAATTTTCCTGTGAGTATCCTACAAACCTAACGACCATACAACCAGGGTCTGTGGGAAATTATTTTTTATAATTTTTGATAGTGGCCAACATGTTGAACAGTCTAGATAACTGAGAGGGGGGGTGAATCAGTTATCATAAAATAATTTCTTTACTTTGATTAATCCAGAGCAAGCTTATATCAATCAAATAATAATCAAACGAATATGAACATGAAAGCACATAAAGACACCATGCACAATGAACACTAGAATTTATGTGGAAACCCAAGAAGGGAAAAACCACAGAGAATGCTAATTCTCAATTATAAAACACCAGTTAAGGTGGTAACGGTTAAAGTGATTTTTACAAGGGATCACTGCCAAAATGCTCACTCTAGGTAAGGCTCACTGTCAGCAGGCTCACTGCCCAATTAAAACATCTAATAACAAAATAGTCTCACTAACAAAAATGAACTGATGAAGCTGCATCTACATATGCATGAATTTAGTTACAATTAAGAGCACAATATTTGTCTTCAACAAATTCAGTCATGAATCTTTTGCACACCTTCCTTGCACAACCTCTGCAAAGAAGATTACTTCTTCCTAACATTTTCCTTCAACTTTCTTATCGCATAATCCTTCACACACTTTTATCTGCTTGCACACACCATACTCCACACTTCCTACTTCATTGAACAAAATCAACTTTTACTTATACCATTGCATGCTTTCATAATCTCCTAGGTCGGCCAAACAAAATGTCTTCATAATCTCCTCAATCGGCCTAGCAAAAACATGTCATCTTGAAGAACAACCTTGAAATATTCAATAACGCTTGGCACACTAGAACCTGACCCAAAAGACAGGTCATACATAACATAATTATCAAAAGATAGAAAACTTTGAATTACATGAAATATATTCCAGAGCCAATGGGAATGCCACAACCAAGACCAAATCTTGATTAGTATCAATTTCATTATCAACTAGAGAAACACGATTAGACACACCAAAACTTGTAACATTCTACATGAGTGTCTGGATAGCAAGGATACTCGGAGTAAGCTTTGAGCACAACAACCAACATCAAAAGTTTAGACTTCATTATTCTGCATTAATTGTCTTCCACAAATGTCCCAAAAATAAATACTGCCATATCTAGATCAAGGGTAACATCCACACTACGCAACATCATAGCACTCGATAGGATAGATCATTTTTGTATATCATTCAGAGCACAACCTTTCGGATCTAGGTTTTGACAACAATGCTAATTCATCTCAACAACTTCTTAACACAACATAGGGTAAATTTTATACGAATATTTTTTTCTCAACCATCCTAGATCCAATGGTGAGGTTCATTTTGTATCAAGAGGTCATCTGTGAAATTTCCTCTGTGAAACCCTCATATGAAAGCACAATCTAAGAAATCCTTTTGACCTAAATTTCTCAAGCCTCAAATCTACAATGAACCTAATAAATCTACAAACCCTAAAATCCCAAATTTGCAAAACAACACCTACACATGTGTTCCATATCTTCCAATGCCTTATATATATCTTTCATATCCATGGATTCAACTTTGCACCAAATATACTCAACAAGGGTTATAAAAAATATGGAAGCTCAGACCTCCCATAACCATAAGATCTCTCACACCACTTGTTAGGAAATAATGCATCAATTCCCAATTCATCTAATCCATTTCCTACATAACCCCATGAGAGAAAATCATGCATGTAATCTTACAAAATAACCATAATACATAGATAAAAATAGAGAAGCCACAAGATAACACAAGATATACCTTAGGAAAACCCTCAAGAGGGAAGAAAAATTAGCCTCCAAAAGCATCCATACTCCATCTATTATTTAGTAATAAAATAATACATGCACTTAGAGTTACCACGAATACTTTTGAAGTAGATCAAGCCTCTTCAATACGCCATCCATTTTTCCAAGTATTTATCCACACATCCCATTCCATGCTTCACATATATGCACTCCTCAAAAAGACTCAATAATGACAACCCACTCACCCAGCCAGCCTTAACCACTATACATGTGTTTTCTTTTATAGATACAAGCTCACACAAATACATAAAAGTGGTAAGATAAAACCATGTACCACAAAACCATTGACCCCTCATTTGATATTAGGTAATAGTTTTCACTGTATTAAACACTTTCCCAAAATATTAAACTATTATTATATGTCTCCCATACATAAAATAATAAACCAATTGTAGTGTAGTAAAATGCATACCCTTGCATTTTCACACTTGTTTGGGCCCGCCTTTCTTTACTTATGCTTATTTATGGCTTAATTGGCCCTATTTTGCATCCACAAGCCCAATAAACTATATATTTTTATGGAAAATCCCGACAAACATCAAAAGATAAATGATCATTTAATGATTTTTTCTGACCCTGATTTTGAATGTACCTAAAAAGCTCCCTTTTTGGAGTTTGTACCCCAAGATTTGAGCCTTCGGACTAAGATGCCACCTAGGGAATCTTAGTCCTCCTTGGCTTATTTTTAGGATTTAATTTCAAATTCTAGTAGGATTTAGCCTCCTTTATTTAATAATTTCATATGTTAGCTTGTTGTGGTGTAATTTTGGGCTATTAAGCATGAATAAGTATAAATACAAGGTTCCCTCTCTCATTTTCTCATAACAAGATAACAAGCATTCAAGTATTCATTCCTAAGGCAAGTTTATGCATTCAAGAACAATTCGTCAAGCATTTGGAGCCATCATCAAGATTCAAGCATCATGTCAAGGGTTTAGTGCATCCATTCATGTTGTTGAGCCAAGATTGTGGATGTAGCATTGAAGATCTATTTACAACCATTGTTCACATCATATTCCAAGATCCAAGATCTACATTCTTCATGGCCACTACATGATAGATTGTAGATTTTCTTTACAAGAAATCATACAAGGTGATATCATTTACATGTTTCATGCTTCATTTCATCATTTGGTTTAATTACCAACAAGGGGTTTGACCAAGGCAAACCCCCATTCACTAACAGACAAGTTTTTTTCCATCTTGTACATTTGTGATTGGAGATCTAGGTTGAATTCTTGAAGATCACTTGGAGTGCAAAGTTGAAAAGTTTGCAAAGTTTCATTACAAAGTTGTCATCTTCACAAAAACTCGCCTACAATCTGAATCCAGAAGTTTTAGAACCTAAGATCAGAAGAGAAGCAAGTGCAGACCTTGGAGCTCAAGATCTTGTTTAGAGTTTGCAAAAATTCAGAATGGGACTAATACACCACCTTGGGTGTTTTAGTCCTCCCGAGCACATTTTTCAGAGATTCCTTCAAATCCAGTTTTGACATCCGAAGACTCTATATTTGCCCCGAAAAACAATAGCAAGACTAATACACCACTCTAAGCATCTTAGTCCTCCATAACACTTTTTGACAGTATTTTTACATTTTTGGAATCCTCACTACATTTCCAGACTTCCCAGGTACACATACCCTAACTTGGTGTAGTTTAATTTCATCATTTGCACTCATTATTTGACTTACATTTCTAATTCTAGGTCATTTTTCATATCACATTGTGTTTTCCAACACTCTCTTTTCCAAGCATTTGCTTGGTGGTGAACCCCTTAGAACTCAAAGAACCCCCTCCTAGGTCCTCCTCATTGTGAATTGACTCACCTTGTGAGGTTGTTAGTCAATCCAAGTGGGACTCCTAGGACATTAGTGAATGATTAGTGGAGAAAGAGTGATATCTATAGGTATCCATTTTTCCTTACATCATTTTGGTGAACCCGAATTTTAAGCATTCATTTCATTTTTGATTTGGAGTCCATTAAAGTCCTTAGATCTAGGTTGCATTCATTCTTGCATTGCATCTCGCATTAGTGAAATTGCATCTAGGGTTTCTCATATTTGCATTAGTGAAAGTGCATATAGGTTGTATTTTTGCTTTCTTGCATCATTTTATCTCATTTAAAAATTGAAAAAGTGCATTGTTCATCATCATAATTACATTTAGAAACATTGTTATTACATTAAAAATTGAAAAAAATTGCTTTCACTTTTGCATCCAATTGCTTGATACTAGTTACTTTTTCTAGCCTTCATTTGCACAAATTTTTATTTCCAAACATTAGGTCCCTGGGTAGACAACCTGGGAACATTGTTATCAAACCAGAATTGTCTGATTTTCTGCAAAAAACCCTTACTAGGACTAAAACACCCTTGTTGGCATCTTAGTCCCTCTTTGGTTTTTTGTTGCAGTACCATGTCTAAGTGATTTGCTATCTATTTTAGCTTCTAAAACCTTCAAATTTCATCAAAAGGACCAAGACACCCTCGGCATCTTAGTCCCTGTGGAATTTTAGATTGCAGTTTTCAGGATCTGAATCAGCGTTTATGTACTTATGTTTGTTGGCATTAGTTATCTATTTCAATGGATTGACTTTCTATTTCATTTATTTTACTAAATCTAGCTTAAAGTGCTTCATTTCATGCATTGCTCAATTCCAAATTTTTATTTACAACATTTCATCTTTCAGGTTGTTGCATAGTGTAATCAACAAATTACCTTGTTTCCAATCTGAAAATTGCATTTCACTTTTGGTCATTTCATAGCACTTTCTTTACTTTTCCATGATAGCATGTTTTCTTTCAAGAGATGTGGCTTTGAAATGGTTAAAAATGGATTGCATAAGTACAAAATCCCCTCTTATGAGTTAAATTTAGATTACACCAATGAGGTCATTAAGAAACATGTTAATCATCAAACCATTGACACAATCCTTAATATTACATTTCCCATTGGTGAGAATGATAGTGTAAACAATTATAACAATCATACTTGTTCTTCTCTCGATACCTCTCCTCTTAGCGATGAAGGTATCTTGGTAAAAGAAGGTACAAGCATTGAGAGTCTTGATTTTCCCTATCCTCCTCCCCCTTTGGAATACATTAGAAAATAAGAAGATGAGATCATTGCCACCACTTTGCTTACCCCAAATCCATCTCTCAACACCTCCCCTAATTGCAAGAAGGCTTTAGTAAAATAGGATATAATTGTGAATGATCATGAAAGTCACATTTTTTAGGAGGACACATGGATTGAAAGTGATAATCTTATCTCTCTCCTTCCTAATGTCCCTAACATTTGGAAAGAAATATTTGAACAAAACTATTTAACTATTCGTAATCATGAAAACCATAGTAGTCCTTCTCTTGATGCTTCCCCTTTTAGTAATAAATTTACTTTGCATGACATAACAATGGAGAGTGATGACCCTTTTGTTGGCCTCTCGCCTAAAAGCTCTCCTACTAGGGTAGATGGTATAGCACAAGAGAACGAGACCTTAGAGAAAGAGGATAAATTCATGAATAATCATAACAATCAAATACAACCTTCTCCTAATATCCTCATTATTGATGAACAAGAAAACCCAACCATTGATCATTCTCCTACTTACGTTGAAGTCATTTTATAAGAACCATCCCTTGAATGTCAAGAACATTTGGTTTGTATTTCTCCTAGAAACTCTCCTAATAGGGAAGACATAATAGTGGAATAAAATGAGAACATTGACGATAGTAATTTCTTAGATGAAGATGATGAAGTAACATTAGACTCCTCTTCACTAAGAGATCATGAAAATAATGATGATAATTCTAAATTTATGCACATTAGATACCCCTTGGAGTACTCTCCCGAGCCTAAACTTATCCTTTATCCACCCTATCCAAAACCACAAGTTCAAAACAAACCCGTCCTTATCCTCGCACCACCTAAGAATAATTTTTTGTAGCATCCGAGTTACAATATTGTTGCTCATACATACAACACTAGGAACAATCCATAACCAAGACAAACACCTTGAACATCCCTCCCATTTCCTAATCCTATCTTGCCTGGTGCCCCTCATTTTCCTTCACAAAGTGGAAAGGAGTACGATCTTGTTGAACAACTCAAGAATACTCCTGCAAAGATATCCCTATAGGGCTTAATTCAAAATTCACCTAATTATCACACCATGCTTCAAACAACCTTACAACAAGTTGTGGTTCCCTCTAGTGCAAACTTGAATGACATAGAAACCATGATTCAAGGGATAAATACTAACATTGTTTTCCACCAAAGTGAACTCCTTGCTTTGGAAGTGCAAAAACAAGGTGATGCTCTCATGATCATAGCTCAATACAATACCAAAGGGATAAAGTGAACCCTTGTTGACAATGGCTCAGCCTTAAATGTGTGTAGTGCAAGCCTTTTGATAAGCTTGGTGTTGATAAATCAAAAATTCAACTTGACTCTTTATCTATTAAGGGATTTGATAATGTGGGAAATAAATTGCTCGAAGTGATAACTTTACCTATTACGATTGGAAAGGCTACCTTACAAACCCCTATTCATGTTATGCCTCATGAGCTTTCATATAATCTTCTTTTGGGAAGGCCATGGATTCATGAGATGCATGCGGTGCCTTCTACACTTCATTATAAAATGAAGTATGTCTACAACAAAAAAGTGTACACATTGGATGTTGATAATGAGCCATACAGCGTCTTACAACTCAAGAAAAATAGAGAAAATCCTTTGAAAACATTAACACCAACTGCACAAGTAGAAACCCTGCAACAAAAATATAAATAAAAACACATTGAAGAAGTCACAAAGCTATTAGAAGATGATTGGGGTTCCTTAGATTTTGAACATTCATTCATGGGAGAATACAAGATCATAAAAAAAGATTTAGACAAGGGAAAAGAAACAATGGTAATGTCAACACAAAATTTGGAAGACCCTTCAAAAGCATCCACCTCAACCACTATTAAAGACAAAGAAGCAAATTATATGACAAACTTTGATGACACTGATTATCAACAACCACCAAATACAAAAGAGATGAAGAAGCTTGATGGAAAAGGTTATGAACTTATGAAACAACTTGGGTATAGTGGAAAAGGATGTCGTGTTAGAGAACAAGGTATCCATGTCCCTATAGATCCTCACATGCAAGAAAAGATAAGTGTTCTTGGTTATTGTCCCTCAAAAGACACAAAAAAAGCCTTCACTTAATATCAACACTATCACAAAACATCCTTCTAAGCCAACTTTAATAGTGGTGCATCCTGAACTGATAAACACTAGTGGTCTTGACGGTTATCCTTTGCAAGAAATGAAACAAACAAATAAATCCCCACTTAATGTAAATGTCATCACACAAAACACTAACGATTTGAATTCGATAGATTTTACACCCTCCTATAAAGGAGAGAACAAAATCTTGCAATCTAAAGAGCCCTGTGTAAGTATGACATCTTGTACTAAGCAAGAGATATCTTTGTCACAAAATAAAGCAACATCCTCCACTTTTGACCAAGAGAGTATCTTGACGAGACTCCTCTAAGATCGTCTGATCTCTCTCCCTCTAAGAACACAAAATAAATTTTACTATAAGAGTTCATTCTCCACATATCATAGAGCTCATGGTCAAGCTACTAATGAATGTAAGGCTTTAAGTAACAAAATTCAACATCTCAAGGAATGTGGTGCTCTTCCTTGTGTCGAAGCACCTAATTCCTCTAACTAATACTCATTTTCATCCTATTTGGCTCACCCTTATCCTGCACTAAGTGGGGGAAAGGGGTTAGATAGCCTTGTCCTCGTATGTCACTTATCGTTGTCTCTTTTGGCTAGTTGACCACCTTTCATGTACACATAAGAGCAAGCTTGGGATGTGGACGACATGCCTTAAGTTGGCTCGCATGTGACGTACTAAGCAACCCTTCCATCCTTTTGCATGATGTAGCTTATCGAAAACATATGACTTGGCATAGGGATTTCTGAATAAGCTCTCATATCTTCTTCCACTTTAAAGCAATTTCTCACAATAATGGTGTTAGCAACTGCTTTAAATTGGGGGCATACATTGACACTCATATTTCATTGTGCGATTTTCTTTCTTCTTGTGATGCGTCCTTTTCTTGGTGGTGTAATTAGGTTTATTTCCTCCGAGAGTGTGATTTTTCTTTGACTTGTCCTCTCTTGGAAACATTAAGCACAATGTTCCCTAAGATGAGACCTTGCATGAACTAAGAAAAATCTTTTTGAACTTCTCTCTTTCTTGTTATGTTGCATTTATGTACCTTATTAAAGTCATGGAGGTATGGCTTTGATATGGTCCCTTGTGGCTCACCTAGTGAACACCTAGCTTCACTAGCCCTTGTGAGCATGCATTTTCTTTTTGTCCTTATCATAGTCATGGGGGTATGACTTTGATATGGACTTCCTGGGGCTCACCTAGTGGACAACTAGCTCCCACTAGCCCTTGTGAGCATGCGTTTTGTTTGCATAGTGGACAATACATTCCACTTGTATACCTTTTTGGACAAATAGCCTAGACTTGGTCCACCGCATTGGATGGTCAGTCGAAGCTTGATCTGTGGTAGTTTTTCCTTTTTCTTTTTCCTTTTTCCTATCTTTGATGGTGTATGTTTGTGATCTGGTTATGGCTTCATATATCATCCACAAGCATGTTCCTTTGTGCTTATGTTGGTTTTTCCATAGGATCTTGATCCTAGGGTCTTGGCCAACCTCTTGATTATTGTCATCCTATCTTGCTAACATTTGTACATTTGAACCCCTCTTGATTGTGTGGTTGGCTACCTTAGTGTGAGTTTGAAGCAAGTTCATCCTCTCATTAAAGTGGGGGCTAAATGTAGTGTAGTAAAATGCATACCCTTGCATTTTCACACTTTTTTGGACCCACCTTGCTTTATTTATGCTTATTTATGGCTTAATTGGTCCTATTTTGCATCCACAATCCTAATAAACTATATATTTTTTTGGAAAATCCCAAAAAACATCAAAAGATAAATGATCATTTAATGATTATCTATGTGTGTCCATGATTTGTGGATTGGGACTAAAATGCCGCCTAGGGCGTCTTAGTCCTCCTTGGCTTATTTTTGATATTTAATTTCAAATTATGGTGGGATTTAGTGTTCTTTATTTAATAATTTCATATGTCGTCTTGTGGTGTAATTTCAGGATATCAATCATGAATAAGTATAAATACAAGGTTCCCTCTCTCATTTTCTCATAACAAGCTAACAAGCATTCAAGTAATCATTCCTAAGGCAAGTTTATGCATTCAATAGCAATTCATCAAGCATTTGGAGCCATCATCAAGATTCAAGCATCATGTCTAGGGTTTAGTACATACATTCATGTTGTTGAGCCAAGATTGTGGATGTAGCATTGAAGATCTATTTACAACCATTGTTCACATCATATTCTAGGATCCAATATATACATTCTTCATGGCCACTACATGATAGATTGCATATTTTCTTCACAACACATCATACAAGGTGATATCATTTACATGTTTCATGTTTCATGCTTCATTTCATCATTTGGTTTAATTACCAACAAGGGGTTTGACCAAGGCAAACCCCCATTCACTAACAAACAACAAGTTTTTTTCCATCTTGCATATTTGTGATTGCAGATCTAGGTTGAAGTCTTGAAGATCACTTGGAGTGCAAAGTTGCATTACAAAGTTTTCATCTTCACGGAAACTCACCTACAGGCTAAATCCAGAAGTTTCAAAACTTGAGATCAAAAGAGAAGCAAGTGCAGACCTTGGACCTCAGGATCCTATTCAAAGTTTGCAGAAAGTTAGAATGGTACTAATATGCCACCTTGGGCATCTTAGTCCTCCTAAGCACATTTTTTATAGATTCTTTCAAATCCGGTTCTGACATCTGAAGACTTCGTATTTGCCCCAAAAAATAGCAGCAGGACTAATATGCTACTTTGGGCGTCTTAGTCCTTCATAGCACTTTTTGACAACATTTTTACATTTATGGAATCCTCATTACATTTCCAGACTTCCTAGATACACGTACCCTAACTTGGTGTAGCTTAATTTCATCATTTGCACTCATTATTTGGCTTACATTTCTAATTCTAGGTCATTTTAGATAAACGTTGTGTTTTCCAACATTCTCTTTTCCAAGAATTTGCTTGGTGGTGAACCCCTTAGAACTCAAAGAACCCCCTCGTAGGTCCTCTTCGTTGTGAATTGACTCACCTTGTGAGGTTGTTAGTCAATCCAATTGGGTCTCTTAGGACATTAGTGAATGATTAGTGGAGAAAGATTGATATCTCTAGGTATCCAATTTTCCACACATCACCAATGCTACAATACAACATTATAAGTTTCCCTAAATAATTATCTAATGTGGCTAAACATACCTCCTAGGTGCACCACAACTAAATAATTGTTTAATTATAACATTATGATAATAATTTATGCAATGGTGTACAACATCAAATCCTAACAATCCATTCTAGGCAAAGGGGACCTATAATTTATGGTGATCATATTTGTTGATCTAGAATGTATAAACACCATGCATTTACGTACAACCTTCTTTAGTGTTAGTACTATCAGTACCATAAATGGACTTGAAATCTCTTTGATTAATGACTTCCTTAAAAGTTCACACACTTTCTAGTTTAACTCTTTATTTTATACCTATACCCTCCTATTTGGTACACTTTCCTCTAGAACCAAGGGTGGTTGATACTCCTTGCCAATGGTAGTCTCCTAGGCTTTTAATATGATATGATGACTTTATTTTCTTCTATTACTTCTAAAACTTCTTCTTGTGATTCTATTTTAACATTTGTGATGGTTTTTTTTTTGTACTTATGATGCCATAAACCCTAAAATCAATACAAACCATAAATTCTCATGCCTTAAGCTATCCAAAAAAAATCTTCCATCCATAAAAGTATTACTACCACAAGCCTTCCCCCCCATTTTATTTAGTGAAATAATTATATACCTCATGCCATTCATTGTTAGAATTCAAGTGTTTTATCTTCCATCATGCATAGTGATTTTGTCATATTAATATGGTCTCCCCAATAGTATATGGCACACATACATTAGAATTATATCACACAAAAAATTATCATGATAAGTTCCTATCTTAAATTTAACCCAACATTATTCACACATTGTTCTCTTTTTTAATTCAATGAAATCCTATATGGTTTTATATGGTCTAGCCCTTGCAATTTGATCTTGTCAATCATATTCTTAGATACTAAGTTATTTATACTACCACTATCTATAATAAATAAATATATCACTTTCCTTCATATATTGCATATTATTCAAATAATTTTTTCTTTTATATTAGTTCTTCCTCATAATTATGTTTTAATAGAGCTCTTGTGGCAGGGCACTAACCATTTTTTTCTTTTTTCATAGCTAAATGATCTCTTAGTCTCTTGATCAACATGGGTAGCTCTTTCTCTTTCTTTTATCTTCTACTATTAATTATTCTACCTGTGTGACATTCAAAACTTAGTTTCCTTTTGTACACTTGAAACATGTTCCCATATAGAGAATCAAATCATCTCTACTAGATCATCCTCTACATCTCAAATATGCATCAATTCCATCATTATGATATGAATTTTATATCTCTCTCTTTTAAAATAATTTGTCTCTTCCTTGTGGTATGAGATATTAGTTTTAGAATCATTTCGATATGATCTCCTATCATTGTAATATTAACTATATCCTCTTGGAACCTTCTTAATTTTTCTCTTTGTCAACTTTTCTTTTATTCAAATGTTTAATTTATTTTCTTTATCCATTTAGGTCCATCTAATATGATTCATATTTGTTATAGATGTTTAAGATACTCAACTCTTCCTAAATTGATTCATTCAATCCATTCATATATCTTTTAGCTTTCTCCACCCCCTCATTATGGTGTTCTAATTAGGTTGCTAGTTTATAGTGTTCCTTTGTATAGTCCTTCACATTCTTTTCTCTATAGTTTAGATTGTGTAACTATTTTAGGAATTCTACTTGATAATTTGAAAGAATGAGCTTAGGTTTGAGTTTCTTCACCATTATATCCCATCTCCCAGTAATGTGTTTACCTTTTATATTCCTTCCTATTTGTAATTCCTTCCACCAAATGGTAGTGTGACCTTTGAATTTAAACTTAGAAAATTTATCTATTTGGATCATCAATATCTTCATACTTAAAATGTTCTAAATCATTTATCAAATATACTAATTCTTTAGGATTTAGACCACTAGAATAGTTGGGAACATATACTCTAGTTTTCTTGCTAATTTTTGATATATCTGTAAATTAGGGCTATAAATCATCAAGTTTAGGCAATAAAGAATATAAGTCAAACCCTAATAAACAATGAAGCACAAATAAACATAGACATAAAAACATAAATCAATATTACCAAAGAGTCTTCATACCACCATTGCTTCACCTTCATTGCACTTCTCCATTTTGCTTGATATGAATAATTGCCCTCAGATTTTTGAGTATGCAAATAGGCCTTATGACAATGACAAAGAAAAATATTGAAGATTCTAGATGACTATGGATGCACTTGACTTGATAGTAGACTTGATAGAAAGATAGAATAAGCTTGTGTAGACTCTAGATAGCAAGAGGTTCGAGATGAAGAAATGACAATGATAGAGGTCTTTTATAGGAAAGACAATTTTGAATGAAGGGCTAAGATTGAATGTCAATAATCAATGGCCAAGAATGAAAGATGTAGTATGGACTAGGGTTAGGGAAAATGATAAGGATTGACAATCAAGATTAAATTATAAATAATTTAATCAAGGGTGGAGGTTGATTGAGACATGGATAGATAAGCACTTGAAATGGAAGATAAGATTGGCATAGAAAAAGAGGTGATAGGAGATTAAATAATAAAAAAATTATTTAATCTATGTGGCCAATGAATAATTAAATAATTTAAAATAATTATTTGATTATAGAAGAATGTAACAAAGAGGACCTTTTGAATTAAATAATGATCTAATTCAAAATTCAAGAGAGTGGACCAAATAAAATAAATAAAATAATTATTTAATTATAGTAGAAAGTGGTATAAAATTAAATAAATAAGAATTTATTTAATTTTAGAAAGAAAGGGACTTAATTAGTGACGTAATTAAATAAATAAATTTTATTTAATTAATCAATGAGGAATAAAGATAGAAATGAATTAATTAAATAATTAAGATTATTTAATTATTGGAGACAAAAGGGGAAATTATGGATAATTTAGAAGTCGCGAGCCTAGGACAATTTTTAGTGTCTACATTTTTCCCCTCTTTGATACAATGCAGTTTATCACATTGTGTCAAAGAAATTTAGTCAAAACATGCCCCGACATGAATAGGATTATGAAGGATGATGCGGAGGTAGTGGTATGCCCCCTCTAGAGGACAAGTGGGTTCAAAGAACACGAGTGTGCTCTCGAATTAGATAAGTGGCATAGAATAAATGTTACCACGGAAGACATGGATGTTAGTATAGAAGAATAACTTCAATATTTTTCCAAATACCTAATAGGCCTTGCATTAATTATCATTGGGTAGTAAAATGACATAAATGGATAACAAACACCATGGTATGACATAGACCAAGGTGTGCAAGGTCATCTACTTGCAAAACAGACAGTCGCAGACAAGGAATGTCCTAACTCATAGTAAGGGCCAAGTTGCCCCAGTCTTTTTTCCAAGACAATCCACAAACAACAGTCAAAGAAAAAAGTCATGAGACATCCTTGCTCCTCTAAATCCTTCATGGGACATTCTTGAGGAAGCTAGTAACCTGACTCAAAGACAAATCAAGAAAAAGATAAGAAAAAATAGACCACAAGGTCAACAACCATTTAGAGTATTTTCTAAAATTTGATTGTTTGATGTTTAATTGACTAGGCAATTGATAGGTTGATTGTTTGACAAAACCTAGTTTCAAGAGAGAAACATGCCATATAAGACGTCAAGTATGGTTTCGATCATGTGACCACCTGCATAAGGTAAATGACCGAGTTTGACTAAATGACAATGTCTAGTTTTAGGAAGGACACATCCTATATAAGACATAAGTAAATTGATTTGATGTTTTAGGTTGACTTAATGTTGTTGACTAATTTGACAATTCATTTGGTTTGATTGAGTGAATTTTTTGGTTTGTTGTCTTGTTGATGCATGACTTGTCTGATGTTTTGATGACTGTTTGTGACTAAGTTGACTTTTCTGGATTATTATGACTAACGTGAAAAACCCTAAAGGACCAACCTAGGTGGCCTTGGGGAATCATCGATATATGGCCTTGACTACATAACAATGCACAAAGACCTCGTAGTTCAACATGACATGACCTTGTTTTATTGACAAAGAATTGAGTCATGATTTTATTTGACAACCTAAAAGGACCGACCTAATGCCTCAAGGGCACATCGACAAATGGCCTTGCCTACATTTAGTCATAGAGGCAATGTAGTTCGACCGGACTTGGACTAATAGGACTGACTTTGACTCTGTTTTGGGATTTTTGAAAGTTATTTGGATTTTTTTTGTGTTTTTGACATGTTTTATTTTTTTGGATTTTTTTCAGTTTATTTGATTTTTTTGTCTTTTTGGGATAGTTTTATGATTTTTTGTCTTTTTGAGTGAAAGTGACCTCTGATAGTGAGTGTAGGATCCAATGACAACATAGGTAAAGTAGTTGCCCCCAATAGATCATAATACCAATTTATTAGGGGTGAAATGGGATAGGCATTATGGAAGGTGGAAAGACACACGATGTCAAGCATTATGATGGAAGACAAGAAGATGATGGAGGAAATATTTGTTATGAATGAAGGGTGACTATAAGGATCATGACAAATGCATGTGAATGATGCCTACAAGCAAGCGAGCAAGCACACAAATCCAAGGACAACCATGATCTTTCTCCTAGTCAAGCTAAAAACCAATTGATAGGTGATAATGGTGATGATGATGATGTTTAACATGGGAATGACACATCACGAAACGACACGAGGATGACGATAATGTGACTAAAGGATCAAGGTTTGCAACAAGGCTAAAAATAAAGCCAAGGAATGTTTTGGACGATGTGTTAGGATGCATAACAAGATTGTATGGATTAGGATTATTGCATTTGGAATGACTAACCTTAGGACTGGATGGGATTATGGAGGGAACCTAGATAAGCAGATTAGAATCCTTAAACCAATGACAAAGGAAAACCAAACCCAACAATGGGAATGGAAGGATAATGGATTGATTTTGGTAAAGGATGGGAGGCATGAGGATTATTGGCATATGATCTCCAAGGACTATGGCACATAGGAATATTTTTTCTTTCTTTGAGGTATGGGTTTGGACAATGCTATGAAGGAAATGACATGGTATTTCATGAATAGTGTATGACCAAAGGATAGATATGTCAAAAGCATTCCCAAAACATGATTTATGTTTGTCCCCAGTCCTTATCAAAATCAAAGTAGGTGGGAAAATGGATGGGAATGATATGGATTATATGGATATATGGAAAATGTCATGAGAAAGGTATGGGAGATGAGACAACTTGCCCCTAAGTGTAATAGTCCACATAGATAATTGATCTTACACATGATGCCTATTTTCCAGGTTTTCATCATGGTACTTATCCAAAGCACCATAAGAATGGTTTTCACTATTGAACAAAAAATTTCTCTTTACTATTTTATTTTTTGATGTCACACAAGATGCCTGTTTTCTAGGTTTTCATCAAGGTGATGATTCTTTTTTATTTTTCAATTTTTTTGTATAAATTTCTAGATAATCACTTTGATGGTGCTGATGTAAATGATAGTGTCATGATATGCCAATAGTAACCTTTATGAAGTAGTTTTCTTATCAGGATCATAGTAATCGCATACAAGTGATCGATGTCATTGTGATCCTTTTTGATATTCGGGTTAGTCTTATCTAAATACGCCCATCATGATAGAGTTCCATGAAAGTCCTTATGATAAAAAGTTGTTGCCAAAATGCGATGGGTTTGTGACGTGGTACTTTTAGACTTTAGGTGAGATGTAGGATTATGATGGATGATGGTAGGTGTGGATGGCCTATTTGGCATTTTGGATGTAGGAATTTTTATTTTCCAAAATTGGGGTGGTGAATGATGGAGTTTGGAATTATGATTGGGATAGTGTTTGGAACCATAAATTTTATATGCCTTGTGTGATGACCATTTTGAAGGAGGTGGAAATTTATTATATGTGGGAGACCTCTTTTCTTGTGGCTCCACATTTTGATTGGATATTGGAATTGAACTCTTTTCTTTACTCGATCTATTTTTCTTTGGGATCCACTTTAACTTTACTTGTCCACTTGGATTTTTGCATTCAATGGCCTTTGGTATTTGATTTTGGGCTTTAGGCTTGTAATACTTTTGTTTTTGTTGGTTCCAATTGATGGGTTTAACTATGTTGAAATGATGGTTTATGGTGTGGATAGAAGGAGTGTTGGCAACAACCTTATGACAAGGACTACTCATGGATCCCATTTCGATGTTTGTATTGGATAAAGTGTCACCTAATATCATGAAGGTATCACTAACTTCATTTTATTTTCCAATTGAAGAATAGCCAAGATCTTGAGGGTAGGTGCAAAAATATGGGGGGCCAAATTGTGGCCAAATTTTAAAAAAAGTTTTGATAGCTCATAATGCGAGCACATTATAATGCGCTCGTGTTGTGGCTTGGTGTATCGAGCCTATTCCGTGCTCATGTTATAATGCAAGCACGAAATAACATGGTCGCGTTATGAGCAATTAAAAGAAAAAAAAAGGAAATCGAGCTCATTTGCTTTGTGACTATTTTTTTCTACCCGCGGCCAAAATCCCTTCTGTTGCGCGCTCGCATTCTAGGAGGAGTAAATCGTGCAATTTTTTCATCACATTGTTTCCATTTCATCACCAAGATTCTGCCACATTGACAGGGAGGTCGAAGAGGTAAGGATTTTATTTTATTTTGGTGAATTTGTTAGTTTTAGGTTGTTTTTGATATTTATTTGTTGAATTTGTAGGAGATGATAATGAACCAACAAACCCTCTTCAAAACCCTCTTGAAAATCCTCAACAAGCAGAGCAACAACAATAAGAACAAAATCCTCAAGTTCAACAACCACAACAATAATCTACTCCACCAATCCCTCAACATCTTCCTGGCACAACAAAATTTAATGAGTGAAATTGAAAACAATAAAAAACAAATTGAGGAGTTAATCACTAGGTTGAATAATCCAAACAGTTCAACCATGGAAAGAAAAACAATTTCAAATTCACTTGAAGAAATGTTTAAACATGTAGATGCAATCAACAAAAAATTAAGTGGTTGGCAAGATAGGAGGCAGGCGGCTAGGAATTTTTACCCAGATAAATTATCATATAAAGATGTAAGAGATCTAAAATATTACAAAATTAGATTTGTGCACATTATTCACTGACCCATGCACAAATCAAAATATTAGCCTCAATGCGAAGAGGTTTCCTATCCATTAGTGCCACCACCAACAAATTATGAACCTTTTTTGGGATAGTGGTACATGGTTTTTGATTACCCACCATGCAACAATTGTGAAGTCCCACAATATTTCTTGAGGAAACTATACTGTAAGTTCATCCTAAAAAAAATCCCAAATTATTTTGATATGAGGGACTTCCAAGGGAGAGGTGGGGGGTTGGGTCAAGATAGAATCTGTGCACAATAGGATCCTAGGTGGCAAGAGAGATGAACTCTCACTAGGCTGCCTCATGAGCACATCATTATCCCTTCCATCACAAAGGAGAGTGCCAAGGAAAACACTTTGCAAGCCATCGTCTCTTTGACCTAGAGTGTCATCCAACATGTTGGACCTATACTACTGTGCCATCCAGGGGAGTCTTCTAGTGGTGGGCTTCGATCCCATTTGTGTTAGGTTTGCAGGGTGACTTGTTCATATGACCCCACCAACACTCAAGCGGCTACTACATAGGATATGACTACAACTATGGAGATGATGAGGGAAACTAACATTTTAAATGAGGCTCATGGCATTGATACTCAGGTAAATGTTAGCATGTTCATTGAATTTAATTTATTGAATTTCAATTTTGAAATAAAAGATTAACTAATTTAGTTTTATGATTTTAATAAAATTTTAGGGTCATAGTGTTGATACTAGATACACCGACCCTACACCTACTTATTACTCCACTGTATCTATCATTGAGGTATGTAACTAGTAAACAATTATAAATTTATTGCATGTTAATAGAATTTTTATATGAATGGTATTCTAATATCTGATTTTGGATGTTGAATAGGCTAATATTGGAGGATTCATGGGAACACCTCCCAGTGCCAATGGATTTAGACAAACCTACATGCAAGTAATAGAATAAATATTTTAAGTAATGAATTGCATTTAATAGATTTGTGTAGTTTATATTCATATTTTTTATTACATTGCATTGCACATCTTTCAAACTCAAAGCATTACTGAAGTCACATTCCATAACTAATAACTAGATGTTGATAGATGACAAAATTTTAACTACAATATAGTTGTTTAGAAAGTCAACATAAGTAGTGATGTAATTAATTCACATAGCATAAGTAATAAGTAGGAGCAACTTCCAATTGCATTTGCTTGTCATGGCATTCCATGAGACCACTTTTTACTGAGGCGTCTTTTCAAACAGTTCATTGCCTTGTATATGCTATGGATGCTTGGAAGAAATATATGAAAGAATAATACGAAGCAATAGAAAAGGAAATGAATTCTTTGAAAAAATGCCTCAAAGAAATGTGGTCTCACTGTGATGTCCATCACCATGAGATCCAATTTCTGTGAAGCATTTTTTCAAACAGCTCATTGCCTTTTCTATGCTACCACATTTTCCATACATGTCTACCAAAGTATTTTATTAAACAGTTCATTTCCTTGATGCTATGGCTAAAATCCTAAAAAAGGTGCTTTCCAAAAAACTATGGATGCTTGGAAAAAATATATCAAAGCATAATAGTAATCAATAGCATAGACAAGGCAGTGAGTAGTTTGAAAAAATACCTCAAAGAAATGTGGTCTCATGGTGATGGAATTCCATTCCATCACCATGAGACCGCATTTATTCGATGCATTTTTAAAAACAGCTCACCACCTTTTCTATGCTACCACATTTTCCATACATGTGTACCAAATCATTTTATCAAACTACCCACTTCCTTGCCGCTATGGCTAAAAGCCTAAAATAGGTACTTTCCAACAAACTATGGATGCTTGGAAAAAATATATCAAAGCATAATAGTAAGCAATATCATAGTCAATGCAGTGAGTAGTATGAAAAAATGCCTTGAAGAAATGTGGTCTCATGGTGATGGAATGCCATTCCATCACCATGAGACCACATTTATCTGAGGCATTTTTTTAAACAACTCACTTCTTGAAGAATAGAAACCAACCCTTTAGCCAAAATTCCCCTCCAAATTCTTTTCAAGGTCCTCATCCTCATCCTCAATTTACCAATCCATGAAACCTTCCACCTTTTATTCCACTTGTTCATGTCCCCACCCCTCCCTCTTCATGTCATGATCGCCCTCCATCTCATAACCAAGACCACACTATACCATTGACCCCATGATCCTAGCATAATACCATAGAGAAGGCAATGAACTATTTGAGAAAATACCTCAAAGAAATGTGGTCTTATGGTGATGGAATGCCATGAAACATTTGTTTGTAATGGAATTCCATCACCATGAGACCCCATTTCTTTGAGGCATTTTTTCAAACAGTTCATTTCCTTCTCTATGCTACCATAGTTATCGTACATGTCTATGAAATCATTTTATCAAACGATTCACTACCTTGCTGCTATGGGTAAAATCCTAAAAATGGGTTCTTTCGAACAAGCTATGGATAGGGAAAATAGTAAGAATGATAGTCATAAATATATAGTTTAATAAGTACTCGAAATTTTGTTCATTATCTCATACATTATAAGCCATGACGTGGATCACTATTGTAGTTTTCTTGATTGAATAATTTGTTGTTTTATTTTTAGATGTTGGAAGCAGATACACCTCTGAATGTTCATAGGGAAATGGAGCTTAGTGTTTCATTTGCTATAGACACCTCAATGGCTCTCACAGAGGAGCTATGAGGTAGATTACTAAATTTTAATTTGCATTTGTTGTTATAGTTGTTAGTTAGTGAAAAATCAAACCATTATTTATTCATAGTTTAATTTCTCTTTGGATGGTTTCTACAGGGCTTTAGCATGCCACAGAATGGGCATGTAGATATTTCCCTCGAGGAGAGAGATCATCTACTGGTAGTAAGTGATTATTTTGTTAAATATATCATTTTTATAATGTAATTTCTATATATTAATGTCTTTACTTCTTATTGTAACAGATAAAGCTTGACCAGGAGCTAAACCATTGGAGGAGCACCAAGAGCACTCCTCGGCCTCAAAATAAACAAGTGGCAGACCTATCGCCATTCGACCAACAAGAAAAGGGTAGGAATTTATTTTGAGAGGATGTAGAGCAATGAATTTCGATTCCAAAGCCTTTTGTTGTATGCCTATATGACATTTTTGTACATATTTTTTATTGGATATATTTGACATTGTATGCCTATATGGCATTCTTGTAAGCCTATATGGCTATTTTCTATATATTTTATACTTATATCGACATATATTGATGTATGCCTACATGGCTATTTGGTTAATACAAATATTTTTTATCGATGGTGTCCATATTTTCCTTATAAATCCATGGTTCAATAGATATGAGTTACATGTATTCAAGTGTATACTTTACAACTTACGTGTATACTTTGTGACTTACGTGTATTCCAATGTATACTTTACGACTTACGTGTTTTCATGTGTATACCTTGTATTCATGCATATACTTTGTATTAATTTGCATATACTAAGTATTCGTGTGTATACTTCAAGGCTTGCGTGTTTTTGAGTACTTGTGCTTCCCTTATTCACATGTATGCCCGAATTATTCATGTGTATACTTATTAATTGGTTATCCCTAGCATTGATCATTGATTTCCTTCATGGTTTTTCTTGAATATTTATTGATTGATGCCAAATAATTTTATTATTTGATGCTAAAAAACTTCAATATTTCTAGGAATACTAGTAGAGTTACAAATTACAAAATTGCACAAATTGAAAAGAAAAGATTAACTATAAATAAATGCATTGATTATTAACTTGATAATTTTTATTTTTTTATATTGAAACAATGCTAATGATACAAAAGGCAACAAAAGTTGCATTGATTATTAACTTGATAATTGATTAAGAATGAGTATAATATATATCAAGAGATGAGCCTTCTAGAATGATAACTACCAACTAGAAAATAGGCAAAGCATTCCCAATACTTTGAAAGCAATAATCCACCCAAAATTGCAACGGGAGAGAAGGCTTATTTAAGATCCTTGATCAATGTATTTCTTAATGCTCTCTTGTTCTTACATGTCTCAATTCAGTTTAATCCAAAGAGTTCCATCAAATGCTTTATTTAAAATAGGGAAAACTTTAGTGGTGAATCTTCACCAATTGGCGAATTCTAGGAATCGGCCAAGTCGAAATTGGCAAATTTCTCACACCCAACAGGGTGTCCAAATCACCTGGATTTTACAAACTATAGGTCCAATGCATGTCCATTCGCAATGATTTTTTTTATGAGGCATATTTAAGTAACAAATTTTCCATTGTCAAACTACACGTTTCAATTGGACCGACTACTATTTTCGCCTGGAATCTCAAAAGCATTTAATAAAACACCTACATATTTGCCAATACTATTAAAACAACATTCTATCAAGACCCATTTTTCCAATTAAAATTTACAAATAGTTGCTTGTGAAGACCCATTTTGCCAATTAAAATTTATAAATAGTTGCTCATAAGGACCTATTTCGCCAATAACATTAAAAAATAATTACATTTGAGGACATATTTCGCCTTGAAAATTACAATGTATCGTTGTATAAGCACGCGAGATTCGCCAAATTTTTAATATACCATTTAAAAATCTTGTGGAATTCACCAAATATGGAATCATGGATTGATATAAATACAATCGAAAGTGTCATTTATTCTTACACATTTTGTTCAGTTCTGAGGTTCTACTTCTCGATTTGGAAGTCAATGAAAGCCAAAAACGTAGACTTAAAAGGTGAGTGATCATTTCTTCATAGTGCTATTAGTTATAATAATAAGTTTTCTTTATCTATTTTCCATTCTTGCTTCAACAAAGTGAATCTTAGAACCAAACTCTGAAGTTTCAAAGTTTTTGAAACCTCCGACCCACCAAGTAGAAAGATAACCAAGAAAGACTTGGAACTCAACAAAATGAACCATCAACCAAGTCAGGGAATCGTGAAGTTATGAAAATTTAGAACTCCACAACAAGTTTATAAAACTTTGAGGACTAGCGACTAAGTTTAGGAAAAGCCAAAAAAATTATATTTTATTCTATGGTATTGAATTTGATATGTGATTCTGCATCATTTTTAAAGAACAACACTTATCACACTACTTATAAATTCCTATTGCATTTCCATTCACACAATCTTTGATAAATAACTGAAAGGAATATTATTAATCCATTCCTTGAACAGAAATAAATATAATCAAAAGTGTCATTCATTCTTACACATTTTTTTTGGTTCTGAGGAGTGAGGTTCTACTTCTTGATTTGGAAGTTAGCAAAAGCCGAAAACGTAGATTTAAAGGTGAGTGATCATTTCTTCATAGTGTTATTAGTTATAATAATAAGTTTTCTTTATCTCTTTTCCATTCTTGCTTTAGTCTTAAAGATGATATTGAGTAGGGAATGGGATCTATATTATTATTCTCTACCCTTAAACAAGAAGACATTTTTTTCCAATTTTTATTCGAAGTGAGAGATGAATATGTCGAGCAAATCAGAGATCAATATGTCGAGCGACTCGAGCAACAAGGGTAAGGCTCTTGCTGCTCCTTAGGGTGGTGAAGAGACTCCTACCACTCCTCGGTCTCCTTCCACTCCTCAGGGTGGTAAGGCTCTTTCTGCTCCTCAAATTACTGCCACTCCTTAGGCTCCTCAGGGTGGTGAAGAGACTGGGAGGCCATCAAAACACCAAAAACTTAGACGTACCATATAGTCTTACTTTGGAATTTCCAAAGCTTATGATCCATCAGGTCAAGATGGAGCTACATCATCAACTCTTCCACCAAATATTG
Organism: Sequoia sempervirens; assembly: GCA_007258455.2. Lineage (NCBI taxonomy): Eukaryota > Viridiplantae > Streptophyta > Pinopsida > Cupressales > Cupressaceae > Sequoia > Sequoia sempervirens. The sequence goes on from VDFB02072274.1 coordinate 58,379,460, forward strand.
GTAGCATTCACAATACCTCACTGCCATCGGAAGGTGAAGTTGAGATTGTCATTGATTTAAATCAAAATGTATCAAATCAGGATGACAATATCGCAGTAGATGTTCCAAGGGATACCCTAGGCCTAGTTAGCTAGAATGATATAATTGACTTGGATAAGGATGATGATGTTGGTAGCAAGAAAAGGAAAAATAAACCAAAAAGGGGGCATGAGAGGGAAATGACAAGGAGTTTTCAACTCGGTTGGTTGTCAAAGTACCCATTCATGGTACCAATGGGGATTGGCAATGCAAACAATATTGAAAAGGTAACATTGGCCAAATGTAAGATTTGTAGTTGGAAATGTGGAAGATCCAAGACATTGTAGCTAAAGATTGACACTATAGAAAAGCATATCAATAAAGTTTATGAAAAACAAATCATAGATAGAAAGGAAGAATCAGTCGTACGATGGAAATCAAAGGAAGAATCTCTTCATGTTAGGTATGTTGCGGATTATGAAGAGCATGAAAAAAGAGTTTCAAACATTGCTGCATGTAAAGGTACACTTGAGGCTCAATTTGGAAAAGCAATGGAAACAACAAATCTGCCAAAAACTATTCAGATGAGTGTTGTTTTTCATATTTTGTCTAGAGGGCGTCCTATGACAAACTACCCAGAATATTCTAGTTTATTATCTTATTTGAATGTTCCTCACTATCCCTACTCACATTGGTCAGTAAACATTGGATGGGAATGGGAAAACTATCTTGCTACAATGGAAACGGAAGATTTAAAGGATAAAGTAAAAGAGTCAAATTTCATTGCATTATCTTTAGATGAAGTTACTATGGTAGACAATAATTCTTGGGTCTATATGCATTTGTATATTGTACAAAAACATGTTCGGAAAGCTCATCTTCTCTATGTTCATAAAATGAAGGGCAATTCAACATCACAAAATATATTTGAACTAGTTAAGAAATCTTTAAATGAAATTGCAGGTATGGATGAGTTGACAATTGTGAAAAAGTTGGTGTGTGTAGGAGCTGATGGAGTTGTAGTGATGCAAGGTCAAAGGACCAGTGTTTGCACAAAGTTACAAACTACTTGTGCACCATACATGCTTGGCATTCACTGCATGGCCCACAAAATGAATTTAGCATTCAAAATTGTAAGCAAGTTTCCTACAGTATCAAAATTCAAAAATCTAGTTCGCGAGATCCACGCATACTTCTGCCGAAGTCCTAAACTTTCCATAGAATTTCAAAATTTTGTTGAGGGAATAACACCAGGAAACAAGCTTTTCAAGGATGTTGATACCAGATGGATCTCCCTACATGGACTAGTGCAACGAGTTCTTTTAGAATATCAATCCTTAATTGGAGTGATGTATGAAAATCGCAACACAATAGACAAAGCTCTTGACCTCTTACATAGGTTAAGTGATATAGAGACACTCTTGACTTTAACTAGTATTCTCCCTATGTTGGATGTGATGAATGAGCTTGTGAAGAAATTCCAAGACAAAACTATGTATATTAATGAATATGCCAATCTACGTAACCATACATGCTTGGACCTCGATCATCCACATCTAGATCTAACACAAGATGGCACAAATTATTTCATGTGGCAAAAAATTACTGATTTGAATGATCCTGATAATTATTTACAGTTTAATGAAAACAAACACTTATGTATCTGTGTACATGGATATGAGATACAAATGTACCAATGTAAGATAGCCAGGCACTTTGTAGAGAAGTAGTTGTTAACAAGGAAGATTTTAAAGCCATTGTTAAATTTGTTGGTGATAATTTGAAGGAAATTGCAAAATCTCTTTCCTCAGAGATTCATGAAAGATTCCCCTGACATGAAATACTTGAAGCCATGAGTATTGTGTATCCTCAATTTTAGGCAAACCAAGATAACCCAAAATATTTTCATGCTTAGGTAAAAATCTTGGTCGAATAATTTTTGAAAACTATAACATACAATGAGCAGAAAATAGAAGGAATTTTAGATGAATCTAAGCTTAGAAAACAATGTATTAGTTTTGCAATAGCTATGGAGGACCAGTATAAATCCATGGGGAAGGACAAGGTCTTTGAACCAGGATCAATAAAAAAAGGTTTGGACAACCTTAGGTCAGAGTGAAATATTGTGTGGTTCGATATCAGAATATTTCAAACTTGTTGATTTATGTCAAACAATGATATTGGGGTCGGTGGAGGATGAGAGAGTTTTCAGTACATTGGAGTTTTTGAAATCAAAGTTAAGAAACAAACTAGACAAGAATTTGGAAATTTACTTGAGGATGAAAGGAACTTTCTATAATGTTAGAAATATTCCTTTTGAAAGAGCACTCACAATCTGGAGGTCCACATGTGAAAGAAGAGGGACCGGGTTGTGCAACACTCCAATTCCAAAGGTTGGTACTAGTGGCACTGGCAATGGCAATGGAACTCAAACAGATGACTTTGACAAAAATGACACAATGAATGTTGAATTTGAGACACACACTGAAGAAAATGAAGAGCAGACTTGGAATCAAATTCAAGATGACCCTTTTACTTTATCTGATGATGAACGTTAGTTTGAGGACCCCAAGTCCGTTTGGGAAATGGAAGAGATTCAAGAGAATTAGCAGCTTTTAGGTATTTATATTGCACTTCATGGATCCCAGGATCAGATTCCATTGTTCCATACTATAGTTGATGATATTTAATATTGTATTCAATGAAATTGTGAATCATTGCACTTCATGATATTTTATTTTATATTGCACTTCATGAATCATATTCCAAATTCAAACTATAGTTGATGATATTTTATGTTGTATTCCATGAAATTGTGATATTTTATATTTTATATTATATTTTATATTGTATTTTATATTTTACATTAGTTTGTACATAGTATTCAATGAGGTGTTAGATGGTGGAACCTTTAAAAGGTTAAAGCAAGATAAGTCCATAATGTCGCGTGGTCGCTGAAACATGAAACCTTAGAACCAAAGTATGAAGTTTGGAAGTTTTCCAAACCTTCGACCCACCGACTAGAAACATGACCAAGAAAGGCTTGCAACTCAACAAAGTGAACCATCAAACATGTTGGGGAATCAGGGAGTTATGAAAATTTAGAGCTCCGTGACAAGGTTATAAAACTTTAAGGACTAGCGACTAAGGTTAGGAAAAGCACCAAAATTGCGACTTTGAGTGATAGTAACCACAACAATGAAACTAACCAAAAATTCATCATTCCAATTCCAATAATAGATAATCCATGACATGAATTCATATAAATTTTTAGTGGATATGCTAAGTAGTCATGGAGATTGAGTATTGATGTGTGAATTGTAATGCAATTTCACTAAGATTATAGATGCCTGGAATTAAAATCACCTTATAGTTCATATTTTAATTGTGTTAAAAGTAAAACTTGAGCATGTGCTCAACGACTTATCACTCAACTCAATGATTATTAGATTAATAACATATTAACAATAGTATTAGTAGCATATACAACAATGAACATCAACAATCATTTAAAGTGTATCTAGAAGTTGAAACCACTACCAGACTTTTTCTTCAAATGATATAATAAATAATATAGATAATTGAACATCAACACATTACTAAAGTCTGAATTTGAGCTTTTAAATTGATTATCACATGAAGGAATACACAGAGGCATTGGAAATGCAAAATCTTGCTCAAAGACAACTCTACATAGAGTTGAGTTGGAACTTGGAAACTCATATTATCAAAAATTAAATCATTGCATCACCTTTTCTAGCAACTTCCACTCTTCAGGTGTTGGAATTGTCATTTGTTCTAACTGATGTTGTTTGACTTGAAGATTTGTTAACAATTCATGATTCAAATTGGAACCTATCTTGGATTCTTCAGTCAATTTTGCATTCAGGATTAGCAATGATTTTATGGAATCCAAATAGGTCACCACATCTGGGTTCTGAGGAAACTGGTCCAAATCAATCTTCCTTGCATCCTCCATCTTCTTTATGTAATCATTATTTCCAACGAATCGCTCGTTTATGTCAAAAGCCTCTGGTAAACCAAGCTCTGTGAAGTTCCTTACCTTTTCATCCACCTTCTTCATGTTGTCTGCAGCCAAATGAAAATATTTCTTTGTTTCACGCATTCTCAAACACTTTTCAATGGCAGATGACAATGTCATTGATGTAGCAAGCCTATTAGTAATCCCTTTTGATTTCAAAAAATTGTCACTGGCTTTGTAGACTGTTTGTTGAATTTGATTTGTTGATTTCTCTAATGCCAACACATTTTTGTTCTCCATTAAATATTTGTTGAGCTTATTATGATGTTGTCTGATAGCATCAATCAATTTAAACATGTCACACAAATGATCAATCCCTTGCATTATTTCATCCTAGATCTTTTGTTTCATATGCCTCATTGTTTCTCTACAAAATGCAAATAACTTATTTTGATAGGACTTAATTTGATTTTTTGCTTCCATCAGCTCTGCCTCCAATCTTTCATTTCTTTTTCTCTCCTCCAATTTTTGTTCCCACTATGCATTTCCATTTGCAATGCTTAGTCTTAATTTTTCTGAAGTGGATTTTTCCTCATCATATTTCTTGTTGCTCTCATCTAGCCTTTGCTTTAGTTCATTCACTGCAATCTCATTCTACTTATCCTCTTTGCTTGTTAATGTAGAGGCAGATTTTTTAATTATTTTTTCTTATTCATTGCTCTTGTTATATGTTGCTTTCCTCTTTGATTTCTCATTTGCTAGGTCTACCTATAACTTTTCAATTTGATTTTGCAACCTTTTTCTCTCTATCTTGCTTTAGCAATGATGTGTACACCAATTCATTGTTCTTCTTTGATACATTAATTTTGTCAGCATTTCTAAGTCCAGAAAAATCCAATTGAAAATTGTTCACCTCGAATTCAGATGGAGCCATCTAATTTGCTAGTTTGTTTTGAACTGTGGAACAAGAATTGTGTACTCCATGATCTCTTTACTTGTGTCAAATGTGGATAATACCATGGTTGTTGTAGGCTCTGAAGTTAGAGCAGACACACTCTCTATCAATTGCTTCTTTTCTTTTTTACTCAATTCTAATTTCTTTTTAAACTCTTCAATGTAATCAAAACTCGGGGATGCAAGAACAATGGAATGCTTGAATGGCGAAGGAATAGGAGTACTTGCAGTTGCTAATGATGTCATAGCCAAACTAACTAGCATTGGGGGAGTGCCTGGAAATAACTCCTTTGTGGTGGATCCACTGGTAGTGTGACTTGGAGTTGGACCTGTCAAAATCCTTTGCCTCTTTTGTATGTCTTGATCACCTGGTGTTTCTGTGGTATATTGTGTTGTTGTCCTCTTGTGTGTAATTTGTTGTTGTATCACATGTTGACCACTAGTAGTACTACTACCCATTCCATCGCCACCAAAGGCAGTGCCAGTTGCACTAAGCCCTCCACCATGGGCATGTCCTAGTTGTGATTTTGTTTGACCATAAGGATGAGGATTTGAAGCTCTAACAAATTGACCTATATGCCCTAGGTCTACTTTTTCACCTCCAACCCCAAGGCCAGATTTATCAACTAGTTTTCTATGCTCTACATTTTTTACCATGCAAGGACCTTGTCTTTGGGACCCCAAAGGACCACCTTCATAACCCAATTTTTTAGCTATGGTTGCTCCTGTAGTAAATGCTTCTTTTGTGGCCTCACTTAAACCAAGTTTGAAATTGGCATGGATTTCTTCTTTCCTATCATCACCACTTTCTTCATCTTCTGATTCATTCAGATGCTCTATATTCCATAATTTGCTAAACTCAAGATCTTCTTTGTTATCTCCATTCTCTGCAAGAGTTCTTGGATCACCTAGCTCCTTCCTCATAGACCAAAAGGCAGTAATTTTTTATTGTGACCAATTTTTTTTCTGTAACTTCCTTCTCTAGAGAATTTGGCATTTTTACTCTACTAGATGGTTTATGAATTTTTTCATAAAAATTGTTGTACCTCCTAATTGTCTTTCAATGCAATGCCATAATTTCTACTAACAATTGTTCAAAAGAAATATCATTCTCAACAACACTTTTCTCCATTGCTACTTTGACCTCATCCCAAGAATCCTTGTTTTTCAAGTTTTCAAGCAAGGGTTTACTTTGATGTTGAATTCTACTTCTAGCATTTTTATTGAGCACAATCATTGATTTAATGGTGTCACATGGATCATACTGCAAGTGATAGATAGCATCAAAATAAAAAAAAATCAAAAGATCATGTGCCACACTAAATGTTTTTCTCTCGAATGTGATCCCTGCACATGAAAAAGGTAAAGAAGGAAATAAGGTCTTCTTCCCTTGACCGTTAAAGTATCTTTCATCAATACTCTGCATCTGCCGTACATATTCCAAAGAAAAAACTCTTTCTGTCACATGTATTGGAAGTTTGTATGGCTGTACTTTCGATCCATAAAATCTTAGCACAATATATTCTTCCATCAAGTACCAATCAGCCAATTGTATTTATTTTCCTAGTTGAATGCAGTTTCTGCATAACATAGGCATTCTAGGAATTGGAGTATTTGTAATTTCTTGATGCAATGGAGCCAAAAAGTAGTCTACAAAATGACTGTAGTTCCTTCGAGAATCATGCAACCTTATAACAGTGGTCCATTCATATACTAGAGCCATTTTCTTTTGCTCAGGATTACTATTACCATAGGGTTGAATCTGAAGCTTGTTGGTCTGAAACATTCCTCTAAATTTGAATAGAAAAAGATAGCACAAGTAGGTTGTGAACCTAAATGTCTTGGTGGAACCTCCTTTAATCATTAAAAATTGTTTATGCATGGATTCTACAATGTGCTCAATAAAATTATATTTGGCATGTGGAACACCATAATGGATATTATACACCATTTCAAGGAGGCATGCACCCACTTCCAAATTGCTATCCAGTCTGAGGAAAAATTCTAGCATGGAAATAGTATCCTAAACCCATGGTTTAAAAATATCCAAATCATAAGGAGGCTTATGATCACCTTTCAATTTGTTTCTATCCTGAACTATTCTATTTAAGAAAGATTTTTTCTCCATTTCATCCACTGCTTCATAATCACTAGCAAGCTTTTCTAGGTCAATGTAGACATTTCCAAATTCTTCGATTGTAAACCCCAAGCCCAAAACTTTTCTAAGTTCCTCTACATTAATGGATAACAATTCTTTTTTTCTATCTTTATTAACAATTTCTCTTTTGTTATCATCATAAGTTAGGGCACATACCATGATAAATTCTAGGCAAGGGAAAACCTCATTTAACATCATGCACCCTAATCCAGTTACCCACGGTGCATTGATACTATTAACTTGCAATTGCATTTGCTTTGTAGCCTTATTCTCATATGAAAATATAAGTTCTGAGGTACACCTACCATAGGTTTCAAGATCATAAATATCATGGTATTCATCAGTGAAACTTGAGGTTTTAGGCAATTTTGCATAATGTGTTTTTTTATCCAACATTGCTCTAGTGGTACTTGTGGTATACATGTTGTTACAATCAACAATATGAAATTTGTGAATTCCCTATTAGTCCTTAATTTTTCTTAATTCTTAAGCCTCTTAACCCTAAACCTAAATTTCAAAGTTTGACAAAATAGTATTTTAAGAAACGTCAAGCGATGAAATGTAGCCACAAGAATTTTTTAACTTACCCGGATTTTGAATTTTGATTCTTGAAGTTGAAACTAGGTTACTGGAATGAATTTGTTGGAAGTGGAACTGTAGAACCCAGAATAGGGTGGTGCACTGCAATGAGCAAACTGAATGACACTAAAACTTCTACTCGTTACTTACGGACTACATAGTACACAATTAGGTAGTAAAATGTACATGGCTGACAACATTTAAAACAAGCCATTAATGATTTACTCCTGCATTGACAACAAATTCTAAACCGTTGATCTTTGTTAATCTAATGGTTATAGGGTGATTCTAGAGGTTTAAGTTTGCAAGCATAGCACTCTGTGCATTTCATTCTGGAATGCAACTACAACCATACATCAAATGTTCATCAAATGGTTGAGTAATTTATGATATAAATAATAAACATAAAACATCTGTTTTAAATTTTCTTTAAACTTTAATTTTTTAATGCGCTAGGATTGACATCAAGGCCAAGGGGTCAGAAACTTAACGTTGCAAAGGCCTTAATAAAATGAATTACAATGTCACATTAGTAGCACATTGCACAACCATTAATAGCATTTAACTTGCAAAGGACTTAATAAAATGAATTGCAATGTCACATTAATAGCAAAACTATTTATTTTATTACAACTGAATTACAATGTCACATTATTACATAGTACAAATACAAATGTAAGCGCAAGTGCCAAGCTTCTGTTGGACCTTTGGTGAAAATTTGAAAATGTAAATGTGATACATGTATCTCTAAAAATAAATGGAACTTGTCGAGTCAACCATGAGCTCTCAAAATAAACTCATGGGACTTGTCAGGTCAGCCATGGTCTCTGAAAATAAATGTATGGGGAAAGGGGGGTGAATCAAACTAGGGAAATGGGAGTTGTGAAGATACAAAATGTACTTAGCCCCTTTCAGAACCAGACTAATGCAGAAGATGAGGGGTTGTAAAATTGCTCCCATGCAGAAGATGAGCACTTAAAATAAATTCATGGGGCTTGCCTGGTAGGCCATGGTGTCTCAAAATAAATGCAAGGGACTTTCCTGTCCAACCATGCAGATGATGAGGGGTAGTAAAATTGCTCCCATGCAGAAGATGAGCACTGAAATTAAATGCATGGGAATTTCTTGGGCAACCATGCAGACGATGAGGGGTAGAAAAACTTCTCCCATCTTCTACTTGTAGCTTCCATGCACTAGGATAGCACTTATCTCCATCAGAGCTCCTCATCCTGGTTCAAAACTTGTCTGAGAAGTCAGGTAAACCAAATCAACTTCTTTCCAATTCCACCCATTTTGAACTTGAAGGAAATTGGTCTTTTACTCTGTAACTACATAACTGGAGGCAAGAGAATTTAGAGCATCCCCAATAATACTGCATCATCTTCTTCCTGAATCCTTATTAAGTTCTTAACTCTACAAAATGAAAACCCTTATGACAATTAAACGAATGATATTAGCTATGCTCACTATCCTTATTTATGAACCAAAAGTTCCACTAAAAGTGCCACTACCAGCCTAGTCCCTTGTACACCTCACACGTGTCATGTGTGAGGTTGTGTATAGTTACTACTGACTAGTAATAATTGCGATTTGCAAAAACCAAAAATCCAACTTAATCGTTACCTCAAGCTAGCTACATGCAAAGTTGCAAACTGTACCTCAAGCTGACAAGTTGTCAATTGTCAAAATTTGCAGTGCCACACAAGCTATCAATTGTCAAAATAATTGGATTATTGACATCATCATCTACGATTCTATAGTACATTGTGCAGTTTTCAATATAAAGCTATCCAATCAATCACTCTGGCTATTCATATGGAATTAATCCACACCGCCACCCAGTACCACAACCAAATTGAGAATTTCAATAGAATAAATGAGAGGTAGAGTACTTCGATGCATTGAAAAGAGAGAATTAAATGTCTCGTTTTACCTTAATCATTATCAATATCCTAATAAATCACAATAAATTTCACTCATGATCCGAACTATATGTTGATTTCTGAAACCAATAATTAATAAAATCTCAACCATTGATTTATGAAAATCTAATGGTTCTAGTGTTATTCCAGAGGTTTCAGTTCACAATTCTAGTGCTTCAAGGATTTACTTCTGGAATACATCTATAGCTTTCCATTGAAAATTCATCGAACGGTCCCTCTTTTAAAACAAACTTTATGCACGTGCATAATTTCAAATGGGGACATCGCTAGGTTGACGAGACTCAACCCTCAAGATTAAAGAGTTAAGATTTAAGGCTTTATCATAAAATATTTTGGTCTGACTTAGGCAATATTAAACGGTAAACAAGAGCACCAACATTTAAAAGGTAAAATATTTAACAATTCTAGTGTAATTTTGGAGGTTTCAATTCGCAAATCTAGTGCTTGAGAGATATACTTTTGGAATGCAACTACAACCATCCATCGAAAATTCATCGAATGGTCATGGTCCATAATGTCGCATGGTGGCTGAAATATGGCACCTTAGAACCAAAGTCTAAAGTTTTGAAGTTTTCGAAACCTTCGACCCACTAACTACAAAGATGACCAAGAAATACTTGCAACTAAGGTTAGGAAAAGCACCAAAACGTCGACTTTGTTGAATTAATATAGGAAAGGTTGGAAGGATGGTGCATTTATGAAGTGAAGATCGTGGGTAGATTTAAGTAGGTGGACATGACTGGAGGATCGATGGGTAATTAAGATCGGTACGTGCAGAGTTTGTAAAATTATTACCTCTCGACCCTTGATTAGTGAAGTTAATAATAGAGTTTGGTGTGGAGAAGAAGGCACACAGAAAGTCTAAAAGAGTGGTGGTGGTGGTGGTGTAGCTACAACAATTTTCAAATGGAGGCCAACTTCACTCTGCGTTCAAAGAGGCAATTAAACCCGTTTTATGGTGAAGCTTCTGACAAAAGATTAATCAATATGTTTTTATTCACTCATGGGAGGTTGGTACAAAGTGTGTGGATGATTTTGGGGGAATCCTTTGGAAATCTGAGGCATAGATACAGGACTAACATGGATGTATACTCCTTGATTATAGCATGGGGTTTGGACTTGGGGGAATCAACAAGCACAGTAAGAGAAGTGATGGAGATGATTGTGCATAGAGATTTATTGGAAGGATTAGAATCAATACTTGAATGGGAAGTTCCAAGTGAAGGTTTCGACATCTGAGAAGGCTTTGAAAATGTGAAACTGGAAGGGGCAGAAGGATGCATCCCTTTCGTGCGTTGGCCGGAGGATGAGATTAAAAATCAATGCAGGGAAGAAGCAAGGTTAGGCTAGGAAGCATTGAAGCTCTTTATATAGCTGATGAAGGTGGAAGCAATTAAAACACAGTTGAAAGCACAGGAGAAAGCGGAGGTAGAGTGCATGAAAGCACATGCAAAAGTGGAGGAAAAGTGTATGAAAGAAAAAGGACATAATGTGAGGAAGCAGAAGATGAGAGGAAAAGCAACAAGGAAAGTTTGTTATGAAATGGGTAGCACTAGTTTAATTTGTAGTTCTTGTAGGGTTTTTGTAGAATTAACGCAAGACTAGTAGTAAATTTTTGGCTTGTTGAAATGTGTAAGGTAGATACAGATAGTAGTGAACTGGTTTTAGTTGGGCAGGGTTACTTTTCTATTATGAAGCATGTTAAGATGTTTTTTAAAAAAAATTGTTATAGTTGTAGGTGATTTTTGGATGGTTGATGAAAACAATGAGGCAAATAATCTTTATTTTCATGCATTTTGTTTATTAGTTTGATATTATGTTTAATTCGCCAATGTTTTTTTCTTAATCATTTGAAAATAGGTTTAATTTGCTAATGAATTTTATTTTTTAGTTTGGAAAAAAGTTTTAATCACCAACAAAATTATTTTTTCTGGTTTGAAAACAAGTTTAATTCGCCAATTGAAATATTTTATTGCTTTGAAAATAGATTTTAATCGCCAATGGAAAAATTTTAGTGGTTTTAAAAAAATTGCATTTCACTAGGATTTTCCATAGACCTCTAGCGATTAGAAAAGATTCACCAATGGATATTATTTATTTTTTCACGAAAAAATGAAAAAATCCACCACTAAAATTAATATTTTTATCGTGAATTATACAAGATTCACCAAGATTTTACACCTTTTCCAAGGGGGGGGGTTTCTTAAATTTTTCCCTGCTGCACATTAAGAAAGCCAACAACAAAGCCAAAACCCTAACAAGATAATTGATCACTAATATTAGAGGGTTAGCTAGTTAAGATAAATCTGATTTTTGAAAATGTTTTTGGCATAAAAAATAAAAACATAGAGAACAAACCCTTACTAAAATTTCAAGAGCTTTCCAAAAATGTAAAGAAATCCAAAAAATTTGCTAATTTGTACCCAAAATTAATTTTTCATGAAAAATCATTAAAAATTTATAAAAAACTTAAAAACAAGTCCCAAAATTCTGATTTCTTTATTGAACTCTCCTAACATCATCCCAAATCTACAAAAAAAAATTCGTGAAAAGATCTATAACCATTTCCGAAATATAAGTAAATCTTTCTAAAAACCTAATTTTAAAAGATATGATTTTTTTCTAGTTATTTTTTATTTAAATGAAAAACATAAAGAATAGAACCCTATTATATTTCAGAGAGGTTTCCAAAAATATAAAAAAATCCAAAAAAATTGCTAATTTTCTCTCAAAATTATTTTTTCATGAAAAATAATAATAAATAATTAAAATAAGATCCAAGAAATCTGATTTTTGGAATGAAAGCTCTTGATATTGTCCCCAACCTGCAAAATAATTTTTTTTGAAAAAAATATACAATCATTTGAGAGATATGGTCAAATCTTTCCAAACCCTAGGCTTGTGTCTCCAACCCTAGCTGCAAAATGTAAGTCTCCAAATGTTTGCACAAAATAACAATATAAGATTAGGGAAATCTACAAAAATTCATATTCATGTCGGGTTCACCAATGTAAATGAGGGCTATAAATCATCAAGGTTAGGCAATAAAGAATATAAATCAAACCCTAATAAATAATGAAGAACAAATAAGCATAAATACATAAAAACATAAAGCAATATTACGAAAGAGTATTCATACCACCATTGATTCACCTTAATTGCACTTCTCCATTTTGCTTGATATAATTAATTTCCCTCAGCTTTTTGAGTATGCAAATAGGCCTTATGACAATGACAAAGCAAAATATTGAAGATTCTAGATGACTATGGATGCACTTGACTTGATAGTAGACTTGATAGCAAGATAGCATAAGCTTGTGTAGACTCTAGATAGCAAGAGGTTCAAGATGAACAAATGACAATGATAGAAGTCTTTTATAGGAAAGATAATTTTGAATGAAGGGCTAAGATTGAATCTCAATAATCAATGGCCAAGAATGAAAGATGTAGTATGGACTAAGGTTAGGGTAAATGATAAGGATTGACAATCAAGGGTGGAGGTTAATTGAGACATGGATAGATAAGGAGTTGATGTGGGATATAAGATTGGCACAAACAAAGAGGTGATAGGAGATTAAATAACAATAAAATTATTTAATCTAGGTGGCCAATAAATAATTAAATAATTTTAAACAATTATTTAACTATAGAAGAATGTAACAAAGAGAACCTTTTGAACTAGATAATGATTTAATTCAAAATTCAAGAGAGTGGACCAAATTAAATAAATAAAATTTATTTAATTTATGAGGGGTAAACCCATAAAATTGGTTTACAATTCTAGCAAGGAAAGAAAATTGCCAAAAACGCCCCCATGAATAATTTTTTTGTTTTTGGGGGTTCAAATGAACATCTAGTTTGAGCAAACCCAAAGGGGGGTCGCTAGAACCCCCTTCGAGCGAACCCATTAAATTTTGGGTATCACATTTCTTGGGGAAAAAAACAAAGGAAAGGGTTATGGAAAGGGGGTTCAATCGAACCCTGGTTCAAGGGAACCTTGGTTCGAGCAAACCCTAGTTCGAGCGAACCCTAGTTTGAGCGAACCTCCAAAGGGGGTTCGCTCAAACCCCCCTTTGCCCCCCTTCTCCCCCTCTGGCACCAAAAAACTCCAAAAATTTTCCCTTCAAAGCTTGAGTTGAGGATGAAAATAGAGGATACTTCATAGACCCAACTGGATGATGGTAGTGCTCGGAATGAGCTATCCAACAAATATAATTTTAATATGTTTTTGTTTTATTATGTATTTGTTTTTTTAGTTTGATTAAACATAGGTTTCTCACCAAGAATCAAGCTCTTTGTTCTGCACATGTGGAAAAATAGTAGATTATCAAAAAAAAATTGAAAAATATCAATGCACTAGATATTGAAGTCCTTGATCCAACAAAAAAAATTTAATTTTGATACATACAAAAAAAGTTATGTTGTATATGGTCCGCCTATGTCTGAATTGTAATTGGTTTGACTTTGAAACTTGATTAAGAAAAAAATATTCAATAAAACACTATGAAACCAATTGGAAGAACTAGATATTGTAGTTACATATCTAAATTCAAAAAAAAAAGAATTTTATCCTTCATGGAAAAAAAGTTAAGTTGTATACAGTGAGCATCACTCCTTAAAAATGGTGTTTACTGAAAATAAATAAATAAATAAAAACTAGTTTTCAAAGATGGAAAAAGAAGTGCAATTCGATTCTAAATTTTTTGAAAAAAATATATTTAGAATCTATAGACAAAATGTCACGAATCACTAGTTTGCATCATCTTCAAATTCCTCACGGTTCAGCTGCTATAGGTGCCCAAAAGTGAAGATTTAGTTAGAAAAAATCAATTCAGTGTCCAGTTTGACCAAAAATTGTAAACTAGAATTGTGGGATCACCCTGAGAGAAGAGACCAATGAATAATTAAATAATTAAAATAATTATTTAATTATAGTAGAAAGTGGTATAAAATTAAATAAATAAGAATTTATTTAATTTTAGAAAGAAAGGGACTTAATTAGTGACGTAATTAAATAAATAAAATTTATTTAATTAATCAACGAGCAATAAGGATAGAAATGAATTAATTAAATACTTAAAATTATTTAATTAATATAAAACTTATGACTTTAGAAAATAATTAAGATTATTTAATTATTAGAGACAAAAGGGGAAATGATGGAGAATTTAGAAGTCGCAAGCCTAGGACAATTTTTAGTGTCTACAATATCTTTTAAAATTATTTCTTTCTTGTCATCTCTTCACTTTCACCCTACTAAATAGGGTTTAATTCTTGTTCTTCATGATTTTCATCAATTATGGGATCACAGTTTCTATTACATTCATCCTAAAAATCATCCATCTAGATCATCGTAGCCTTCACTATCTCAAGCATCTCTTCCCTCCTCCTAGTGACTTCAACAATACCATTTCCTCTTTTTAGTAGCATCTTAGGTTTGGTGTAATCTACCTCAAGTTGGTAGTTTTTTTTATAATCACTCCTACAAATTTCCTTACACTCAATGTCATATTTTAATCTTCTTGTGGGCTACCTTAGTTTAACAATTTGTTTACAACTAATACCTTCCTACAATAGATACCTTAATTCCTAAAAATTCTAAATAATCACAAAATTTAGGCATGCACCATATCAACTTTGGTATGATATAAACACACCTCTTAGTATTCTTTAATTATGAATCTTTCATCAAACCCATGCCCCTTACACTATGTCAACATGCATTCTCCTTCTTCATTTTCAATCCCATCCAATAAAAGTGCATAAATAAACCATATTTTAATATGAGATAATATTTTCATGGTTAAATATCTAATGAAGGATTATCCAACCATGTGGCTAAACATGTAACTCACAACTTAATATAACCACAAAAAATGGATCTATATTTTATTGTGATCTCAACAACATTAAAATCTTTTACAATGGGCTTCCAACATGCTAGATCTTAGTTGTTTGATTACAATATGCAAGTTATAAAATTCAAAGAGTATTGCAATACAATTCCATGCCCAATATGTTTTTTTATATTTTGAGGGATGATCCTAATTAGTGACAAGGTAGCACAAATGTCAATGCTACATAAAACATGTAGTCAAATAGATCTATAGTCAAATCTCCCATAAAAAATGTAGCACAAATATCAATGCTACATAAAACATGTAGCCAAATAGATGTATAGTCAAATCTCCCAAATTGAATGCAATGATAAATGATCATCATGTGATGCACACCATAAGAACTCCTAGGTCTTATGTAACTTTTTGTATATTTATTTATTGATGCAAATTCAAAGAGATATTACAAGCATGGACAATAAACCTGGTAAAATAATGTCAACCTTGATTAAGTTTCAAGACCAAGTGATGCCATTATATGATGATATTTTTTAAAACTAGATATAATAGTTATGGATCTTAGTAAAATATATGTTTCTTGGTGTAAGGTTGTATATGAAACTATAGTGAAATGAATTAGGATCCTTGGCAACTAGCTAGTGATTAGAGAGTAATGAAAACTTACAAACAATATAAGTAAAAGAAAAAAGTTTTGGTTGATGAAAAATTGATCTTACACCCTAGGATGCTCTTGAATCATATTATATTCATTATATATTTATTGAAACTTATGATTCTCATCACAAAGGAAATTCTTCTAGTTTCAAGTTCACTCAAAAATATATTAGAGTTCTATTCTAGATCTATTGCTTCTAGTTTGTTGCAACTGTTCAAGATTTTAACAACACTTGGTTGTATCTCCAACTTCATTAGTCCTAGGGAGGTTCACAATGTGAATGGTTTCAATATATAATTCATATTCTCCATATCATTCCTTCTATAAGGTTCTCTTCTACACATTACATAGTTACACATTTCATCCTACATTAGGCTTTGTACCACATTGTGGTTGGTGTAGATCATTATGGATTCTAAAGCTTATTATACAAACCTCACAATAACTTTAAGATAGTTAGCTTACGTTCTAGCTCTAAAAGATTGATTTTATTATGAGAGATGGAAGTTCAATACCAAGTTGAGGAACAATGTAATATCATTTGAGATTTCTATAATTTTCACATAATTGTTCCCATGTATATTTGTGGGGTGAGGGTTAATATTGTAATCCCATTATGGTACAATGTAATGTATTTTCATGGCCATGGATTAATAAAGTTATTTATTTGTTGTTTCAATTAATTTTTATTGTATATATGTGTTCTTACTATATGGTCAATGATGCTAATTAGACCCTCTTGTTATGATTTTGTCACTAATTTATTAGTTTTTCTAATGGTGATGATGAACTTACAACATTTCCCTTTAGATGTATAGATTGTCTTGAACAAGTTCTTCCATTAAGACAGTGCATTCTTCTCCTTCTATAGCTTAATCAAAACCTTTCTCATTGTGAGTGCATCTTTGCACTCTAGGGGCTTTAAAAATCCACCTAACATCCTACTCTTGGAGCTTCACTAAGAAACATGGTTACTCATATCTACCTTCTTAAATTAAGTGTTATTTCGTTGCATAATTGGCCATTTGAATATGCAATGCCTCATTTCTACACATCTATAGCATGCTCTGAAGAACCATCTTCGCCTTCATCATTTTTCTCCAAAGAAAGACTATTTTCTCTTGGACACATCTTCAAAATATTGTGGCATACTCACTTCTCCTTCATGCACTTACACAAGCCTAATCTTCATGTTACATGGCATACCTCCCTATCTTCATGTGGATTTTCCCCTTCCTCATGTTACATGCTATGTTTCCTTTACAAAAATTACCCTTTAGCCTTCAACATGTACTTGTAGTCCTCTTTCATAGACTTGGGAGTTATCATACTAAATACATCTTGAATAGATATGTGCAATCAATTCACATGCCATGTAACTTTCCATAAGCCATCTTCAGCATTTCCCATGTGAATGGTCAACTAATGGAACTCCTTAGTGTATTAATGTATGTTCATCTTCGCCTACCATATATTTTAGGGCTTTCTGAATATAATCATCTCGTCATCCACAAGCATGAATTATACCCTTAGCTTGGCAACCATCTTCTTCAACTATGGATTTTCTCCTTCCCTTGTCATGAAGAGGGAATTTCACACAACCCTCACACAAATTCATTCAACACCAATAATAGCAAACAAGATGGAAATATTTGAAACAACAAATTTTATCTTCTCTATTAAACTTGCAACAAAGTTTCACAATTTCAATAAAATCTTATTAAAAAAGTTAGTGCAGCCATACAGGCTGAATAAAATCATTACCAAAACATATATAAAGTTGATATGTGATAGAAAACAACATCCACAACAAACTATAGGTTATTATCCTTCAAAACACCTTCCTACACTGCAAACTTGTCTCTCATATCTGCACTCTAAAATCACCAACTTGTCCTTCAACCATGGATTCCAAAATCCATTTGCTGCTACAACATACCTCCCAAATCTACAACAACAATGTTTGCAACCTCTTCCCAAGAAAATCCACTCCCCCTTCTCACACCCAAAAATCTAGAAAATAAAAATCAAACAAAGTTTTTCATAAAACCTCATTCCTGCAACAACTATCTCCATTAATTTTGTAACTCCTCCATGCTCCAATCTTGGAAAGGAAAATTAAATTCTTAAATATAATTTTTAAACTCTTCAATGCATGTACAATTTATCTTCAAGAAGAATATTAATCATTAGTTGGCACATTGATTCACCTCTCCTTATAATAGGGGTCCAATTTCAAAAATTGCTCTGCTTGCACAACATGGGCATCCCATTTTGCCAACACTAATGGGGAGTAATTAAATTTTGTCATAATTTGAAACTCTAAGAAAATCCCATGCCCAAGATTGATTTTTTCCAATTAAATATTTAAAATGTATTTTCCAGTACATTTTTCCCATCACAACTTGCAACCAATTTTTTTCCAATTATTCAAAATCTGATTTTGGACCAAGAAAATTAAATTATTTCATATAACATCATTCAAACCATGTCACTTCAAAAATTAATCTTTTTTTTTTTGGTGATGTAAGATTGTTCTTACACCGTAGATGCCCATGCATCACCTTGTCACTTCCTATCAATTTGGATTTGGTCCCACCATAATAATGCATGTCTCTTTAGTTTGGTGCACATAAATATTACCTAATGAGGGTCTTTCATATATTTTTACTTAAAGTAATTTTCTAGCACTATAATCTAGTTGATTAAATCTTCTTACCAAAGACTCCTTGAATAACTAGAAATCTTCATGCATGGTTTGCCACCAATCTAAGAGATTTCTCTCAGTAGTCTCCCTTCTAGGTTTTTCTCAACACGTCCATATGCATAAGTTGTGCCTCATCATCACTCATGTCTACATCAATCTTGGTCGAGCATTCACCATCACCTCTAACCTCTCCTAGAGATCACACATCACAATCTCTATATCTACTACTGTGGGTTTTTTATTGCTTCCTCCTTTGCTTGCCATTTCTCTTCCTCAATTTCTCTTTCTAAAACAAATTCTCACCATGCCTTCTACTCAATAGACAATGCATTAGAATACATGTGCATTATCTTCTACCGATGCTCACTCTTCATGTAAGAAAAAAATATCTTAGTTACAAACCTCAAGTCAGTATTAGGTGATAATTCTCACTACCTTGTAGATCAAACCTTATGCTATAATCTCTTATACATGGTTGCACCTATGAACCCACCCCCCATATTCAAACATTATTCTTGCTTATTCTAGGCATCCCTTTCAACAAATTTGATCATTACCTATCAACTTGCATGTAAAAAATATTTAAATTGAGAGTCTAGAGTTATGAATTAAAGATAACTCCAAAGACATTAGTAACCATAAAAAATATGCAATCATCCCTAATAAACTCATTCAAAAGCATTATCAAGGAGTAACATAGGGCTTGCACAATCATTAATATATACTACAATATCTAAACATTTTGCATGCACATCTTTTATGTTTTTAAACCTTTAAAATTTGTAATGAGATTTGAATCAAAATTAAGAAGTTTCATACTTCAATCCTCTTATGACAAATCCTCATATGTTTCACAACATCAAGTTAAAAAAACCAAATAATCTAAAAAAACATTAATCAATACGACACAAATTGAATTCAGTTATAATACTCAAACTAAATTGCATAAATTATTTAATCTTAAACATCAAAGAACTAGATATATATACATTTGTAGCCTAACATAATAATCCAATTATAGACCCAAAGTTCCAAAGTTGGTTCCTTGTCTCATAGTTCATTAGTAAAGCCAAGGACACCAATAAAAGGCCATAAGAACCTTTGTCACCTAAAGGGTTTTGTCTTATCCAAAGGGCTAGAAATGTTAAACAAGGAATGCCTTCTAGAAAGGTTGAACACGTGTCAAGGCTAACGTGATGAATAAATAATTAATAAATAAATAAATAATAACTGTAGGTGCGTAAAAATAGAATCTTTCATATAAATAAATGAAACATCAAATATATGTCATTGTCACATTGTCAAACAAGCTATGGGGAATATATGTCGCTTATTATTTTTTAATTTTTTTTTAAAAAGTCAGCCGTTTGGGTTTTTGGACTATCTACCCCTTCATTATTCAATTCTTTATTGCATGCAACTTAAATCCACGAGCTTCAATACTTCTCAATTTTATTTATTTTTAAATATTTTGATAGTGTAACGGCTACATTAGCATCATGTCATTTTCATTTCCAGGGATGGGTTTTTACATTTCATAGAGTAATGATTTATAGTAATTTATCTCTCATTAGTATCAATGGTTTGGCTCTAGGAAAATTCATTGCCAGCAATTCACCACGGAAAATTCACCATTAACAATTCCCCGCAGGAAAATTCACCGCCACCATAAAAAATTCATGCAATTAATTTTTCGCGCGGTGAATTGTCGTGACGGTGAATTTTCCATCGGTGAATTGTTGGTAGTGAATTTGTCATATGCCCAATGGTTCATTTACCACACATTACATTTAGGAGATGCTTATAGGTAATGAGGTGTTATGAATTCTCTAAGATCATCTATCCTAGTAGGACTCTGATTTGAGTACACTTTTCTATGAAGTTCTCTGCAAGATCAAGCCAAATAGCTCACTACCCTATTTGTGAAAAGTACCTCCTATTTAGTTGGCGTGAGTTTTCTATAATGCATACAGTTATGTAAAGAGTGTTTTTTTATTCAATTATGTATATTTTGTATCAACATTTGGGGTCACTCTCTTTTACTTAATGAAGGATCACTAAGTGTGATTTGTAACATTGATGCAAAAATATATATAGTTGAATCCAAAAGCATTCTTGTGTTAAGCTTAGCTTCTTATCGAATTTTTATTCATATTCATTTTACTTTATATGCAACGTTCCCCATGCATTTGTTATTTATTTGTTATTGTTATAACTTCTTTCACACTTCTATACATTTATTATTTGCTTTGATATTATCATTAACCTAGGGTTCATTTTTTAGTGGCTCAAGATCCAAAATTTAAAACATTAAATTCAAACTCAAGCTTTCCTATCCCTTCATAATAGCTATTATAAGCCAAATTGGCATACATTTGTGCAATATGTTTCTATTTCATTGTATTTAAAGACATTAAATGTGCATTTAACTTCGAAAGGACAAATAATGTAAATTATAAAGGAAAAAATATTAGAACGTGCACTTTGATTTCTAAAGGAAGTAAATAACAATATTTTAATTTGCATATATGTCATTTGCATGTTGGTTTATGTTGCTTTCTATGTTACTCATCACAATTAATTTGGCTCACTAAGGGGCTTGGCCTAGGAGAACACACTCACCTTTCAAGTTGACAATCTCCCTAATGACATCCCTAAACAACACCCTAATAGACTTAAATAATAAAAAGACAAAAGTGAATAAGTTTACTAGCGCATATTTAGACAAATTGATCTCACATGACACCAATAAGTTCTATATGTTGGATCAAATCTGCTTTTTTCAAGATTGACCCTATAACCTTTAGATCTAAACCATAGATTTTTTTGAAATTGTATAGATTCTAAGATAATCATCAAATTCAAGAAAAAAATAAGTTAACATCATATCTACATCATTTGTTAGGAAAATGATGTCTCAACCTTGCAATTTGAGCATGGGAGTTGCAAGAGGGGTACCCCCCTTGCCGGCTCTAGGGGGATGACCCCTCGGTGGGGAGTCTAAGGGCCACACACTCTAGCAAGGGTTTGGAGGCAACACCCCCAAAAGCCACATTGTATATTTTTTATTGTAAATTTGGATTGTTCATCTTTAGGTCACATATTTGATGGTAGAGATTATGTTGGCTTTTCTTTTCCTAGAAGGAAACTCTCTTTATGAGGGAATTTATTGTGGTTGTGTATTGGATTGTATTTAGTGTGTGAATCTTATAAATGTTGAGTTGCCTATAGATCTCTGGTTGGTGATACTCCTAAGAAAGATTGCTCTACAAGTATATTGTAATCTTCTTGATTTCTAAATAATATATTGGGGGTTTTCTCCTAAAAAGGTTTTCCCCATGTAAATCACTATGTTGTGGTATGAATGGTATTTATGTTTATTTTTGTTTAATTTTTGTAAGTGTTATAAAGATCTTATGATTAGTGTAGGAAGTTATTTTGCTACCTTAGCTTCCTTGCATCATTCTCTTGTCATAGGTTCTAAAGCTAAGTACCATAATCCTCTTATTTAATTTATGTATATATATTTCAATTATTAATCCTAGTTAATTTATCTAGGTTGGTTGCATGCTAATTATTTGCACTTAATTTATTAGCCTATATAATTTATGTAGTGCAATTCTTTCATCATATTTTGGTGAACTTAATTTATCCTACATCCCCCAAGGTTTGTTTTCATATTTGCTTAGGGTTTGGTTTCCCTTTCTTATTTGTGATATATAGCCCACTCCTATCTTAGGGTTTTTGATTTATTATGTGGCCTTACTTTTGTTCACTCTATTATCCTTGGATTGACCTTTACATTTTTATTTTTATATATGATATCTTATTAAAAAAATATTTCACACCTAATAGTGTTTTAGATTACTTCATATTTTTATCTCTGATAACCATAGTGATGTATTTATGCTATGAGCTACTACTCTAGACCCTAATATTCCTTTACAAATGAGTGCCTATCTCAATCCTAATAATGCCATATAATCTAATGGAAAAAACATTTTTCTTATGCTCATATTGAGAACCATTCTAAACATCATGTCAATCTAGAAAATTTTGATAATGATGCACATATAGCTAAGTAGGATCTTACACTTGGAAAAATACTTGTGGATGCAATTATGAATATCCAATCTCCTCAACAATTAGCCACCATATTGTATCAAATATCATTAAATTTTCCATTTAGAAACAATGTCCTTCATGCTATTGTCTTTCTGATAGATTATTCTAATGGTGTATCCTTTCACATCTCCTCTTCTTTTGGTCACATCTCCATAATTACTATGTCCATGACCATTAACACTCACTTTGTTTCTTCTAGTGTGATTCATCTCTTTACTATCATAACCTCTAACATCCTTGCTCCCTCTATAATCATGCCTTCTTCCACACTTCCCACTAATTTTATTTCTCACTATGTCCTACCTCATGAACATACTCCCCTTACCATTACTGGATCTCATATTCCATTCTCCACCTCTTCTTCTCCATACACTACTACTATACCTACCTCATCCATTATTTCTACCACTTTTGTCTCTAGTGT
This sequence comes from Sequoia sempervirens, assembly GCA_007258455.2. Taxonomy (NCBI): domain Eukaryota; kingdom Viridiplantae; phylum Streptophyta; class Pinopsida; order Cupressales; family Cupressaceae; genus Sequoia; species Sequoia sempervirens. The sequence continues at coordinate 58,402,863 of VDFB02072274.1, forward strand.
CCTATTTGTATGGCCACTACCTATTATACCCATTATACATCCCACATCATTCCTCCCTCTAAACCCATGCCCACTCAATTCTATAATGTAGTTCCTCCTTCCATGGTGATGACTTGACCTCCTTTCACATATCATCATTTCACCTATTTTCTTGTCTGACGCACTCCTCACAATACTCTTTTCTTTATTTCCATCTTAGATACACTAAATTACAAGATATCATCAATAAATTAAGAAGCAAGTAAATGATAATAATAAAGATGTCATCACATATAATCCTCTATATTTCACTAACTTTCTTTTGACTTCATTATATATACATTGCCTCTAGGGTTTGGGGTACCAATATTTGAGGTATACAATATAAAGGGTGATCCTAATGTTTATTTTTAAGCTTTTAATGTGGCATGTTTATACTTTCATACAAAGATAATATATTGGCTAACCTATTTCTAAGAAACCTATGAAATTATGTTATTCAATTATTTTATTCTATACCTTATGGTTCCATACATTCTTCCTTTGATGAATTAACTTCTATTTTCTTAAGGCATTTTTATATCAATATGTTTGAAAATAACTATAAATATAATTTTACTAAGAGTACTTGGAATGAAGTAATGACCCTTGTAATAATTATATCATTCATTTTCATTTGTGATGTGGAAAATTGAAACATCATTATGGTCTATTGTATTTGCTAGGTGAATACAATATTATATCAATAGTGACATCCTTATTGAAACTACAAATCAATATTAAATGTACAATAACAATTTTTTAGTTTATAAACATTTGAATGCAAAATTATATGCTCATCCAAGAGTATTGTTACAAATGAATAAGTGATTACTGATCTATACTTTAGGTTTTTCTATCCCACCTCTTAAGATTGGACCTAAAGAATTGTAAATAGTATTCCTTCTTCCAATATATTCTCTACTTTACCTAGTATACCTTTGTTAGAACACTTTAGAGTTTACCTTTATTGTGTATCAATGTGTCAAACTTGTTCATAAAGCTTGAGTTGTAAAATTTACACAAGATTCATATAATCATATTTCAAAGCCAAATCATTTCACTTTGAATACTTATATTCCTACTCCTAATGAATCACTATATAAAACTAAACAAATATCTTCAAGAAATATATCAGAAACAATTACAAGCACAAGAGAAATAAAATAAAATAAAATAGGTAAAATATCAAGTTACACATATATATGTCACCATTTACTCCACCAAATAAGGATAAATAATGAGTAGTATAAGGATAAATAATGAGTAGTATAAAAAACAGTGTTTCATGCCAGAAAATACTACTAAATATATTCATAAGAATATTATTATATTTCCATGTTGTCACTTTATTATTATCACCTTGTTATGACTATATTCATGATTTTTCTACTTTGCCTTATGATCTTTATCATACCTTTTATTATGATCACACATTTGAGACTCTTATAATATTCATCATGTCATCTTGTAAATATTGGATGTATTCATTTATACATGTAACTTCATGCTTATATTCTACTTATTTATACTTTATAGAAATATATATTAATTTGATTACATATTTGACATGCTTTAACATGATCCTTTTTCTAGTCTTTAGGGCCATCTTTTCTTCACGGTCTACTAGATATTTGGGGCAACATTATGCCTCAATTCTTGCCATCAATCTATGAATAATACATCCCTTAGATATTATATGTGATTAAATGCTTACATCTTACTTTTTTAGTTTTATTGGTAAGTTTTATTGTTATTATTACCATTTATCTTTTATGCTCCCCTCCAATTCCTTGAATTCTATGCTTCTAAAAAATTAGAGGGGTATATATTATCATGAACACTTTCATGGTTGAGATTTTAGATAGTGATTTGTACTAAATATAGACTCACTGTCATGCCTACATATAGCTTGATTGTATTGCACATTCACATCATGTATAAGCCTATCACATTCATACATTGCATAGAGATACATTGCACCAATTTCTTACATTGCACAAAGATTTATCACATTTAAAAAATTATATGAATATTTTTAATAATATTACATTACATAGAATGTTGATTTCATTTTCAACATCACATTGGTGCATCATTCAAAATATTATTGTATCACTCTTTTTGTATAGTACTAATTTTTAATCCTTCTTTCACTCTTCTCCTTATTTTTCACTGATAGATGAAACTACTTGTAGTTTTGCGAATATCTTAATTATGATGTGGGATCTAGTAATTTTATTTAATTTCACTTTTTGGCATGTTAGATGGATTTTTTATACCATGGAGCATACAAAAATAATTCAAGAATGATCCATTAGGTTTTATAGATCCTATATCCCTTTTATGAGTGCCTAATTATTTTCTTTTCAAATTGAACTATAATTTTCATATAATTTCAAATTCACACTCATGCTATATTTCCATTCATAGAAAAGTGTTGGAAAAGTGTTGGAAAAATGTAATGGTGAAATTAGCAACAACATTTTATCCCATTTAGAGTTGTGCCCACCTTGATAAGGATATCCTTTTAATGTAATAATATACCAAGTGGAAAATTATTGTGTTGATCTTGGCTCATGACATGTATGCTATTCACATCTATCTAATCCTATTTTTTATATTCTCCATAAATTTATCCTCTAATCATCATTAATATGTGTTTATTTTGACTTACTTCTGTTGAACACCCAAAAGACTAAGATGGGGGGATGAAACAATATTCTATTAAACCATTTCTTAATAATCCAACCAAGAATCAAAACATATGTAACTGCAACTATGAATGAAAACATGAAAGAGATCACAACACCACATGAACACCAAGATTTTTATGTGGAAAACCCAAAAAGGGAAAAACCATGGTGAGAATTAGCTCACAATATATTATAACTAGTTATAAGATATTACAGGGGCTCACTACTAGGACACACTTTCCTTATAAGGCTCACAACTAGAATTAGATAGAAGAAAAAAGTGGCTACACAACCAAAGTGTGAACTGATGTAAGATGCACCTTCCTTGTGTTGGATTCAATTCCAATGAAGCTCTGAATATAAAATATTGCTCTGCTTAGTAGTCACTCAACATACACAATAATTTTTCTCTTAATTTGATCTCACACATACAAATTTATAAGTTCACACAATATCAGCTCTCACACATTCTACATTATGTCTTCTACTCTACTTGCAACTCAAAAAATGTGGCACATATATACTCTATTACATCTGCATATATCAATTAGGTCAACCTAATTAGATGTAGCCAAATTTAATTCAAAATAGATTTGTCAACTTCATACATGAAAATATAACTTCTTTGCACTCAAATCAAACATGCAAAACTTGAATTTAGGTCAGCACAGATCTAAAATAGATCCCCTTATCATCCACAATACATATTAATCTTTATAGCACAATTTCAAGTATTAGGTCAGCCAGGAGTTAAACCTAATCACAAGATAAGCCAATCTAACCAACATTGATCGTCCATATGATCATATAAGCACACACCATCTAGAAAGTATGTATAATTGACACTTGTAAACAATCTCCCAAAATTTTAGATTCTAAATCCAAACACTAGAGGATTGCGAACCAAATAACTCATATCATTTTGCATTGTATAAGCCAGAACACTGTATGTCGATCTTCTGCCATTTGTAACTTTCAGTCTGATCAACAAAATCGATGAAATCTTGATCATAGATGTATTTAGTAGTCCTAAATAGCATACTGTAACCACATAAGCTGATCTTATAACATGAGAATATCTGGACCAAATTACTGGATCAAGATGTCACCAAAAATATCAACAAACAATGTTGGCATCAATGACAACACATCAAAGGGTCCCTTCTTCATTCTTTCAACAATCTCCCCCTTTTTCATTGATGGAAACATGTGCCAAAAATGAATCTCCAAAATATCAACTTAAAACATGTCTTCATACATCAATACTTCTCCCAAAATATTTGTTACTTCTCCCCCAAACACAATATCTTAACAACTTTGGCACCAAAACTTCTCCCCCTTTGACATCAAGGAAAAGGGATGTGTCAGGAACATACTTGTATGCATATGTATAGAAAGGAAATTGAAATGAAATGACTATCTCCACCTAAGGGAGTAATCCAAAAATTACATCCGATCATATGTAGAAGAAAGAAAAACTAAAAGCAGTTGAAATTGAGTAATAATATTCAAGGTGAAATGTGTTCACTCAGAGGAGGAATCACCTTCAAGTTCCTTGAGAATGGCTTCCCAAGCAGATTTCCCTATTAGGATTTAGGTGTCATCAACCTTGTAAATCCTTTATTTTATTATTCTCCTAAAGTGTTTTGTACATTTACCCATAAGAGGTGAAACTGTTTGACCAACAGTGGTGAAAGAGACTATGTAAATGCAGTGTTACCGTTACCGTTTATCCTTATGGAAAAGGACAAATTAGCTAGCGTCCCACCTTGGAATCTTCTAAAATAAGGTTGTGGGTCAAAATAGGGTGTTGTAAGAGCATCTATGACATGCATGCAAGTTGTCATAAGATGCTATGGCCATATAATGATTCCCTATGACAGAATATGCTATGTTTAGACCCCAAGCGCCCATGCATAAAAGATGCCTTATGACAGCTGTAAGAGCATCTGTAAGAGGCTATTTTTGGTATTTTTGACCATTTCAAGGAGGGAGGTGTGGGTTTTTCTAGGTGGTATTGCTGCCTATTGTTTGGTGAAACCATGGTGGTTTTCATCCTCACAAATCTCTATAAATTGGGGCCTTGAGCTATTGTTATTAAGAATTCAGTTTTGCAGGGGTAACAGGGTGCTGCTAGATTTACAGGGAATGATAAGAGAAGTTTATTGCTGCATGTAATATTGAAGATTATCAGTAATATACTTGCCTCTCTTTCGGTGGTGGAGTTTTTTCCCTTTGGGGTTTCTCCATGTAAATCTGTTGTTGCATGTGTTATATTGTTCTATCTCTCTCTCTCATTCTTTCTTCACACTAAGGCTAAGGTTAATCTACATATTTCAGATTTTCATTCACACATTTAAGTTCATATTGCAAGCTTTCTTCACCTTGTTTTTCAACATTTGGTATCAGAGCTAACAGTTCTGTTAAGGAAGGGACGCTTTCCTTTTAGAGTGTTGAAGGTTTTTTGCTGCAGTGGGAGCTTTTGTGTTGTGGGTTTTGCAGATTTGTGAAAGATTGCATACCATGGCCTCCACCTCTCGTCTAGATATTGAGAAGTTCAATGGAATTGGTTACGAGATGTGGAAGTTGAAAGTGGAGGACCTTCTTGAGGAAAGAGATCAGTGGTTACCAGTTTCAGTTGAAAAGAAGCCATCTACTTCAACCTTGTCAGATGAAGATTGGAATAAGTTAGACAAGAAGGCTCGAGGGACTATTCGGTTGTGTCTCACAGATTCTGTCCTCCTGAATGTCTCTTCAGAAGACACATCATACAAGCTTTGGAGGAAGATAGGTGAAATCTACCAAACTAAGAGTTTGTCTAACAAGTTGTATCTCAAAAGATGTTTGTATTCATTAAAGATGAAGGATGGTGAATCTATTGCTGAACATTTGAATGCTTTTAATTTGATTATAAGTCAGCTTGCATCTATTGATGTTAAAATAGAAGATGAGGATAAATGCATTTTATTGATTTGCTCTTTGCCAGAATCTTGGGAAAATTTAGTTATTGCTATAACAAGTGGTGGTGCAGAACCTAAGTTGGATACTATTATTCCCATACTTCTTTCAGAGGAGATGAGGAGAAAGACCATGCGCAGTGGCTCCCAAGATGCCTTGCATGTGCGAGGTAGGCCCAAGGAGAAAGAGCCTAAAGGGGATAAGAAGAAGGATAAGTCTAAAGGACGATCTAAGACCCCTGGAAAGAGCAGAGTGAAGTGTTGGAACTGTGGTAAATGGGGACATGTGAAGAAGGAATGTAGAAACAAGAAAAAGAATGCAGATTCCTCCACGGAAAAGTCCTCTGATAACGGTGATTCTGATGCTTTGATTATTTCAGCTAACACAGTTTGTAATGATGCTTGGCTTATTGATTCAGGTGCTTCCTTCCATATGACTCCTCATAAGGAGTGGTTTTCTACATACAAAGAATATGATGGAGGAGAGGTCTTCATGGGTGATAATAGCTCACAAAAGGTTATTGGTAAAGGAAAGGTAAAATTGTGTTTCAGTGATGGGAGGGTTAAAACCCTTGATGATGTTTTACATATTCCAGGACTTACAAAAAGTTTAATTTCAGTTTCCAAGTTGAATGATTCTGGGATGCATGTGACATTTGACAAGTCTGGTTGCAGGATGGTAAGGGGAAGTTTGGTGGTTGCTAAAGGATCTCGGACAGGGAATTTATTTACGCTACATGCCTCTACTTTTTGTAACTCCTCTTTTGTAACTAGCGCTGAAAATGCATGTATGTTGTGGCACCATAGATTGGGTCACATTGGTGAAAAAGGTCTTAGGACCATACTTGATAAGAAACTAGTAGACGGTATTTCTGATTATTCTGTTGGTAAAAATGATTTTTGTGAGGATTGTGTGTTTGGTAAACAAAACAGGTCATCATTTCCTAAAGGAACTAATAAAGCTAATGGATTGTTAGAACTTATTCATTTGGATGTGTGTGGTCCAGTGGATACAGATTCTTTGGGTAGATCTCGTTATTATGTTTCCTTCATTGATGATTACTCAAGATATACTTGGATTTATTTTATGCATTCAAAATCTGAAGTTTTCACCAAATTTAAGGAATTTAAGGCATTGGTTGAAAAGCAAACAGATTATAAGATAAAAGTATTGAGATCTGACAATGGGGGTGAATATTGTTCTAAGGAATTTGATGAGTTTTGCAAACATGCAGGAATTGTTAGGCAAAAGACTACACCTTACACACCCCAACAAAATGGGGTAGCAGAAAGAATGAACCGTACATTAATGGAAAGAGCTAGGAGCATGTTAAGTAGTGCTAAGTTAGACAAATGCTTTTGGGCAGAAGGCTGTTGGTACTGCTTGTTATTTAATTAATAGATCTCCTTGTAAAGCTCTTGTTGATAAAACTCCTTATGAAATGTGGTTGGGTAAAAAGGTTTCTTTTGTTCATGTGCCTCAAGAGAAGCGGTCTAAATTGGATCCCAAATCTCAGAAATGCATCTTTGTAGGTTATGGTGAAAATGTTAAAGGTTATAAACTTTGGAATCCACTAACACGAAAGATGATATTTTCTAGAGATGTTATTTTTAGGGAATTTAGAGCTAACTATATTTTCTAGAGATGTTATTTTTAGGGAATTTAGAGCTAACTCTGAAGATGTGCAACCAAAGGAAAAGTCAAAAACAGTTCATTTTGAAACTAAGCAAGAAGATGCACATGTGGAAGAACAGAGAGATGGACAAGAAGATGGAGAAGAAGAAGAGAGTTCTGACGAATCCGTTGTAACAAAAGAAGTTGAAAACAATGAGGATGAACATGAGGAGGAACCTCTTACTCCACCTTTGAGAAGATCCACAAGACAACGAAATCCAGTTGACAGGTATAGCCCACCTGATTTTCATTGTAAATTTGCTTTGTTATGTACTGATGATGAACCTAGATCTTTCAAGGAGGCTCTCTCTTCAGAAGAATGTGAGTCTTGGATGCAGGCCATGCATGATGAGATGATGTCTTTGAAAAACTATGACACCTGGGATCTTGTTAGTTTTCCCAAAGGAAGAAAGGCCATTGGTTGTAAGTGGATATATAAAAAGAAGTTTGGTGCAGACGGAAAGTTGGAACGGTACAAGGCCAGATTAGTGGCCAAGGGCTACTCCCAAAGAGAGGGAGTTGATTTTGGTGAAATATTCTCTCCTGTTGCTAAGTTAACCTCTATTAGATTCATTTTATCCATTGCTACTGCTTATGATTTAGAAATAGAACAAATGGATGTTAAAACTGCTTTCTTGCATGGGGATCTAGAGGAAGAGATTTATATGCAACAGCCTGACGGTTTTGTTGTGAAAGGAAAAGAACACTTGGTTTGCAGGTTAAAGAGGTCTCTATATGGTTTGAAACGGTCACCTAGGATGTGGTACCAGAAGTTTGATGCATTTGCATTAAATATGGGTTTTGTTAGAAGTGATGAGGATCACTGTGTTTACTTTAAAGTTATTGATGATCAGATACTGATTATTGTCTTATATGTGGATGATATGTTGTTCATTGGTAACAATAAGCCAATGATTAGGGAACTTAAAACTCAACTTTCTGGCACATTTGATATGAAAGATTTAGGGGCTGCTAAATATATTCTTGGGATGGAAATCATTAGGGATCGGATTCACAGAAAGCTTTGGTTAAGTCAGAGCAAGTATGTTAACACTATTTTGCAAAGGTTTAATATGCAGGACTGTAAACCAGTAAATATTCCATTTCCTATTGGTACTAAGTTGAGTTTAGACATGTGTCCTAAATTGGATGATGATATTGATGAAATATCTAAAGTTCCTTATGCTAGTGCTGTCGGTAGTTTAATGTATGCAATGGTTTGTACTAGACCAGATATAGCCCAAGTAGTGGGAGTTCTAAGCAGGTTTATGTCTAACCCTGGTAAAGAACATTGGACTTTTGTCAAAAGGGTATTCAGATATTTGCAAGGCACTTTTGATTACTGTTTGGTTTATCATGGTACTAACAATATTGATGAGTCATTGGACATACAGGGTTTTGTTGATGCAGATTGGGCAGGTGACTTGGATAGTCGAAGGTCCACTAGTGGCTATGTGTTTACTTTTTTTGGAGGAGCAGTGAGTTGGATGAGTAAAAGACAACCTACAGTTGCTTTGTACCAGCGGAGTATATGGCTGCTACATGCCTCTAAGGAGGCAGTTTGGTTATAGAGACTTGGTAATGGTATTGGTTTTGATTGCAGGATAGTGAGGATCGGATGTGATAGTCAGAGTGCCATATGTTTGGCTAAAAATCCTATGTATCATGCTCGTACTAAGCATGTTGATGTTCAGTATCACTTTGTGCGAGAAATGGTTGAGAATGGACAAGTCTTGATTGAAAAAGTTGACACTTTGGATAATGTTGCAGATTCTCTTACGAAGCCAGTCACCACGGAAAAGTTCTCTTGGTGCAGAAAGGCCATGGGCCTTGATCACTACTTAATTCTATGTAATTGTATCTCTATGGGTGTAATTTACAATGTATGATGTCAAGTGGGAGAATGTTAGGATTTAGGTGTCATCAACCTTGTAAATCCTTTATTTTATTATTCTCCTAAAGTGTTTTGTACATTTACCCATAAGAGGTGAAACTGTTTGACCAACAGTGGTGAAAGAGACTATGTAAATGTAGTGTTACCGTTACCATTTATCCTTATGGAAAAGGACAAATTAGCTAGGCGTCCCACCTTGGAATCTTCTAAAATAAGGTTGTGGGTCAAAATAGGGTGTTGTAAGAGCATATATGACATGCATGCAAGTTGTCATAAGATGCTATGACAGTATGACAGATTCCCTATGACAGAATATGCTATTTTTAGACCCCAGGCGCCCATGCATAAAAGATGCCTTATGACAGCTGTAAGAGCATCTATAAGAGGCTATTTTTGGTATTTTTGACCATTTCAAGGAGGGAGGCATGGGTTTTTCTAGGTGGCATTGCTGCCTATTGTTTGGTGAAACCATGGTGGTTTTCATCCTCACAAATCTCTATAAATTGGGGCCTTGAGCTAGTGTTATTAAGAATTCAGTTTTGCAGGGGTAACAGGGTGCTGCTGGATTTACAGGGAATGATAAGAGAAGTTTATTGCTACATGTAATATTGAATATTATCAGTAATATACTTGCCTCTCTTTCGGTGGTGGAGTTTTTTCCCTTTGGGGTTTCTCCACGTAAATCTGTTGTTGCATGTGTTATATTGTTCTATCTCTCTCTCTCATTCTTTCTTCACACTAAGGCTAAGGTTAATCTACATATTTCAGATTTGCATTCACACATTTAAGTTCATATTGCAAGCTTTCTTCACCTTGTTTTTCAACATTCCCTTCATCCCAACTCTTCTTAGTTGTAACAAGCATTGCATACATTGATTCCAATTCCACCAAACTCTCCTCTCCCTCTTCCAGAGTAGTCGAATTAGGATTTATCTTTTCAAGTTTGTTAGCTTTAGCAAGATAACTTGCTATTGGTATATGATTTCACTTTACCAGGTCTCCAAGCTGTCCAAATCACCTTATAACATCCTCTTTTTGTCTTTGCAAGGTGAAAAACTTGTTTTTTAAGTCGTAAATGGCAGTCCAAGAGGCATAGTTTCTATCTTTTGTAAGATCATAAGCTTCAAAGGCATTAGTTAATTGTGACTCTATTGAGTCTATTAGATCCTTAATGCCTTGAGTGGCATCTGACCATCTCATGTAATACAAGAATAATTTCTGAGACTCATCTTCACATTCCTTTACTTCTTCCAAGTATTTCATTACTTTGTTGTATGTAGTTGCACATTTTTCCTGAATCTCAAGTAATATTTTATGCGCAAGCTTTGAATCGACTTCTTTTGTAACCTACTCCTTTAAGCCAATGGTATATATTCCTTGAATGAATTAATCAAAACTCTCAAATTCTCAATAGGTGTTAGAGAATCATCAATAGTGGTACCGGGGGGTTGCATCCCGTAAAGCCTTGATGGCATCATTGATTAGCTCAATCCCCTTCTGATGATTTTCTCTAATTTCCTTTCTCTCGAAGGCAATAAAAGTATTTCCAAGCTCCATTCTCTGAATAGGTGAGATCTTATTTAGATCTACACAACCTTGTTGTGATAGAATCTAAACCAACTAGGGAGGAAGGACTAGTTGAATCCTTATTTGTCTTGTCAGAATACCCTTGAGCGTACTTCCAGAGGATTCTCCACATGACTTTGTTGGATCTATGGTCTTTTGGGATTCTTCATTTCTTTCAACCTCAAATTCTTCTTTGTTCTTTTCTTTCTTTTTTTCTTCTTCTTTTATGGAGGTGTTATCCTTTTGACTATCTTTGTTTTCATCCTCCTTTTTATCTTCATCTTTCTTATCATTTTTATTTTCATCTTTTACCTTCTTCTTCTCCATTTTTATTTTCTTCACCTTCATTTTTGATATCCTCATTCTATTTGTCTTGTTGATCTTCAATATTATCATTGGCATCATTTTGATCTTCATTATTGTCTTTGGTTGTATTTTTAGTGTCTTTCGAAGGAGTGGATGTCTCTGGAGGGGCATATGAATCATTAACTATATTCCCTAAAACATCCAGATGTGGTGTCTCTTTTGTATAATAATCATTAACTTCTACAACTACTTCTTGCAAAATAGGTAAATTAGATATGGGAGGAATATTTTCCTTTGCATCAGTAACTTTATCTATATCAAGCTCCTTTGATTGAGCTGCATCAGATGAAGAACCAACAATCATCCCATATTTCTATGCCATATCTTTTACTATGTCAAGGTTTCTTGTTTCAACTTCTTTGTACTATCCCTTTCTATGGCCATAAGAATGGAAACTCTTTGCTTTACCTTGAACTATTTTGCGTAAGATTTTAATAAGGTAGCCTTATCATCCTCGGATAATGATGATCCAATCTCATTCAAAGCATCAGTTTTGATCTTGTTATCAACCTCAATAGCTTCATGTCTTCTTTTTATCAGGGCTTTCCATATAACATTAGTTACTCTCTTCTTCATGTTCTCCATATTTTCATCCAAAATGATCATATACTGAATAATGGCATCTATAATAGTTTTCTTATCTTCTTCATCAACTTCATCATACAATTTGGCAGTGGCTTCTAATAATCCATCATGTTCTAGCATATTGTTAACCAAGGATTCCAACTTTATAGGTGAACTAGCTCTTATAGGAGGATTCTTGGATTTCTTCTTCTTAGGATTTGATGTCCCTTCATCTACTTTCTTCTCCTCTTTCTTTTTGTGCATATGTATTGTGAAAGATTCATTCATATTTTCTATCTCCTCTTCTTTCGATGTATCCACAATATCAACCTTTGCCTTCTTGAATTTTGTACTAGCCTCTTGAGAGGCACCTTCACCGCTGGTGGAGGAACTACTTCTTGCAACTCACAACATCACCACTCTTATTTATATCAACCTCAACCTCAAACACCTTCTCCAAGGTAAAAAACTATCTGTTATACTTTACAAATTCAAATTAGGTTAGCACCTAAACGTTCCCATGGTGGATAGGAATGAAAGGAGACCAAAACAACACTTAAATGAGATCCAAAATTAAATATCACACTCCACACTACACTTCCAATAATACTTGAACATTTTTTAATGTAGTGTAGACACTAGGTCGGCTATTACTCGTGAAAAACCATTAAACATTAAGTACATGCTTTCAAATCTTACGATACGCCTAACCACAAATCCTCTTGACAAAAGCAAGAGAACAACACCATTAACTCTCCTTCAAAGCCACAAGTCTTGAAAAGCAACTATGGAGAAATGTAGAGAAAATACATCTCCTTGACACCTTTGTACAACACTACAAAACTAATTCACATGTTGGTGAGCACCAATTCCTCTTACTAACGATCAAGAACCAAAAATTTTGAATATAGAAACCTCTAACAACCTTGAACAACATTCAAATCCACACAAGAATAGCCTCAACATATAAGAAACATGGAGCACAATCCGGAGCACATTTTGAACACTTGCACACCATTATTTTCTCTATTTATCAAATTTTCTCAAAAGCACTTGGAAACTAAGTACTAGAAACATCATCTCAGTTCATTACATCATTCCAACTCATCTCCAAACACTACAATAAAAAGATAGCTCCATGTACTCACAACACTTCCTCAATATCTCAACTACACGTGCACAACCTACAATAACCTTTTCTTCTCTTTTTCACAATTTTCTCTATATCCTTGACATCTTCATCATGCAACAAATTCCTTAACACATAGTTGACATCAATGACAAAACCAATCAGTAGACTTCCTATTGACATTAATGACAACACCTTCATAATTGCAACACTATTCACACACTGGTGAACACAACTTCTTATGTACAATGATCCAACACACTAAATTTTGAATTCAACACCTTTAAACACCTCTAATCAACATATCCTAAATTCACAAGTAAATCTTCAACCTAGAAGAAATGAGAAGCAACACCAAATTACTACTCTGCAACCAAAACCAATATTGCAACACACTATTTCTTCTTTTTATCAAAATTTCTCAAAAGAACTTTGAAACCAAGCATCAGAGACACATCCTCATCACCTTCAAGCCATTTGCAACATAGAAACTTCAACCATATATACATTGACATAAGCTTATCAAAGCAACACTAGAGATTGACACTAGTAGCTTACTAATGATAACATAATGCAACTAATCAAAGCATAGTTAACCCCAACATAATCACACAACAATCTCCCTTAATAATGATATTATTCCTTCTCATACAGTTGACACTAATGACAACACAAGCTTGTTGACATCAATGACATACCAATATTCTCATACTTACAAGAAACATCTAATGGAGTCTCAAGAGTGGAATTGAGTAACTTGTTGCCCAACATGAAAAAATATATTATAAGCCATTTGGCTACTCAATTGGACACTCTACATATGAAGAAAAATCAAGAAGAGGCAAAGGAAATCCTCACTGAATATTGCCCTAATTATAGACAAAGAAAATCCCATTGTAAGTGCAAAAGGGTAACCAGTATCACATAGGATAGACCAACGAAAATAGACTTTCAAGAATTTGAGGGAGAAGATGGAAAATTGTTCTACATTGCACAAAGGAGGCCATGGAAACCAAGAAAAGGTATGCTTCAAGATCCTTTGAATTTCAATACACAATTTCTAGTTAGCAATCAACACTTTTCAAAGTTGGAACCCTCAGCCTTGGGAAAACACACAAAACCAATGGAAAATTCCCCAACCAAATCGAAACTAGCAGTAAAAATCCATGTGGCCACAACAAAATTTTCAAGGATCTAACTACAACCCCCAATGGCCACAACAAAATCAATGGAAAAAGGGCCAACAATGGAAAAACCAGAATGTAAATTACCAGTATCTCTTACAGCCACAACAACAAGCAATCATTCCCAATCCAAAAAACCCATCATCTCAGCCACCAAGAGCACCTCAACTATCAACCCAACCTACACCTAATGCAAATAACAATCTTGTTCAACAAGCCTGCACTAATGAGGCTATTCAATACCCAACTTATGGGGTAGAGGTGAGTGATGTCCACCTTAGGTCAAGGAAAACATTGGCTGGGCCTTCACGCCCTCGAATCACTGAGATGGAAGATGAAGAACCCTTACTAGAAGCCTTGGACAATCCACCTATAGAACCTAAGTCAAATCAAGTGAACTAGGTCACTTCAATTCCACAGCCTCCATTCCTTGAATGTTTAGTTGTTCAAAAAAATCAAAACCAAGCTACAACCGACCTATTAGGGCAGCTTCAAAATGTGTGTATAAAGACACCTCTTATACAAGCCATCAAGGACATTCCCATTTACACAAAAATAGTGAGAGACCTTTATCTTAAAAGACTAGGGAGAAAAAGGAAGGATCCTTAGATTGTACATGTCTTCAGGAATCTTGCTCACATCATGTTAGGGAATATCATTGTCCCTAAATAAACAGACCCTAGAATTTCAGCTGTGGACGTTAAGATAAATGGTACCCTCATCAAAAACACCTTGATTGACTTGGGGGCAGCCACCAATGTGATGACTAAGGAAACAATTCAACTTTTACAATTAGTAAACCTTAGACCTACACCCACTATTTTACAATTGGTAGATAGGTCAATGGTGAAACCTAAAGGCATCATTAAGGACTTGGTCATAACTTTGGATTCATAGGAGTATCTTGCAAATTTTATAGTATTGTAGCCAAAAGCTAACCTTGCAGGTTATCCCCTTATTCTAGGAAGACCATGGTTGGAAATAATTGATGCATTTATAGTTTGTAGTTATAGAAACATGATAATCTCAAATGGATCTATGACCAACAAGTTGGTCCATTATCCATCAGCGCAACCTCATGTAGATTTGGGGCAGACCATATGGCCTACTCTAGATGAAGAAGACCAGTACTCTCTGTAGAAGCTCATTGACCATTGAATGTAGCCCTTTACTGAAAAATCAATATGAGGATGATTTAATTGCACACATTATATAGAATAGCTATGCTAGGGACTCGCAACGATAGGATTGTTTGTCATGTCTATAGGATCCTTTGCAGAATATTATACCTATCAATTCATCAGAATCAGTATCTTAGATTCTCTATTCTTTACTGCCACAACAGTGTTTCCTAGATATTTTTGGATTTGACATTTCATCTATACAATCAACCTCCAAGACCTTAGAAATTTTTCCAGGTAGAATGTTGAATGTTAATAATGAATTAACTATTGATCAACATACTTCCCTAACCATTGTGTTGTAGGAACACATAGCATCCTTTGCATGGGACTACCATGACATGAAGGGAATTGATCTATACCTGTGCATGCATAGGATCTATATAAATGGCATTTTTAAACCAATTAGACAACCCAAGAGGAGGATGAACCCTGCATTGAGAGATATAGTCAAAACTAACTTACAAAAATTACTTGATGTAGGCTTCATTTACCCTATTTCTAATAGTTAATGGGTACATCACCTCTTGTTATTATCCACAAGAAAGGAGGGAAATGGAGAGTATGTGTGTATTATAGATAATTAAACACCACCACTAGAAAGGACCACTTTCACTACCTTTCATTTATCAAGTGCTTGACTCCTTAGCAAGAAAAAAGTACTCATTTCTAGATGGATTTAGTGGCTATAACCAGATTAGAATAACTCTAGAGGACCAAGATGAAACTACATTTACATTCCCTTGGAGCACATATGCCTTCTATTCTTCCCTTTGGACTATGTAATGCTCCAGCCACTTTCCAAAGGGTAGTGCTAAGAATTTTCTCAAATTTTGTACATGACTCCATGTAAATCTACATGGATGATTTCACAACCTATGGAGAGACCTATGATGAAGCACTCAAGAACCTAGAGAAATTTTTAAAAAGGTTTCAAGAGCACAACCTATCCCTAAGTCATGATAAATATTTCATGATGATGACCCAAGGGATTGTGATAAGAAATTTTGTATCAAATGAAGGGATTCAAGTGGATCCCAATAAAATTGAAATACTATCCACACTCCATGTGCCACAAAAACAAAGAGATGTTAGGAGTTTTCTAGGATATGCAGGCTACTATAGAAGATTCATTCAAGACTTTAAAATTGTAGCACCCTTATTTGTTCTACTCACAAAGGATATAGAATTTTAATGAACCATAGAATGGCAACACTCTTTTGAAGCACTTAAGACAACACTAACAAAAGCACTTTCCTTGAAAGGACCAAATTGGACTTTTCCTTTCCACATACCCACAGATTCTTTTGAATTTTTCATAGGAGAAGTACTTGGAAAGAAGAAAGGTACCAAGGAGTATGCCATATACTGCATTAGCAAGAATTTACAAGGGGCTAAACTCAACTATACAGTCACAAAAAAAGAAATGTTGGAAGTTGTCTATGCAATTAACAAATTTAGGCACTATATCATAGGGTATCTAGTCTTCATTCACACTCATCACACTGCAATAAGGTATTTAATGAATAAACCTATGGTTGGTGGGAGACTTGTTAGATGGATGTCATTGTTGTAAGAATTTGATATCACCATAGTGGACAAACCTAGTAAGGAAAATTTGGTTGCATATTTTATGTCTAGATTACCCACTCAATTAGCAGGTGTTGTTGATAATTCTTTTCCAGTTGAACATCTATTTTCTCTAACATTCTAGGCACCTTGGTTTGTTGATATTTCAAATTAACTAGTAGCAAGGTAGATACCACATCATTACTCCCCTACAACAAAGAGGAAGTTAGTGCATAAAATTTTCCCATACTCTTGGGTAGCTGGTTATTTGTTCTATATAGGCCTAGACAATATTATGAGGAGATGCATAAGAGAGGATGAGGTCTATGACATACTCAAAGCCTACCATGATGAACCCTGTGGGGAACATTTTGCAAAAAAGAGGATTGCACTTAAGATTCTCACCACTGGCTATTATTGGCCAACTCTTCATAAGGATTCAGTGAAATTCACAAGGAGCTATGACAGATGTCAAAGGATGGGTAGGCCAATTAAGATAGATGAGATTCCTTCACAACCACACATGGTACTAGCACCATTTGATAAATGGAGATTAGATTTTTTTGGTCCAATCTCACCAACATCCAATAACAATGAGTATATCCTAGTTTGCACAGATTATCTCACCAAATGGGTTGAATTCAAAGCATTGCAATATGCTAGAGATGGTAATGTAGAAAAATTCCTATATGAAGACATATTCACAAGGTATCGAGTGTCAAGATAATTTGTGACAGATCAAGGTTCATAGTTCATATCAAAGATGATTACCAAATTGGTTCAGGAGTATGAAATGAGGCATAAGAAGTCAACACCTTATCACCCCCAAGCCAATGGGAAGGTGGAAGTAACAAATAGGGAGATTGAAAAAATCATAACCAAAATAGCGCAGATTCACATAAAATATTAGGCAACCAGGTTACTTGAGGCAGTATGGCCCTATAGGACAACATGGAAGACAATAGTCTTTACATCCTATGAGTTGGTGTATGGTAAAACAACAATTTTTCCCATAGAATTTGAATAGAAGATCCTCAGGATAGAAGTTGAACTAGGTATGGATTTGACAACAACACAAAGAGAAAGACTACACAACCTGAATGGATTGGATGAGATTAGAATGGAGGCCATGTATCACACATAAATTATTTAGAAACAAAGAGTAAAATGGCATGATCACTATATAAAGACAAAATAATTTACTACAGGTGACTAGGCTTTATTATATGACTCAAGGTATAAATAATATAAGGGGAAGATACAAACAAGGTGGTTAGGACCATATGAAATAGAGAATTTTTTTCCAAATGGAGCAGTTAAGTTGCACACTATAGATGTTGTTAGGTTTTCACTATTGGTCAATGGTCATAAACTAAATTTTTTATAAGAAACTAGCATAGAAAGATGACTTTATCATTGCTCTAATGTAGTAACATGGAAAACACGTTTCTTTAGATAGAGACATTGAACAGGCCAATGATCATGAAAATTAAAGTAATCTTGATGAAAAAATCTTGAAAGACAACAAGGATACAAAAGTACATGATACATATTCTACACATGCTTCATTAGATGAGATACATAGCTCGTCTAATAGGGTCAACCAAGTATAATTTTCTAGCACCCACATATGCACACACTATATAGGTGATTCAGTCAATAATTCTTTTCAATTACACTCCATGATGCAATAGGGACCTACAACTTTAAGAATAAAAGTTGGCACAATTCAAAAAGGGACTTGTTATAGAAGGTACCTGTAGCATGTGTCATTAAACAAATTCATTTTTTTCTACCAACTTAATTACATGTCATCCAAGTACATTACATTTCTCCATACATGCAGCCAAATGTCTAACATATCATTTCATTCATCCTATACCATGAAGCATTCCTTGATTTCCATGCATTCAAGAAAGTGTTTCATATCAATATGGCGTGCATTCTACAACCTTCATTACCACATGCCAACCTAACATTTCATCCATCACATGTTCCAATTAAAAAAATATCAAATCATAATTACACTACAGACACTCCTAATCAGCTTCACATGAGCTCAGTTTATTTCACTTTACGTTGATAGGTACACATTATAATTTAGCATAATTCACATAGCTTGCAATTGTTATTCAATTTATTCACATTTAATTATGCATGTTTCATAGTCATTATCTTATTTTCATTCTATGTAATTAAACCTTCAACCTAGTATGCTAACATTAAGTGAGATCACTTAATGACTTTAGTTGCGGGGAGATTACATTTTCTAAAGTTTGCATTTCCATTTTCACCACCAAAAACACCAAATACCTTTTTTGCCTATTTCTACAAAAAATTTGTCATCATCCCTATTCTAAGCCATAACCTAAGCCCAACTTAAGTTATAACATACATAGTATAAGAATTTGGAAATTAAATTTCAAGAATTCAAGAATAGCAGACATGAAGAATTGGTAAGGACTAGGAAGGATTGTTGAGGTTAAAATTGTGAGCTGAATTTGTAGAATTTGAACAGAAAAGAGTAATTTACCATCATGGGAGGATATATTATTCATAGAGAGCCTTCTGCACACCATCAAATACTAGAAGATAGGTGAGTTTTGCCTATTTTCACAAATGCAAGATGATTGGACTATTTCCTAAAGTTGATAGAGTACAATGAATCCATGATAGAACAACTTGTGTAGAAACACTAGAGCATGATGAAGCTACTGTTCGAGGGAAAGAGCATATGCTTTTGAGGCTACAATTGTAGAGGTATCCATTTTCCAAGAGAAGGAGCTAAATTTTCTATTAGGGAAAATACAGTAGCTACCAGGAAAGAATTCAAAGATCCTGGAGAGAATTTTTAGTCATCATCTCAAGGTACCAGTAGATTATCACTACCATGGGTATGGGATTCTTGTGCCTCTTATATTGTCAAATATCTTACATGTGATGGTAGAAAATATCTTTTTTATACTGTGCATTTCAAACTTTTGAATCACCTTTGTCATGATGTAAGGGTTAATGTGCCAAATTTTCTTTTGAAGAGAATGGGGTTTGAATACAAAAGTAAAAAAAACACTATAGCCCTATCACACTATTGTTTGGTTACCCTACGTGTGAAGATAAGTTTAAGGGTTCAATATCCGCATGTCTCTTAGGAAATATTTTTTATTTGTAACCATATTAGTTATATACTTGAAGAACCAGTTGTTCCAAAGAATTTGAAGTTACCTGCTACATCATTGAGGAAAATGCCCTCTGGTTCACATGCTACATGCTGCTTCACCTACCCATAGTAGGGGAGAAATAGAGGAGAAAAGTTTGTGAAGATCACCACCTGTGACCTCTAAGCAACCTATATTAGGGAATGTTCAGGAAACTCCAACTTCTTCTAAGACACCAAAAACAAGAAAAAGGAAAGGTGGACCTTCCCCTACTCCCAAGGAAGTGTGGAAGAAGAAGGCCACCCAACCAAGGTGTTCACACCACTTGAAAAAGAAGGGTGTCATGAGGGGTAGTGTCAAGAAACTAGAGGAAAAGATTATTGTGATAGTAGAGGATTCAGACCTGCAAGAAAATGTTTCTGAGGATGTATATATACACCTGCAAAGAGAAAATGGTATGTTTCAACCACCTTTGAATCTGACTCACAAGAAATTTTGTTGCTAATAAAACCAAAAGAAGAACCCAAAAAAGCTCTAATAGTGAGGGTTGTGCATATACTGGAGTTGGTGACGATCAAAATTTTGAAGAAGATGAGAATTTATTCATAGAATAAATAAATATAAAGAAGGAATTACATTAAGCATTAGAGAGAATTAAACAGTTATAAGAACTGGTGAAAACACATAGTAAAGAGACAAGTAAAGGGATTTGAAGATTAAAGAATTGGAGGAGAAACTTCATAGCTATGGGAATGGGTCTGAATTGGACTTGCTTGAACAAATTTCCATAGTAAAGGCAAGGAACAAATAAATCATAGCTACAGACCAAGGATCCCTTGTTACAAAGACTCCAACTTATCATACCACTATGTCTATAGGTTACTAGTTATGGAAGGTAACTCATGAATTATCCCAACATAAAGAGAAGTGGGAGAAGAAGGAAAGAATGGTTTCAGAGCATGCTAGATTACTAGAGAAAAAATAAACTAAATTGAAAAAGATAGCAGTGAAGGTTGAGGAGATAACATATAAGGCTGCTCAAATTGTTAAGTGCAGACCTCCTACTAGAGTATACACTTTATTTTTGCAGGAATAATTTCTAAGCTTTCAATTTACCCAATTGATTAGTAATTTTACAGTTGCAATGAGTAGAAAGTTTTACTTTCTAAACCTTTTCGTTGATGCCACACTAGAAGTACAAGATCAATTAAGTGAATTTTATTTACATAATTGTGCTATGCTAGATGATATAGAGTGGAACCTGTTAATGTTTGTGGGTGATTTACAAATTAGGGTACTAGCTTCATACTTTAGAAATAAAATGTAGAGGGGTGTGATTATGAAAGACTATTTAGAAAGGGAGAAATCAATTTCCCTTTAAATTAGAAAGGAATCTAAGAACCCTCATAAGATAATAGATGAGTGGACAGAGCTAAAGTATAAAGGTGCAAGCAAAAAAATTAGGCAACTTAAACTAAATGATTATGACAAAAATAGAGGCTAACAGTAGGACTTATTCATCATTCTTATCGATGTATACAAGAAAGGTGGGATAATTTAACCCCTGAGTTGCAAAAGAAAGAGCCCCACTCTGTATATCATGTTATGGCTATGCTTGAAAGAACCTGAAGATATATGGATATTGCAAAAGATAGAGCACTTGAATGGGTACCTCAGACTTTCTCTCCACTGATGCTTCTCTACCAGGTACCACATAGGATAGGGGAAAGGAATGAAGAACGAGAATAAGCTAAGTAGATCAGGTGGTAAATACTTTCATGCTATAAAGTTTTTTATTTGAGGCAACAAAAAGGAGTGGATGTCATCACAAACCTCAAGGAGATGACCTTACAGTACAACCTCTAGTCTTCAAACCACTTTGCTTGAGGACAAGCAAATGATCAGTTGGGGGGAATGATGAGTCCTATTATTAGTTAGATTTTTGTTATTTCAATGTATGCTTTAGACATCTCTAGACACTTATTTCCTATATATCCCTAAACTTTACTATCTTTTATAATCATTATGCAAACTTGGGCTTGGTTTAAAATTTATGGAAATATGATGATGATATGATAGTTATTGCATGATTAATATATGGATATATATGAAATGAAATGAATATCTGTGTTTAAATTATGGTTATTAGTATTGTGTAGATGTTGTGTGAAATAACTCTTTGCAGCTAAGCCAGTAGACTGTAGTCCGCAGCAACTGGAAGGTGAAACCCGCAACCAAAGAGAGTTTCAGTAGCGATGTAGGGGAGGTTAGATGAACGCAACAGTTACATAAATGGAGGTTTCTACTTGTCAGGATAGTTGTGAATCATCACATCATTTAATAAAACCACTGAAGGAAAAGAATTCTACTAGAATTGAGGATCTAATGTGATTGTTTCTACAATCCACATTTCAATTAAAACCATTACATCAAGAGTTACAGTCCTATTTCAATTATTCTTCCTTTTCAATTGTGCTTTGATTACTTAGACTTTGTCATGCTCTATTTTGTAGGGAGTGGTGATTTATGATTAGATTTGTATTTTAATTCCTTGTTCTAATAAAAATCCCTTGTACCTATATGAATGGTTTGATGGTTGAGTTAGTAAGTTAAGATGGAATGGATAATATAGCAAATCGATCTATTCAGTTAGTTTCTATTTTTATACTAATAATATTTTGTTTCTCAATCATGATCTTATGAATAATATATTCTAGGAGAATCTCTTTGGATTGTGATATCATGAATTATGAAATGAGATCAATATTTCAATTACTATTATGTTAATTTAGTTTGAGGAGTTAGATTTGAGTTTACTTTGTGGAGGCAGTCACTTGAGCAAGGGCCACTCAAGGTAATTGTTCCCCACTTTATTTCTTATACACTCTTTTTTGTTATAGTAGTTAGTTTCATACTTATTTTTTCTTAATCAAATTCTTCATGTGATGAATGTGAATAAGATCTTGTTTAGTATTTGTGCTTTAATTATTCCTGTATTATTCTTAGGAGTTAGTTTAGTTGAGTAGCAAGTGTTGGTTAATTACATAATTCATTTATTGGCAGTGAACTAGTCACAGTCTTTAATAGTTGTAAGTACTTGTAGAAATAGCTTCAACATTACCTCTTTTCACTGTTATGCAATTTAGGATGTATGGTATATGTAAAAACATATGCTAGGATGATATAGGTAGTGAAGAGTCTCTGAAAGCACATGCAATGCCAACATCATCAAAAGCTTATGTTAGCCTTGGTTGATAAATTAAATGAAGGTATTTCAAGGGTTTAGTGAATTGTTCAATAGGACCTCCCCTAAATTTTGTGTTTGACACTAAGTTTCTTAAACACTAGTAGGCCTCTACAATGACCAATCCCAACTTTCTGCATTCCAAGAACCTTTATATTTCACATTCCTTATCTTAGACCAAAATCATGGCACAAAATTAACCCTTGCACTTTTAAAATTCAATATTAAAAGTTTTAAAACTAGGCCCATTCCCTCCTCTTACTACTAGTGATTATCTACCAACTTGAGCATAAAATATTTCAAATTATGTTGTAGAGTGATGTATAAAAGGGTAAACTCTAATTCATTTTAACACATATGATTCACCTAGATCTCTCAAGTTCTTGTACCATCATTAAAGGAGCTATGAATATAAGAATTCACTACCACATCAACATCTACATACTCAATGATAAATATGAATATTGCATAGTTTTTTATTATGTCCAATAATTTCTCACAACTCATTAATCTTTGTGCCTAGAGTTGAAACTAAGGAGACCATGAATCATTGATGAAGGAGCATCCTAGGCTATGAGAGCAATCTTGCATCACCCAAAAAAAATATTTATTTAATTTTTGCAATAGTTTAGATTTTAATGTCCTAGGTGAATAAATTTGTAATAAATGGCCAAATATTTTATTAAATATTTTTGGTCATATTTTATGTAGTAGTCTTATTGTAATTTGGAAGCATTTTGGTGTCATATTCAAGGACAAATATTCAAATATGCCTTCTTGGGCGCGGGATTTGGGGAGTTACAACTTTTTGACAACTCATTAATTGCTCCTAGAATGTAGCATGGAAAAATATAGGTGCCCATGTTGTTGACTATAGCTTTTCCAAGATCAAGCCTATTTCCTAGGAGTCGAAACCAATTTGTTGCCAATTCTGGTGAGTGGTTTTTATTTTTGATTTTTGGTTGAGAATTTAATATTTTGGAATGTATTTTCAATGCATTCTTCCCAAGTTGGGTGTGGAAGATGGGAGTTATAAAAAAAATGGAGGTGGTGGTTGTTGTGTTAAAGGTTGAGACTTGACAATTGTGAAATTGTCATTTTCCAGAATTTGAAGGTGCGGTTTTGGGTGTAGCTCTTGGAGGAGAAAAATAATCCATGATTTTGCAGGTTTATAGATGTATGTGTAGCAAAAAAATGATTTTTGAATCAGAGGTTTATGGCAGCAGAGTTTTCCTTTCAAGGTTGCAAGTTGCGAAGGGTAGAATCTTGTGAAAGAATATTGATTTAAAGAGACAATTTTTGTAATTGATTTTTGTGTTATAATTCACTTTTATATCATTTTTAAGTGAATTTCACCAGCCCACATGGCTGCTAAAAATTGTAGTTTTAGATTTTCTTTGCTATTATATAATTATTAGGAATATTGCATCATATGATGCAGAAAATAATTATTTGTTTATTAGAGTTTGTTTAATAGGTTATTAGAATAGTGGTACGTATTGAGTTGTTAAAAACAACTCAATATGAATAGGAAATTTGTTTGAGTTACCTATAAAATAAGATATGAAAATCCTATATATATGGATGTAATTTTGTACTAAGTGAGGTAGAATAGAAACGTGTAATTTCTTGGATAAAATTGTTAGCTTCTATGACTTCTATTAGTGTTAAGGTGCATTATCGGTGGAGACCGACACCTTCAGTATTATTTAGATTATGGGGGGAGTCAATTTGTGCTTCTTTCAATGGATAAAAATAGTTTTTTAATAGAAAACTTTGAAGGCACATAATTCCACCCTTGGAAAATCAAATTAGAATTGATTCTTATTGAAAAGGATCTGTGGGATGTGATAAGTGGAGCAATAACAAGGCCAATTGATGCTAATGAAAGTGCAAAGTGGACTACAAAACATCGAAGAGCAATAGCTTTGATTGGTCTTGCACTGTCAGATGCATATCTCCACGACATTGACTTATCAAAGACCTCAAATGAAATTTGGGATAATTTGAATACTTTGTTTGGATCAAAAGCATCAAGTGCAAAGATGAGCTTAAAGCAGAAATTGTTCAATCTGAAAATGATTGAAGGCAACAAAATTGTTCAACATATCAGTAAATTTTTCTCCCTATTGAAACAACTAGTTGGGATAGATGCTAAAGTGGATGATGATGATTCAAGAGCTATTTTGTTAAATAGCATGCCTCCTAGTTATGGAAACATTGTTTTCACATTAAACAAAGTAGATGCTACCCCAAATGAAATAATATCTACTTTGATTGATGAAGGAGCTAAGAAAATTGATTCAACTATAGAGGAAACTACAATGTATGGAAAAATAGGCCTAACTATTCCTCCAAATCTAGTTCTTCTACTTCAAAGGGAAATTGTTTCTTCAAGAATAGAATTTTGTGCTACTATTGCAAGAAGGATCACATTGTTATGAATTGCACTTAGTGTGTCAAGGATCTCCTTGATGGCAAGTTAAATACATATAAGGCATTAGCTAGAGATGATGACGAAGAATACCTTCATGGGGTGGCTATTGAAGACCCTCCACATGAAAATAGTGAGGAGGAATATGCTTTCTAAATCAAATCAAAAGTTTGTATTTGTGAATGGATGTGTTTGTCGTCATTCATGAGATGGTGAAGTGATTGGAAGTGTTTGTCCCTAGTCACAAGAGTTGGTGATTATGATTGGATGTGTTTGCCCCCAATAATAAGAGTTGGTGATTATGATTGGATATGTTCCCAATCATAATTGTTGTGAGAAGATGTGTGTGTCCCTATTCATAACCTTGATCTTGGATAGATGTGTTTGTAACTATCCAAACTTGATGTAAAAACTTGGATAGATGTGTTAGTCCCTATCCTTGGATGAAAGTACAATAAGCATAGTGAGGCTAGTTCTACCATTGCTTGTCATGAGTAGATGTGTATGTCCCTACTCATATCATATGATGAACTACTAAGTGTGGTCATCATGTAATGTTGGTCCACTATCCCCATTTGGAGAATGATGCAATATGGGGTGTGTTAGAGTAATTGGTTTTACTTGATTAATTAAACAATAGCTGGTTAATTAATTAAGTTACCTTTTATCTCTTTTTCACTTAAGCTAACTTTAAGTGCATAATAATTAATTATTTTATTAATATTATGTGCATGCCTAGGGTTTTCCTTTTTAGGTTTTTTACCTATAAGGTTGTAATCTTTTCTTTGTAAAATAACTCTTTTACATTTGGCAATATTGAGCTCTATATTTTATGAGCATATTTTGTTGCGTTTTTCTTTGCGTCTCCCTTGTAATAGGTGTTTAGCTTGGAGAGATCTTTGTGCTCCTTCATGGTATCAGAGCCCAAGGTCTGAAGCTCCCTATTCTAGTTTTTGAGTATGCATTAGAAGCTGGGGTTGGAGTTCTTTAAAAAAAAAACAGGCGAATAAAATAAAAAGGGTTCCAAAAAAAAAAAATTTGAAATTTGTTTTTGGGTTTGCACCCATGGTACGCACGGTACCACTGGACCTGCAAGTACTGCAGGCGGCAGTACTCTTCTCGTCTACCGCCCCCTGGTTTTTCCGGTCGCTGCCCGAGCTCCCGCCATGCCCTCAGTTTTTCTCCGCCGCAGCCTGGTTTCTTTCCTCGGCCGCTATTGCCGTTGTCAAGCTCCCCGCCGCCCTTGCCCTGCTCACCGACGCCGCTACGGTCTAGTTCCTTTCCCCGGCCGCCTCTGCCGCTGCCGAGCTCTCGGCCGCCGCCCGAGCTCCAGCCATCTCCGAGCTCCCAACCGCCACCCGAGCTCCAGCCATCGCCGAGCTCACCCGGCTCACCGAGCTCCCAGCTCACCGAACCTGCCGCCAGCCCCCTGGTCGCTCACTAGACCAGGGGCTCTTTTTTTAGCCTCCAGGGCTTAAAGGAGGCAAATTTGTGCCTTTTGAGGAGACTTCACAAAATCGGGTCTACAATCAGCATACGGTCTCTGTTTTTTTCAAACAAGATACCATTGGAAAGCTACTTCCGTACCGGATAGCATGGTTCTGATAATTTGTTCTAGATTTGTTGTTTGACTATAATTTTTTTCCAGTCAAAGTGGGGTATTTTTTTCTACACTTTCAGGGCTATAAAAGGTGCAAACGGACTCCGTTTTTCAAAAACGAATAGGCGTTGGAAAGCTCTCAGCCTGCTCTATTTTGATATGTGATATTTTTTCTCAGAATTTTCTTCAGGTACACGAGAATTTTTTTTGAAGCTTTTTTGCTTATGCATTGCTTCTTTTTTCTTAGTTTGTACTAGGATTTGGGTTTATCTTTTGTGGGGGGTGTTTTTTTTCTCGCTTTCTATCATTTACATCAGAAAACCAGAACACCCAAACTCTCAAAACAATCAAACCCTTCTGCATCTTCTGTCTATTCTAAAAGATCACCTAATAATAAAAAAACACTAGCAGGTACAGGTACAGGTACAGGTACAGGTACAAGTGCAGGGTTTCATGGTAGACTCCTTAGTTGAGTTACTCACATCAAACAACTATCACACCTGGAAGTCTTGCATGACGAGGCTTCTCAGGTCACGAGGGTTGTGGTCTTGTCTAGATGAGGTTCAGCCTCAGTTGCAACATCTTTTTGAGATTCTTCAGCATAGGAGCAAGATGGATGAAGCTATGGGTTTGCTTTCTCTGCATGTTTCAGACAGTCTTCTATTTCACCTTGATGCTTTGCTCACTCCTCGAGCCATTTGGTTGAAGTTTGAGACACTTTTTGGGACCATTAATGAGTTCTGAGCATTACAGATTGAGGCAGAGATGACTTCACTGTTACCTGAATCATTTCCCACTATTGAGGATTTTTTGACCAAGTTCAAAACTATTTGCTCTATTTTACAGGGTTGTGGCAAGAATAATTCAGACACAGAGTGCATTTACTTGATACTTTCGAAGCTTCGTGGTCCATTTTAGATATTTGCTTCTTCATTCTATTCCACCATGGATGGCCTGGGTGCTCATTTTACCATGCCTACCTTTGATGTGTTTTGTGACCGTTTGTCTCGTGAGCAGTCACACCTTTCTCAAATTGATATGCTCTTAGGATCAAAGAAAAAAACATTGGTTGCTCAGTCATCTAAGGAGAAACTGAAGCCCAAGAAAGATTCTGCAGGCAATGAGCATTCCTCCAAACCACCTCCTAAGTCTGATTTCAAACCACCACTTAATCCAAAATAGGGGAAATCTTCGAAGTCTGGTGAGTCTTCCTCTAAGACTAAGAAGAAATCAGGAGACACTTGCAGCTTCTGTGGCAAGGAAGGACATCCAGTTTCTAGGTGTTGGAAATGATTAGAGGCTTTAGAGGAAGCCATGCAGCAGCATAACATCTCCTCACCTCAACAGTCTTCTCCTTCCTCAGGGAAAGGTCATGCTCTCATTGCTCGAACATCAACCTCTGGGTCCACTTGGATTTTAGATTCTGGTGCTTCTCACTATATGACTCATACTCAACAGTTGGTCAGTTCTCTTGCCTCTTGTGGTACTTCACAGATTGTAGTGGGTGACTCTACACAGCTTTCAGTCTTGGGTTCAGGTTCTGTCTCCTTGGATGGGGGTACTCTATAGGATGTTCTGGTTGTTCCTGACATCTCGACGAACCTCCTGTCCATTTATCAGATTTCCCATTCTAGTTCTAGTAAGACAATTGAGTTCTCACCACATCATGTGGTTATTCAGGACCTCCATGACTCTCATTTGGTTGTGGCTACTGGGTATGTTGATACTACATCTCATCTTTACAGATTTGATGGATTTGAGCCTTCTGAGGGTACAGGTTCCTCTCTTATTGCACATGCAGATTCAGTGAGTAAGCTTTGGCATGAGTGTTTGGGCCATGTCAATTACAAATATCTTCAACAGATGAGTACACAGGCACTTGTTCTTGGTCTTCCACATATTTCCTGCATAGACAGTGTTTGTCATGGTTGTGTGCTTGGCAAGCATCACAGGGATCCCTTTCCGAAGGGAAGTGCCACTCGTGCTTTGGCACCCTTGGAGTTGATTCATAGTGACCTCATGTCATTTCCCACTCCATCTTTTTCTGGGGCCAAGTACGTACTCACATTCATTGATGACTTCTCTAGACACACATGGGTGTACTTTCTTAAGTACAAGACTGATGTCTTTGATTCCTTTCGAATCTTCAAGACATTTGTAGAGAATCAGTCTGGCCTTTCTATTTGGCGGATACGTACAGATAATGGGGGAGAGTATGTGAATTAGGATTTCAAATATTTTTGCATTGAGCATGGTTTGCAGCATTAGTTTACTGTTCCCTACACCCCTCAGCAAAATGGTGTCGCTGAGAGAAAGAACATGACTTTACGGGAGATGGTGATTTGTATGATTCAATCCAGGTCCATGGATCTATCTTTTTGGGATGAGGTAGTTAATTGTGCCATCTATATTTAGAATCGGATGCCTCATAAGGCGATTCGACATATGACTCCTGAGGAGGCTTGGTCTCATGACAAGCATGATGTTTCATCATTTTGAGTATTTGGTAGTGAAGCATGAGCATTTATTCCTGATGCTTAGAGGAGAGCCATGGAGCGGAAGAGTCAACCCCTCATTTTTGTCGGCTACTGTGAGGATGTTAAGGTGTACAGGTTGTTTGATCCTGATTCCAGAGAGGTCATGTTTCGACGGGATGTCCAGTTTGATGAGTGCCTTCCCACAGTGGATACCCTATCTCTAGTGTCCACTTCACTACCTACTCCTCACACTGCAGCTCTTCAGGATTTTGTTGAGGATGATTCTGATGAGGATGTTGATGATCCCCCATCTCCACCTCCCCTTGCTCCACCTCCGATGCCCAAATGGGCTCGCTTTACTGTTGAGGCAGCAGGATCTATGGCAGGTGATCCTTTCGACACTCGTTGCACCTATTCTTATACTGCGGGTTCTAGTCTTTTGAGTCATGCTCTTTCAGAGGATCCTCAGAATTTTTCAGAGGCGACAGGTCACCCTGAGTGGGATAGTGCTATGGAGGAGGATTATTCTTCTTTGATGAGGAATAGTACTTGGGATCTTTGTCCTCTTCCTAAGGGCAGAAAGATGGTTTGGTGTCGATGGTTGTATCGCACCAAGTATGTTGTTGATGGTTCTATTGATAAGTACAAATCACATCTTGTTGTGAAGGGTTTCTCGCAGGTTGAGGGTATTGATTACTCTGGGACATTTTCCCCTATCGCCAAGATGAATTCTATTCGCTTTGTACTATCACTTGCAGCTTCTAGGGTCTGGTCCATTTATCAGATGGATGTGAAGAGTGTGTTCTTGCATGGTGACCTACAGGAGGAGATCTATATGGAGCAGCATCAGGGATTTGTTCAGGATGCTTCTTTGGTTTTGCAGACTTTGGCATTCATTATATGGTCTCAAACAGGCCCCTTGGGCTTGGTATGAGAAGATGGACTCTTTTTTGCTCTCCACTAGTTTCACATGCTGTCATTCTGATCCTACAATCTATATTCAGAATCTTGAGGGTGAGATCCTGATTCTTGTGCTATATGTTGATGATCTCCTCATCATAGGTAGCTCATCCTCTATGATTCAGCATGCTCAGCGAGCTTTGATGGAGCAGTTTGAGATGACAAATCTCGGTCTTCTGCACTATTTTCTTGGTCTTCAAGTGATTTAGTCTTATGATGGGATCTCCCTTTACCAGCAGAAGTATGCTCTTGATATGCTTCAACACTTTGGCATGCTTGATTGCAAGCCTACCCCCACACCTTTTCAGTCAGGGGTTGTTTTGACTCCTACTTGCCCCACTCCTTCCATAGATTCTACACTTTATAGGTAGTTGGTTGGCAGTTTGTTGTACCTGATTCACACTCGTCCTGATCTTTCCTTTGTGGTTGGCCTTGTCTCTCGATTCTCCCATGATCCTCATGAGAGTCACTGGCAAGCTACCAAATGTATTTTGAGGTACATTCAGGGCACCCTTTCTTATGGGATTCACTACACATCAGGGGATCCTCACATTGTTGGCTACACTGACTCTGATTGGACTGGTGATGTCAATGATCAGAAGTCTACTTCTGGCTTTGTTTTCTTTCTTGGCTCTGGTCCTATCACATGGTCTTGCAAGAAGTAGACTGCTCATGCATTATCATCTACAGAGGCTAAGTACCGAGCTGTTGTGCTCGCTAGTCAGGAGATCTTATGGCTTCGACAGTTGATGACTAATTTTGGTTTTCCTCCTGATTGTCCCACTATTCTTTGGTGTGAAAATTAGAGTGCTATACACATTTCTCGCAACCCAGTGGAGCATCAGTGAATGAAGCACATTGAGCTTCATATGCATTTCATCAGATAGTTGATTCAGGATGGTTCTCTCATCTTGGAGTATATTCCCACTGTCAAGCTGGTTGTTGACATCTTCACGAAGCCTTTTGCCTCTCTGCGCTATCTTTAGTTGTGTTCTATGCTTGGGGTGAAGGAAGTTGTCCTTTGGGGGTCTTCATGAGGCCTTCCTTCCTTCATGTTTCTTTCAGCATGTTCTTCTATCTCTTTTTGGAGAGGAGTTTTTTCCCATTGGGTTTTCTCCTTTTTCTCCATTTCATAGAGATTTCCTTGTACTTGGGTACCTGATCTGGCCTTGTTGCTGGGACCCATTGTTCTTTGATTTTTGTAGCTTCTTCTAGGTTTTAGCTTCTCCCTAAGTCTAGCTTAAGTGGGGGTGTTAGAGTAATTGGTTTTTACTTGATTAATTAAACAATATATGGTTAATTAATTAAGTTACCTTTTATCTCTTTTTCACTTAAGCTAACTTTAGGTGCATAATAATTAATTATTTTATTAATTATTATGTGCATGCCTAGGGTTTTCCTTTTTAGGTTTTTTAGCTATAAGGTTGTAATGTTTTCTTTGTAAAATAACTCTTTTACATTTGGCAATATTGAGCTCTATATTTTATGAGCATATTTTGTTGTGTTTTTCTTTGCATCTCCCTTGTAACAGGGGTTTAGCTTGGAGAGATCTTTGTGCTCCTTCAGGGTGGTGTTAGGAATATTGCATCATAGGATGCGAAAAATAATTATTTGTTTGTTAGAGTCTATTTAATAGGTTATTAGAATAGTGTTATGTATTGAGTTGTTAAAAATAACTCAATATTAATAGGAAATTTGTTTGAGGAGTTACCTATAAAATAGGACATAAAAATCCTATATATATAGATGTAATTTCGTACTGAGGTAGAATAGAAACATGTTATTTATTGCATAAAATTGTTAGCTTCTATGACTTCCATATAATTTCTTATAGTAATTTCTAGAGAGTTTGAATGGGAAACTAAGACACTTCTCATAGAATTTTGTGTCTTTCAAGCATTTTATGAGTTGCATGTATGCCATTGTGGGTTTGTGAGTTAGGATTTATATTTAACTTCATTAGTGGTATCAAAGCATGGTGGGTCTCTTTCATCAATGGTATTAGAGAAAGAGTTCCTAAGTGTTTAGAAAAAAGCATCATCTGGAGGCAGTTTGCAGCAAGACCTATGGTGGTGTGTGTGTGATTTGCATGTAAATAGATAGTTGATCATTAGGCAATTTACATGTGAAGGACTTGAGGATTTGAAGATTTGTGTTGAGGCTTTGTGGGGCCTTGAAAATTCCAAAGAAGAAAGGCAAGCGGTTTGTCATAGTTGTGTATGCAGGTGAACAAGATATAAAAAATATTGCAAAAGTATGCTTTGAGGAAGGAATAGAGAAATAGAGTGAGAAGGAAGAGAAAAATGTAACCGAGGTTGAGAGGAAAAGAAGGTGCAACAATTGAAGATGAAGAAGATGTTGCAACAATGTGAGGAAGTGAAAGAAGTGAGAAGTGAAGAGAAGAATGTAGAAGAGGGTGTCAAAATGAGAATAATGAAGATGCAGTTGTGGAACTTGAAGTTGCAGTGATGGAGTGCAAGGATGTTGTAGTGAATGGCAAAGATGAAGATGATTTGTTGAAAAAAGAAGAAGAATAGATGGAAAATATTGTCATTTTAGCAAAGG
This sequence comes from Sequoia sempervirens, assembly GCA_007258455.2. Taxonomy (NCBI): domain Eukaryota; kingdom Viridiplantae; phylum Streptophyta; class Pinopsida; order Cupressales; family Cupressaceae; genus Sequoia; species Sequoia sempervirens. The sequence continues at coordinate 58,436,097 of VDFB02072274.1, forward strand.
ATGAAGAAAAATATGTTGGGGTAGCAAAAGAGAATGAGGTAAATGTAGAAAATTTTGAGTTTAGTTTACCTTTACTTGCAAAGATGAGCATAGATGATGTAGTTACAAATTAGTGTGTGGATAGTACATATTTGCATGTAGCAATTATAAAGGATGTTGCAGGTGAAACTTGGTGGAGGTGGTCAGTTAGTGGTGGGATAAATCCCACAAATGAGGAGAAAAGAGGAAAGAGTCTTTGGAGGAGGAGGAAAATCTATGGTGGATGTGAGTCCATGAGAGGAAGGAGGAATAAGGAGCACACTTGGGGGAAGAGGATGGCAAGTGTCCCGGCTAAGTGTTGGAAGAGGCGAAGGAATACATTCTTCTATCTAATTCAATGATGGATTTTGTTGAGGATTGATTGCAATTAAAAAGGGCGGTACTATCACTCAACTCCATTTTCTAAATCCATCTTCACAAAAAATTTCCTACCCAAGGTGTCAAATGCAGGAGCATCGTGGGCTGTGAGAACAATCTTGTATCACCCAAAAATAATAATTTATTTAATTTTTGTAATAGTTTAGATTTTAATGTCCTAGTTGAATAATTTTGTAATAAATGGCCGAATATTTTATTAAATATTTTTGGTTATATTTTATGTAGCCGCCTTATTGTAATTTGGAAGCATTTTGGTGGCATATTCAAGGAAAAACCCTCAAATGTGCATTCTTGGGTATGGGATTTTGGGAGTTACAACTTTTTGACAACTCATTAATTGCTCCTAGAATGTAGCATGGAAAAATCTAGGCACCCATGTTGATGAATGCAAATTTTCCAAGATCAGGCCTATTTGCTAGGAGTTGAATCCAATTTGTTGCCCATCCTGGGGAGTGGTTTTGATTTTTTATTTTTGGTTGAGAATTTAATATTTTGGAATTTATTTTCAATGCATTCTTCCTAGGTTGGGTGTGGAAGATGGGAGTTACAAAAAAAATTGAGGTGGTTGTGTTGAAGGTTGAGACTTGACAATTTTGAAATTGTCATTTTTCTAGAATTTGAAGGAGAGGTTTTGGGTGTAGTTCTTGGAGGAGAAGATAAAAACTCCGTGATTTTGTAGGTTTCTAGATGTATGTTCAGTAGCAAATTGATTTGTAAAATAGAGGTTTATGGCAATAGAGTTTTTCTTTCAAGGTTGCAAGTTGCAAAGGCTAGAATCTTATGAAAGAAGATTGATTTAAGGAGACAATTTTTGTAATTGATTTTTGCTGTTATAATTGAGTTTTATATCATCTTTGAAATGGATTTCACCAGCCCACATGGCTGCTAAAAATTTTAGTTTCAGATTTTATTTCTTTTTTATTAGGGGTAAACAGGTTTTGAAGGGACCTCAAAACCCTTTAAAAAAAAGACCAACTGAAGAGAAAGAAAACTACACAAAGAAAACAATAGCCAAAACACAACAAACCATTAGCACGACAACAGCCAAAAAGGAAGGACAAAAGCAGCAGAACTACATATTCTTCAAGATATTTGCAGCTTACATATCACTTGATACAGTCTTCTGATAATCATCCATGACTTCAAACATATCTTTAGCAGAGACCCCAACTTGCACCTTGGTCTTATTGTACATTCTAGCACTGAGCCACCCGCATTTACCTCACTAATCAAAACATTCTGCAATCCAACAACTTTATCAACTAAAACCTCCTCCTCCACATGCCTTTCGCCAACATTAGCTTCCTCACCAAGAGCAATCTCCTTGCATTTCTTGGCCATTTCAATAGGAGTAGAAATTCCCACAGACTCATACTTCACAGCAGATTTAGTTCCCTCCCCAACCTTCACCAAATTTGCACTAATACTATCCATTTGGTCTTCTAGGGTTAGGATTCTTTGTTCAAGCATCTGCTTCATCTTCATCGTTTCCTCAACAACAGTCTTCAAGGAATCAAACAACTCATCAAGTTGATTCTGAACCGAAGATTCACCCACTTTACTCACCGCACCCCTTACCCTAATATTGGTCATGTTGAGCTCATGAAACACCCATTTAAACAATTTAAAGAAAGAAATGGAGCCCTCCTTAGCCATCCCCAAAACATTGGGTACATCCTCACGGTCAAATTTAAAAACATCCTTAACCTCAACATCATCCTCCTAGGAAGAACTCACCTTGTCATGGCTAATACAAACCTCCTTACCTTTACCTTCAACAATTAGCATTTGAATCTTGCAAATTGAGTTAGCAATTTCCTCAGCAATAGACCTCCTTCTATTATGTAATTTTTGGAGAGTTTGAATGAGAAACTAAGACACTTTCTCAAATTTTTGTGTCTTTTCAAGCATTTTATGAGTTGCATGTAGGTTGTTCAGGGTTTGTGAGTGAGGATTTACATTTCCCTTCATCATTGGTATCAGAGCATGGTGAGTCTCTTTCATCAATCACACTTATTAGGCTCCCCAAAGGTGTTTCTAAACATGATTATTTATTCATTTTAGATCAATGAACCAATTGTTGGGTAAATAGACATTAGAGATTACATGCAAATAGTTGATTTCACACATAAAGTTCAATTTTGCACCCCAAAATTAAAGCAAACTGATTATACATTGTGATTTCATCCCATATCAAAATAAATTATAGTATGTTGTCTATCAAAGCATTGCAAGGATAGATCTAATATAAAAGTATTATTTTAGATCACAAAATGATAGTTTAAACCTAACACCATCAAGCCAAACCTATAGCTAAATAACCTTAACCATTTTTTTCATGTTGAAAAGCATGCTTGTATAATGTCAATTTTCTCCCTTAACTCTTAATTCTAGGTTATTTATTGTATTTAGTTGGTTTGTTTAATTCAATGGTCCTAGATATTGAAATATATATATTATTTCTTTATAAATACTAACACTATTATAAGGGAATAAAATTCCTTTTTCATAAATCTAGGCTAATTAAACAAATTCATATAATCAAACACAAACTAACCTCGATTTTAAATAGAAAGGGAAGATAAATTGGAACAAATATTTTAAAATTACATGAGAAGGATATATACAATTATCTCTAAATTTGAGATAGAATATGGAATCTAAAGGTATACATAATCAATTCACCAATTTCCAAAAAATGGTCCTCTAATGTTTAATATCTCAAAATCATTACTAGAAATTTTATATGGGTGAATCCCAAGTGATGTGGATTTATCCTTTGATGTACATATCTGATCTAGCAAACAATAGACTTCTAAAACTCAATTCATTCAAATCTCTAATATTTAGAAATAGCTTTGGGAAAATGCCAAATGATAGGATCAAATTCTCTTGGGTCAACTCCCTCGATGGGCTAGCTTTATAACCTTGGATGAACATTCAAAAATAGTAGACACAAGAATGCACATGGCATATATACAAATTTTGATGCAATAGATTTTTTTAGGCTTCAAATCCAAATATTTCTAGAATGATTTATTCTTGACAATGAGATGTTCTTTGTTATTCTTGGGTGTGTTTAATTGCACCAATGGATTTCTTTAAATACCATGACAATAATAAGTCATAGAAATGTGTACCAAGTTAACTCATTATAATTAGTGAAAAGGTAAGAGAGTTTGAGATTTTTTATTTATTTTTGGATCAAATCTTGAATCCCTCAAGATTGAACTCTAGCATTACGAGAATGACTCATGATAGTAAAATATAAATCTTAAGATTAGAAACAAGTATATATACAAATTTGAGATAATTAAACAAATGTTTGAAAATATATATAAATAATATTACAATAAAATCAAATATATAAAAAATATAAATAAGTTTAGCAAATATAAATCAAACTTAACATAAAAGTATACCACTTATAAATATATAATTATATTAAATTTTAAATTTCATAAAATATTATTATAAACTAAAAATATTATAACTAAAAATAATAAACTTCAAACATAGAATAAAAAACCATAGCCTTAGCCTAGTAAATTGGCCATCCTCTATGATATTCAACAAGCATAAAGCTAAGTGTTCACAACTTCAAAATTAGAATCCTAATACACCATGATGGCCTTACTCAACTATCATTATAAAGGTAGGTACATTACTTATTGATAATAACCTTAAAATGATGTACAATTGTTGAAAACTGATGCAAATTTGATCTTCAAAACATTCAAACATTCAAGTTAAAAAAATTGAACTCCTCAAAAATACTTGAAGAAAACAATAAAGTCTAGTTTTGTAAGCATACACAAGAAAAACTATAAAATATGCAGTTTAAAAAAAATTTACTTCAAAATTATTATTTTGGAAAATAGGCTCTACTTTAATTCAAGGAAAACTATAAAATTTTAATTTACAAGTTAAAGTAACTAAAATATATAAGTAAAAAATTAAAACATAGTCTATTGAATACTGATGAAAACTAAAAAAGACTGCTTAAGCAATGAGTTTTACATTAAATTGTTTATAAATAAACCTTTTTAGCCACCAATATCACTAATCCCATCCTTCATATTTTGATTTTCATGCCATTAGAAAAATGACATGAGTTATCTAAGAGCCACACATGAATTTAAACTTTTTAAAGAAAAATTGCCCTTAAAACGAATGGGATTCCTTCATTAAATAAAACTGGCCAGAAACTCCATCAGGTAAAAATAGAGCTAACCTTACACAATTCTCTGCTCCTTGAGAAGGAGTAATTCCTGTCAAGTGATTTGTCATGTCAGTTTGAACTACACCGGGATGTACATTGTTCACATAAATCCTCTTCTCTTCATCAATTGATAATTTTTGGACTAGCAGGCGAGTATATAAGTTCAAAGCAAGCTTTGACACACAATATTGAGGATTCAATCTTGGCCAACCCTTTTCTTCCAGTTGACCATTTTTCATGTCATCTAGAAAGCCTTCAATCATCTTATCAATGAACTCCTCTGTTACCTTTGAAACATCTGAAAGCTCCATTCTAAGAGAATCATTCCTTAGCCACTGTAATTAACAAAAGAAAATCCAATTCAAAACAAATCTCTTTAATGAATTATAGATTTAAAACATTTTAAAAGGAATTTTTGTGTTTTGGTGGCATTTCACCATTTGCTTTGTTTTCTCCCTACATAAGGTGTAATGGTTTTCCATTGTGTTATGTCTTTTTTGATATTCTTTACTATTCTTGATTATCATAGATTATTTTTTCACTTCTTTGTATGGGTTTGACCCCTCTGATTCAAAACCCCAATAAAAAACATTTACAATAATAAAAAACAAGAGAAAACCCAAATTATCTATATAATAATCTATACAAAAAAGTTGAAAATAATAATAAGATAATTATACCTGTACCAATCCACCCTCTGAGGATACATTCACAATGCGAGCTCCAACAAGAGTTTTTCGAAACAATGGTAGTAATGCTTCAGTGATTCTTTTTGTTCCATAGTAATTTATTTCAAAGCAATTTTTTGACATTTCATAGCTGGTTACAAATACTTTGGAAAAACTGGGATGATTCTAGAAAACAAAAAAAAGGATCATATTAATATATTGACTAGTGAAGTATACTAAAAAAAAATGGAATTGTGATTTTAACTTCTTACGAATGATATGTTCGTAGGGTCTATATCTTTGGCGACATTCATTACAACCTCCATGTCAAGGGTGGAACCCATTACAGCAGCATTATTAACCTACACAAATCAAACAAAAAATAATATTAAACAAAGGTGAATGTAGCATATCACATTCAAAGTAGAAACTTTGTTGAAGAAAACTACAATTCTTTTTCGTTCCATTAAAACCAAATGGAAGTCTATTAGAGTTATGTTTGAAACAATGAAATGAAGTGGATTTACACGTGTGGATGAGAATATCAAAATGATTTTTATTAGATAAATATTTTTGACTGGAATTATAAATTGGAAGAGAGTTCTAGAAAGTTTTTGAAATCTTAAATATCAAGATATATTAAATTAAACATTAAAAAAGGAAATTCATAATGTAAAACATTGTTCACAAAAGGAAAAGACCCATACAAATAACAAGGGCTACATGAAATCAACCATCAAACTTAAACAGTCATAGACAAAATACATAGGCTACATAACAACAGAAGTTCAATACATAAAATGTAATAGAAAACCAAAATATTAAAGGAAGAAATGTCTATGTATCCTTCACGATTAATCCTTCTATTCTACTTAAGATATTGGATAATGTTTTGTAATACTATTTAGGGAAAAGTAATCCTTTTGTCTACTAAACAACAAGAAGATATTTTCTCATGACTTCAAGCAAGTTATAATTTATATAACTTGGTTTTAGCTAGATCAGTTGGAGGAGAAGTAGAAGCAACATAACCATCTTTGACTAATTGTTGTAGACACTAAAAATTGTCCTAAGCCTACAGACACTATTTTTCCTCATCAATTCCCTTTCTTCCCTAATAATTAAATAATTTTAATTATTCAATTAATTCATTTCTTTCCTTTTTTTTTCTTTTGATTAATTAATAAATTATATTTATATAATTATGTCACTAATGTCCCCTTTCTTTCTATAATTAAATAAATTTTTATTTATTTAATTAATTATTGTCATTTTTCTACTATAGTTAAAGAATTATTTTAATTATTTAATTATTCATTAGCCTCTTCTTCTATAATTAAATAATTTTTAAATAATTTACTAAATTTTCCTTTTCCTTCACTTTTGAATTAACTCATATAACCAAATTTTAGCTAGATCATTTGGAGGAGAAGTATGATCAACATGCTATAGATCATTAGCAATATCTCTCCACCATCAGTATCACTTCTAACCCATATTAATATATCATCATGAAAACAACTTTGCAAACAACAACCATACATGATGCTTCTTTCATTATCATTAGACAAGGCATGGCATCCAACTATGAACTTCATCAACACTTTACCATACTCAAAGACATCCCAAACTGAATGTTGTCAACAATGACAACTAATGCAACAAAATTCTCAAGTGTTGACAATCAATGCCAATAATACTAGAACAATCTCACCAAGACATCAATGGCTACCAATTCATCAATGACAACCAATGCCAAACATACAACAATCACAGGTGTTGACATCACTGATAACCGCAATCAATTCACCAAGTGTTGCAATCAATGACAACCATTTCCAATAGAGGGTTTTCATCCTATTGAATAAGATGTTTCCACTATATGGAAGAAGTAGCAAAGATTAGACTATGACAAAGGGATTGATCAAATCAAATTAGTTTTTTCAAGACAATTTATCAATCCTTCTAGATGGTATCAATTGAATGGTGTCTAACTATGCATTTAAAAATGGAGCTAGGAGTAGCATGTCATTCCAATTGATCACATCCCAAGGATGATAAGAAGAGGTAGACTATGTGGGACCACACCAAATGTTTCTAGAGTACATCCCACATCAACACACATAATGTATTTAAAAATTAGGCACACCCTATGAGTAAGGGCCAATGATTCTTAGATCCCATTTATCTGTTGGATTTAGATTAATGAAGAAGTAGCAAAGGTTAGACTACGATATGGAAGGAAATCCCTTCATGTTTCCCACTTGGACCATAAGAAGCCCCTTATAAGTTGTAGTAGCTAGTTGTAGCAAATTTTGGAAGGTGGCTGAAAAGAATAAATCTAGACATGACTTACTAGAAGGATTTTGTTGGTCACTTGGATGCGACCAACAACATGGATGAGAATTAGTTTGTCTTGCTCATGATTTTTCCTTTTATCTTGTTTAGAAATTAAGTCCACATTTTTGTGATTGAAACACCAATACCAAAGGGGATATTGAGGTATCTAATGATGGAGCCATGCTTCACTTCTTTCTACTCACTCAAGATCTATAATGGATGAGGATTAGGGTGGTTCTTAATTAACTTAGTCAAGTATGCATAACAAGCTTCTATAACCCAAGATGGTATAGAATAGGTTCAAGATATCAATAGTATGCATCACTTCATTAGTCAAATTTGCTACAACTATCTAGCAACATTATTTTTAGATGCAACAACATGCTTTACAAGCTAAGGAGAAAGTCCCAAGACAACCCCACCACCACCTCCAAAGTGATAGATGTGAATGAAGTCAATTTCTTGCCAAAGGGAATTGAGAGTGACTCTCTAGGAGAAGTGCATCGACTTACACTGCTTGAAGCAAAATTATATTAGAATGATTGTTCTAAATAGATTGGTCAACATGGTACTTTTAGGAAGGGATTTCCAAACCCCATACATACTAGGATTGAACATGGCATTTCATTAAGAAGAGTTGGGAAGAACTTCCTCAATTTTCATAAGTGCACTAAATTGATTCTTTGTTGGGCATGCATCTAATGTTCTAGGATACCACCCTAGTTAAACCGCTCCTAGGAAAAGGATTGGGACTAAGCTTGCAAGGGACTAATTGATTGAGGAGAAGGATCCAAATGAAGTTGGCTAGTATTGAGGAAATTATTTATTTTTGTCTTTTAGAATCCCATCTCCTATCCTCTAAAACTGCATCTTTAAAAGGGGAGCATGGGTTAAAGGGGATTAGTGTGAAGAGGATGGAATGGTTAGGAAGGATGGTATTGGGATTAGATGGGATTTGTTAGGAATTGGTGGTGATGGTTGAGGGACATCATGGGATTTCAAAGGTCCTCAAAAGAGTAGAGTTGATAGGGCATGAACCATTAAGCTACTCAAGATGTCAAAAGATCTAAAGTCTTGGTCATCCTTGGGATGTCTACCATCGTAATCCATTATACATGGCTAGAAAGGTGACCAATCAAATGAGTATTTGTTGTTGGAGAGTCATGGTGAGGCATGAGTAATGAGTTGGGACTTACAAAGAGAGATTTTGTTGATTGGGCTCCTAAGATCTTAGTGTCAAACAAGTTTACTAGCATATGAGAAGATTGCATATATATTTGTCTTGTTCCCTTAGATTTTTCACTATCAACTATGCTATGTTCTTGACCCTTTTCCCTCATGGTAGATACCCTAAGATTTAACAAATATGATCTAAATGACACAATTGATTGTTTAGCATACATATTCTTGAAATATACTATATTAAAACAAAACATGATAAAAAATAAAAATAAAAATATTATATTTTAAATTATAAATACATATTTTTTAATTTCTACTTATTTTGACTCAATCTCATCAACTAATCTCAAAAACTTTATCCAAATTGAAATAAATAAATAAATATGATTTATATAAACCCCACCCTCAAAAACATTTTTATTTATTTATATACTTATTCACAACCCTAATGGAAAGGGGAGGGCCATTTTTACCACAAAGAGAAAATCTCCATGCAAAAAGAATATCAACACAAGAAAGTGACAAACAAAAAAAACAATAAAGACTTGGAAGGCACGTAGGTACCAAACAATAGTTTAATTTTCTTTTTGTCTGGGAAGGCACGTACCAAACAATAGTTTAGTTTTCATTTTGTCACTATAGCCTATATTAATTCTCCCTCCCTGATTAAATCATCAAATTTACTTCATCAAATTTCCTTAAAAGGTAAGCCCTTTCTATTTACTAAGATTTAGGCATCATGCGTCTTGGGACTTCCCCACTGCTGCCTAGGTTCGAGCCACACAATTACCCAATAGGTAGTGGTCTTTCCTTCCAGTTTACTTTAAAAAAGAAGATTTGAAATATACGGATGTCAGATTCTTCATTTTACTCATATATTTGATGTGATATTTCAGATTGTATTTAACGTTAAAGTTTGACAGAAACAGGTAAACGCCCGCCAAAATTAACTGTCCAATATTGAGCACGGTCATATCGTGACACATGACGGGAAAAAGTCTAGAAAAAGACAAAATGAGTCAAGAAAAATTTAATTATTTATGTAATTTAAGTGGGTAGAAATTTGACTTAAGCATATAAAGTTGACTACTAAGTAACAAAGAAATACTTAATATGGAAAATTACTGGTTTTCATGTAATGGGTAAACAAAACCTAAGTTTGATGGCCGTATATAGCAAAGTTTGTTCTGAAAAACAATTAATTTTTTTGGGATATTTGTAGTATACGAAGGAAAGCTTTAGATAATTTGTCAAAAATTCTAGAAGATCATAATAAAATATATATTTGATTTTGATATACTTTAGAAAATATAATATATTTTCGCATTCAAAAGACAATTTTAGAGAGTAATGATGACAAAAATTGATCTGACACGTAGGGTTGACCAATAAATATAAGTCCTAATTTAATCATAATATAAAAATATAATTGACAAAAATATTTCTTATTTTTCTTTTCTTTGAATTTTAAAGATGTTAATTGAAACATATAATATTGTATTTAATAAATTTTCATTAATTGATGAAGATAAATAATTTACAAATATTTTTTATTAAGAATTATGTATTATTAAATGCAGAGTTTAAAGAAAAATTCCATTAATTTTTTTTAAAAAACCTTAGAATTAAGTCAAGAGAAGGGCAGCCTTACGGAAAGGTTTAAAATGTTTACCTATTCTCCCCCCAAAACAAGGATATATTGTAGTATATTCCATTTAAAATAATATTTCAAACCAAAAAAAAACCATTCCTAATTTTTTTTTTCGAGTTATTCAACAATAATATTTCATCCAGAACAATTAAAAAATAAAATTTGAGTATATCCCTCAAAATCTACTGTAAATGAAGCAAATAAAACCAGTCGTTCTCTACTGTAAACGAAGCAAATAAAAGCAGTCACTCTACTGTAAATGATCTGTGTTAAATCTTACCAGGATATCAAGGCCTCCATAGGTATCCTTCAACCACTTTGCAAAATCTGATACGCTCTGCGGGTTTTCTATATCCAATTGACGGAATACCACGTTGTTGAGACCCTGATCAACAAGGGTTTTTGTGGCGGCTGACCCTCTTTTCTCGTCTCTGGCAGTGAGAACAACTGTGAGACCGTTTTCTGCCAGTTGACGGACAATTTCGAAACCGATCCCCTTGTTCGCCCCTGTAACCACTGCCAAAGTCTCTCCAGTCCACCACCTGAATCCATTCAAATCCACATGAATTTACTTTAACAAAGATTTTAGAACGAAGAAGCTTCAATCAATTCTAATTGCTAATAAAAGAAAGAGAATTAGTCTGCATACTTGTTAACTATCTCGGCAGCCATTAATTTGACAGAAATAACCTCAAATTTGCAGCACAGAAAATGAGAATCCATTCAAATCCACATGAATTTACTTTAACAAAGATTTTAGAACGAAGAAGCTTCAATCAATTCTAATTGCTAATAAAAGAAAGAGAATTAGTCTGCATACTTGTTAACGGTCTCGGCAGCCATTAATTTGACAGAAATAACCTCAAATTTGCAGCACAGAAAATGAGAAAAGCTCTATACAAGAATAGAATAGCATAGCAACAACTCTCGTATTTAAATGGACAAGTGATGAGTACAAGCCGACATTGTAAGGTGTAAATCTATTCTAAATAGCTTGGAGCGCATGTACACCGTCCCGTACAGCAGTATTTGAGCATCTCATCTCCTAAGTATTTCTCCTAGGTCCCATTTTGTTTTCTTGGTCAATGGTAAAAATGTCGCTAGAGTTGACCGCTCTTCTAATACCTACTCCCACCTGCAATAAAATTATATTTATTCTAATAAGTTTTTTTATATAATTTATTTATACAGAAATAGAATATGAGATTTTCCTAATAAGTTTTTTAATATAATTTATTTATACATATAAAATAGAATAAAAGATTTTTAATGTCTAGATAAAGTCAAAAAGATTTATGAGATATGAGATCAATAATTTAGATTTTGAAATATTGATATTTGGCTCTTATTTATCTTCTTTTTAGCAAATTTTTGAAAAAAAATTATTACTAACATATATATCTTTAACTAATATATATAAATCACACAAGAGATATCTTGTGATATTGCTATCAGGTATTCAACCGTGTAGTTTTACGAGTCAAACTCATTGATTCATATTTCTCTCATGATAGTGAATGGTCCACTTAGCACTCATTGCATCTAGGTGATGCTCACAGAGGTGAATCATTGGACCTCCCTGTCTGGGTAGTACTCTAGCTCAAGCGTGCTTAACCACGGAGTTTCCCCCAAGGTTAAGCCCACTTAACTTGCAACCCCATTTGCAAAACCTTCCACAAGTGTTGTGCCTTATGGACCATTCATTATAGAGCCCCTTTAACTCATCAATTGATAAGTAGAAACAAGAGATATCATTATCAAGGCAACTTATAATTGATATATATATATATATATATATGTGTGTGTGTGTGTGTCAAATAGTAGAAAAATTATATAAATTTCTCATCTTATTTATATATATTTTAGAAGATATCTGTGAAGTAATTTTTATATATTATTAAATATATATATGCTACTGATATCTCTCAATTTTATTTTTATATATTAATTTTAAGAAAAAAATTACTTTTAAAATATCTTTATAATTGACACAAATATTTTTATAAGTTTCACAATATCGGTATAATTGACTCAAATATTTAAAAGAAATTAATACTGTTTAATAAAATGTTTTCCTAATTTAACTAAGCGTAAAAAGTTACAGTGAAATCACCGTGGTAAAACATGTAATTACACATACATTAGCAGACGGAGAAGCATTCGTTCTGGTCCAGAAAAAAGAATCAAATGAAGCCCATTCTTTAAACGTCGTTATTGTGTGAGCAATTTTGGTTTTCAAAGCGGCCGACAAGCTCGAGATTTAAGCGGGGCAATTTGGGGAAAAAAAGACAAAATGATAATCATCCACGCGGTTGATTAACGCAACTAAATACAATTTTTACCTTCAAAGGGGAATATGGAAATTATGGTGTTTTTTTGTCCTGCTCTGACCAGGCATGCTATGGCAATTATGTAGTCAAATTATTTTTATTAATGAAAAGAAATAATTATTTCTAGTTTTTTTTAAATTTTCCTCAAGGAACTTTCAACTAAAGTTATTAGTGAGAAAGACCCCTCATACATTCTAAGTTGAATTTAGTTATTTTAGTACCTCTTATTTTTATGGAGTGAGGTAAGACCCTTCATCATTGCAGAGAAGGATATTTTCCTGATATCTTTTAATATTAAAATCAACAAGAGAAAGCATTGGTAATTACAAAATTTATCAATAGATTCCCAACAACCCCACACATGTTGTGAATGAAGTGTTAGCACCATATCCTAACATAATCCTTTATTTGAGGTTGACGTTAAGGGATTATTTATTATAGATTTCAAGGTGAATTTACTTAGTACATGATAGTGATGTCCTAGGTTCAATGATTTGTTGTCTTTTCTTGATTATATTACTTCATCTAAGGTCACTATATGTGAGATTTCCAATAAAAATACCCGAGACCTTGCTATATATCAATGCATTCAAACCTAGTTCTAAAAAGCATAAATAATGACCAAAAAGAAAATTATGAAGAAGAGGTAGCAGTGATTAGAAAAGACTCAAAATATGTCCAACCAAATATCTCTTTTCATCCATTATTGGGTATTAACATCTAATAAATTCTCAAGATTATTGCTATCTTAAACAACAAAAGGTGATAATATTGATTGACTAAAGGAGTATTAATAACTTCATTAATAATAAGTTTGTGACATAATTGAACTATTTTATCTACGTAATCCTAAAAGTTTAGGTAATTGTAGATAGAGGTACAATAAGTTTGGGAAAATACCATAGTATTAAACTCACCATTGGGGTCCTATATGCTATATTCTCTTATTTTTTATATCCCCATGGACATAGTAAACAATGTTTTGAGAGTCTAATGGATCACTAGCTTCAAAAAAATTAAGACTAACTTTCAAAATTTGTTCATGTGTTTTCACTGAAAGGGTAAAACATTCTAACTAAGGGGGTTACATGTAAAGTATCTGTGGAGCAATTTTTGCCTTCAACATTTCAATTTTTGTCCCTTACTTCCTTTTTCGCATTAGGATGGCTATGCACCCCGAAGGACAAAAGTTTTTCTTGCTAAAAAGCACGCAATACACCACGTGGTGGCCATGCAACTTTTCTTTTTATCGCCTTCCTTTCGGGCCTAAATCGGGACACATGTCTGCCCAGCGAGGATTTTTGCAAAAATGTTCTCACAAATTATAAAATTGCCAACCAGCTTGCCACATCAGCATTTTCATCAAGCAGGTTGTGCCTTTTGCGGATGTATCTCCTTTAGGTGGAGTTTGTTGAACAATGTGGCGAAGTCTTTACTTTAGGGAGTGGACTTCTGGGATACTGTCATCATTTGCCATGGTTGATTAGATTATGCTTATACGATCAATCTAAGATCTTATCTTCTTATGACACTATATATTCACAAAGCTTCTATAATATTTGGAGCCATAAATGAGGTAGTTGAGACTATATGAGTGAAGATTGTTGTGATCTAATCAAGCTCTAAGATCATATTGCAGTCTATCATATTCAGACATTTGGCAGGCTTTTTTCTTCTCGATTGATTGCAACAATGTCCTCTTTTTCTAGCTATAAAAAGAGATTTGCAACAGTGAGTAAAGAGCTTCTTCGGAAAAATATTTTTGAGGAAGATAGATATTGTTTTAGGGGGTTATATTTTTCTCAGAAATAGGAAGATTTCACCTAGCACTATTTATGCTCTTTGACATGTTATATTTGTTAAGACTATCATCAAATTGACATCTAACCTCTATTTTCAGTTAATATATCATAAGAATTAGATCTATTAAGAATAAATCTTTAGGATTGTACATTTTATGGCCTTTATCAATTTTATTTTTCGTATATTGTTTATGTTTAGAGCATTGTGTTAAAGCCTTACGTTGATATTCTAGATAATTATTTTACATGTTAGCTTTTATATTTTATGCTATTTTTTAGAAATTGGACCATGTCCATCAGACTCTTTCATTTTCTATAAAAGATATGTCATTTTTCATATAATGTTGTAAAAGAGGAAGGATTTTGTGAATATCTGAATATTCTTGTTAATCTTTAGGGTTCTTATTCCTATTGTACCTTAATGGATGCTTCCCATGGGGAGACTTGAAAGACTACATTGTGCTTTCTCTAGCCTTTGCTGCTCATTCTCCTCCCAACAATGAAGGGTCTATGGCATTTTGTGTCCATCTCATCAGTTGTAAGAGATAGTTAAAGTTTGAAATGTTGTAAAAGCTTTGACACATTGCCATTTTTATGTTTTTCTTGCATTTTTCTCTAACCCCATTCCTCAAACACAAAGAAGAGCCAACTTTCTTTAAAAATATCGAAGGTCATTCAGTGAGGAAAAATTTGATCCCCCCACTCATTGAATTTCCCATAAGGTTGTTCAGAGAGGCGCAAGCTTTTATGATCAACAATTGTTTTTCTAGCACACCCAGGGGGACTCAAAGTTTTTTAAACTTTTGATTAGAAGCCAAAAATATTTCATAAATCAGACTAAGAGAAGAGGCTAGCAATCTCATGCCCAGAGTTCAAACAAGAGCATCTTCTAGAGGAAATTTAGTACTCCCAGCTACTTGCTTCGACACCTAGGAGGAGACGACTTATAGGTTTCGTATCACTTGTCAGGAGCAATAGAGTAAGAAGTGTTAGCTCGCAATCCAGAGCTTTATCCACTCCACCAGGAGGTTGAACCTTCCAGATCAAAATACCTATCTACCCTATCCATAAGAATATATTTACAATGACCCATTTAGGTGCTCTCACTCCTAGAAATTTTGTAACCTGGGATAGCAGTAAATCGCTACAACCACCTACGCCCCCAAATGTATGGCCTTCCATACTCACCAATTCTCTCAAGGAAATCCCAAATTTTTCTGGGGAGGATTTTAAAACCCCTTCCGAGCATCTCCAAGACATTGTAGAGGTTTTTAGAGTCCATAACATTGTGGAAGAAAATGTAGCCCTTAGATTATTGGCTACATCTTTCAAAGGGAAGGCTCATGACTGGTATAGATCCTTGACTTCTGGTTCCATTTGCTCTTGGGATCAACTCAAGGAGAAATTGTTTGAGCGCTTATCGGAGAAAGGAGATCACTCCTCTTTGTTGCAACAATTAATCACTATCAAGAGGGCCCTACAAGAGGCCATGAGCGACTTCAACACCAGGTTCCACAAAACTTGGCAAAGGATTCTCGTGATAGCCAAGCCTTTGGCAGCTATGGCATTCATGTTTTATCTAAAAGCTTTCAATTCAGACATCACAGTTTTGATACAGTCTATGGGAGGAAATACCCTACCCAATGCATATGATCTGGTTGTGCATGCATAGAACAATCTAATTTAAGTCAAGAAGCTTCGACCATGGCCATCGATGCCCATATTCATGAAAATCTCTAGTGGACCTTGGGAAGAGGCAACTCATAGTGCCTCTAATCTGCAAACTAGCACGTCGATTGCATCACCGCCATCCATGTATGTATACCTAGGAGGAAAACCCAGTACGTCAGGCTCTTCTTCATTGGAAATAAATGTCAATGATATGAAGAACCTCATGCGATCCTTTACGAATGAGCTAGTCCTCATTCGACAACAACAAGTGGCACCTCTAAAGCCTCCCATGTAAAACCATCAAGGAGGAAGGTCATCTTATCAGTAGAAAACATATCAAGGAGCTCTGAAAGGAGGAAATCAACAACCAGTGCCTACAAACTAGATAGTCCCAATCACCATGCTGCTTCAAACTATCAAGAGCAGCCCGAATAGGGATTTTGTCCCAGGACAAAATAACTTGGCAGAGAATGAGAATGTATGGTGTTTCCCATGTAACGATGGCCATATGCCCTAGAATTGTTTGAGGGGAAATCTCTAACAAAAGATAAAGGAACAAAGAAGCCAAGGTATGTTTTCGAACACAAGAATATCAGTCTCCTAGAATGAAGAATGCCTGCTTCAGAGTGTAAACACAAGGGATGTCCTTAGAGAAAGAACTGGATATCTCACTGGACCAAGCACTATTTTCTTGGATGGAGGAAGAAGATGTTGTATTTACAAATGATGTTATGACAACTAGTGCCCTGCAAGTACAGTCAGACTACAACATGAGGTCCAAAAGAAGGCTCACTAGAGAATATGTGCAATGAGCTCCACAATGTCCACAACCACAACAACCACAACCACAAGTAGAGAAAGCCTCATAGATCTGACCCACTCAATAGTTTCAAGCTCTACCTTTGCCAAAGAAGGATATGTACAAAGCACTGAGCCCATCCATGCCAGACCGACTTCTTCCTAAGACAAAAGAGATACCACCATTCAAACCTAAGGTCCCTTTAGTCAAAATGCTTAATGTGGTGGAACAACTAAAGAAGGTGACTGCTAACATATCTCTGTGGGAATTTATATCAATCCAAGAGAAGAAGACATTGCTCTAGGAAGCATTAAAAAAGGATGAACAGTCACTGCAGGTGGAGATAATCCCATTGCGCAATCAAGATAAAGGAAAAAGGCCCGTATCAGATCCCCGACCTTTGGAAGGAGATAATATTTTTCACAATAATATGATTGATTTGAGAGCTAGTACCATGGTCATGCCCAAACAAGTGGTTGATGCCATGAATCTTAAATATGAAGCTCTTGAGAAAGGGATCATGTAATTAGATGGGAAGAAAGTTTCAACTATTGGTTGCATCAAGGATCTTTCTTTGACTCTTTTCTTATATCCAAGCCAAACAGTCATACAAGAAGTAGTCGTAATAGACATTCCCCCAGTTTTTGGAATGTGTTTTTCAAAAGACTTCATGATAAAGTTTGGTGGATATCTAGTGCTTGATTGGTCTCATTTGATACTATAGACAAAACACAAGGAAAAATGAAGATCCTGTCTGAGTCCTTGCACCTAAAACATATAACATACAACACGGTCTTATGCTTTGAAGCAACACATACCTCCTTCTCAAAACAAGAGACATATTGCATGGAGATGTTAGAAGACGAAGAGGACACAAGTGATCGAACCCATGAAGAGGAGGTTCTACTAATTATTTTATTGATTCCAACCCATTTGGGAACTTCCATGCTATCGGGTCAAGCAACTATGTGATCTTCGATGATGACCAAGTCCTCCCAAAAATGGTAAATGAACATGAGGAACCTAGCAAACTAGGTGATAACAACTTATGGACACTATATTTCAATGACACTAAATGCAGAATCAGTTCTGGAGCTAGTGTTCGACTGATATCTCTGACTGGATTAAAGAGACTCAAAGCTTTCTGCTTCTAGTTCCCTTGCTAAAATGATGATGTAGAGTATGAAACATTGGTCCATGGTTTGGTTCTCACCAAGTGGATGGGCATGAAGAAGATACAAGTGTTCAAAGATTCATAGTTGGTTTTAATCTAGATCCACAGATAGGCAGCCACAAAAAATGTGAGAATGAGGTCTTATAGACACAGAATATGGGATTTGATCAAGAGCTTCGAGGATTTTAACATATAAGTTATCCCACTAACCCAGAATTCGGTCACAGATCAGATGGCTTCGATTGGCTCATAGTTTTAGCCAACCTCCAAATCAACAAAAAAATAGAATGCAGTACATACCATTGTTTGACCATCAATACCCGACAATGAGCAAAATTGGTAGGGCTTCAAAGATGATGCTCAAATCACCAATTTTCTACAAAATTTGAGGAAATATTTCAATTAATCACAACCAAAAGCTGAAAGGATTGATGAGGAATAGGTAATTCAATTAAAAAGTATTAAACTCCCAAGAGGCTTGATTTCTCTCGAGAATCTCTTCGATTGTGAGGATGCAAGAAATAGCAAGCAAAGATTCACCGCCAATGAAGGAGACTATGAAGAACTCAATGTCGAAGGGGACAAAAAGCTAAAAGTTGGAAGGAACGTCCCATAGGTGGGCAAGGAAAGATTAAAAGGCTTGTGTGCTAAATACAATAGGGTCATGGCCTAGACTTATGTTGATCTCAAGGGATATGATCTGGGCATCGTCCAACATATAATCGACCTAGCCAAAGGTTCAAAATCTATCCGATAGAAACAAAGGTTGGTTAATCCAAAGGTAGAAGCATTAGCAGGAGAACTCACCAAGTTGATCGAATCAAATATTATCTACCTGGGTATCCAATCTAGTCCCGAATCGAAAGAAAAATGGCAACATATGGCTCTGCATGGATTTTTAGGACTTGAATAAAGCCTCGTTAAAAGATCATTACCCTTTTCCCTCAATGGAGAAAATTTTACAGATGGTGGTCAGATCGGAGATGTTCTCACTACTCAATGGTTTTTCAGGGTATAACCAATTTTATATGTAAAAGAGGAAGACCAACACAAGACAATGTTCACCACTAAGTGGGGATCGTTTGCATATGTGAAGATGTCTTTTGGGCTCTCCAATGCAGATGCCACCTTTTAGCGAGCAATGGATATCACCTTCAAAGGAATAATCAACAATATTATTCTCATTTATCTGGACAACCTAAGCATTTTCTCCAAGTTAAAGGATGATCATTTTGATCATCTAGAAATGGTCTTCTAGAAGTGTGTTTTTGGTGTACCACAAGGTAAGCTGCTTGGCTTTGTGGTCTCAAAAGAAGGAATAGTCATAGAACCAAAAGGGTGAAGGCTATAATAGAGTTATCATTGCTAGTCAATTAGAAGGGGCTACAATCTTTTCTATGAAAGATTAACTTTGTTAGTCAGTTTATTTCAGATTTCACAGGCATCACGAGACCTATCACACTTATGTTGAAGAAGGGCTTAGTGTTTAAATGGACTCCTAAAGGAAGATTTGATTTTGAAAAAATCAAGACAACCATCTCCACAGTTTTGTATTAGCCAACCCAGACTTCTCCAAAGACTTCCTACTCTACGTCTATAGCAGCCAGCATATCATAGCTTCAATGCTCACTCAAAAAGACAAGGCAGGAAGTGGAGAACATCCCATCGTATTCCATTCCAAGACTCTTAGAAGATATGAAACCAGGTATAATTTTGTTGAAAAGAAGGCCTTCACTATCATTAAAATCCTAAAGAAATTTTGACACCTAGTATGAGCCAACATAATCATCATTGTCGCCCATCCCAACATTAGAGAATATATCACTAAATGTGAAATAACTGTGAAAAGGGCCAACTGGATCACCAAGATCCTAGAATATGATCTGGACATTTGATTGACCAAGCTAGTTCAAGGAAGAGGTCTTTGCAAATACCTCGCGAGAGAATTAGGCTCTTAGGAGAAAAAAGAAACTAACCAGATCTATACAACCCGGTTTGAGTCTAATGAGTCATCGGTGGCTAATTAGACATGATTTATGTAGATTAGGAAATACCCGCCCAACATTCCACCTCACAAAAGATGCTACTATCAACTACAAGGCATAAGGTATGCACTAATTGAGTGGATTTTATTTAAAATAAATTATGATGGAGTCTTTCCTTGCTTAGATAAGCCACAAGTAGAAAGGGTTTTAGGTGAATTCCACAATAGTCTTGAGGGAAAACACTTTTCTATGAAGAATACTACTTTAAAGATAATGTGGGTAGGCTATTACTGGCCTTCCATGTTCTCTAAGGCCCATCACCTGGTGCGAAAGTGTACTCAGTGCCAATATTTTGTTGGCAAGTGGAAGAACTCCGCCATGCCATTAAGCTCGATCATGACTGAGGAACCTTTTGCACAACAGGGTCTAGATTTTTTTTGGGATTATCAATCCCATCTCCAATGTAGGCCATAAGTGGATACTCACTATGATCGACTATTTCACAAGATGGAGGAAGTTTGTTTCCCTAAAGAATGCTACATAAATAGAAATTATTAATTTTCTTGAGGAGTTAGTAGTAAGGTTTTGTTTGCCTAAAACCATCATTTACAATAACGTAAAAGCCTTAATAGGCTCTAGGATGTTCGACTTCGCTCTTAAGCATGGGGTCTACATCAAGAATTCATCCAATTACTACCCACAAGGGAACCTGTTAGTGAAATCAACTAACAAGAACCTAATTAGGTTAATAAAGCGCATCGGGTCGGAACACCAGAAAGAATAGCATAAGCATTTGTGAGAAACTTTATGGGTTGAAAAAATTACACCTAAGTAGATCCTGAAAGCCTCCCCTTATGAATTAGTGTATGGGAAGGAGGTAGTTTTACCCATTTCCATAGAAATTCTGACACTACAATTGTTAAAAGCCTTGGAAGTCGAGGAAGGCAATGAAATGGAAGTAAGATAGGACGAGCTCTTAAGCCTTGAAGAAAAGAGAGAGAAGGTGTTTGACACCATGATTGGATGCCAATAGGTGGTCAAACAATGGTTTGATAAAAATGCCTCCAACCCATATTTTAAGGAGGGGAGTCTTGTACTAAAATATGATGAACGAGTTGCAAAACCAGGGCATCATGCAAAGTTTGATTCATTGTGGAGGGGGCCCTTCCGCATTCATGCATGCAAAGAAAGGAATGCATACGAGCTGGAGGATATGAATGGAAATGTTTTGGATATACCGGTAAATGATATTCATCTAAAACTATTCAATTAAAGTATGCACAAGTTCATTAAAATTTTATAGTTATGTACCATATGTAAAATTTTATAAAATACATTTTGTTTTGTGAATAAAGCTATGAGAATAAACACAAAACAAATAGCAGAAAGTACTATATTTTATAATCATTGAAATATTTATAAGATAGTATGTGTTTTCTAGCCTAAGGCTATGAGAGAAGCTTAAAAATCTTCTCATTCAAAACCCAAAATTACATCTTAAAACTAAAAAAGAGGAGACAACATGAAAATGATAGAAAAAGGTTTAGCCTCCATCAAGTTACAACGGTGAAAAACAACGCTTTCTTGGGGATTCTCCAGCAAGGTGTCAGTAAGGGGTTATCAACATAGGACACACAGGCATCACACAGACCTCAATCCTCAACACCAGGGATATAAACTAGGAACTTGAAGTGATTCCTCCAATCAAGCCCAGGAATGCGCTCCACATTATATGCCCTCAAAATAAAGGAGGTCGTAGGTTGGGATAGCAACCAATGGCACTCCAGGTCCATAGTTCAGAAGTCTATAAGGAAGGGTAACCAAGGCACCGCTTCTGCATAGTTGACATTCCTTCGGATATTCATGGTAGTCAGAATACCAGCACCATGGATAGCTACTTGGATGAACTCACCCAACCCTTATAAGTATGCGAAATCAAACATGGGGTGGCATAATTCTATGATCTAGGGCTTGGAAATATCCAAGTCCAACAAAGAGGCCATGAACCAGGAAATGACATTTGAGTTGCACTGTGACAGGTTCTCATCCTTCACATAATCCTTCTCGAGCACCACTTAAATGCCATGATCACGAGTCGGTCATTCTTCCCTATCAAGCATTTAATCCTCTCATTGCTAACATTTCCTACAAAAGAGTTCTACAACTTCTAGCTTAAAAGACAAATTGGGGTACCAAGACCAGTCATAATGGCGGAAACAAAGCTTACAGACTAACAGAGGGTAAAGAGTAATGGAAAGAGCTCACCAACTCAAAAGCTAACTCAATGAGTATTTTCACGAAGCGGAGGTTGCTATTTATAGAAAAATATGCGTCGGGGAGGCAGGCAAATGAAAAATCTATCTCTTGTCAGAGGACAACAAAAAACACATTAAAGGAGTGTGAAGCGAGGGGTAAATCATACAGAGGATCTCTAATCAAGCTTTGAGAATTTAATTCAAGCATTAGGAGTAAATGATCACATGTATAAATTGTTCCATATGTTTGTCATCATCATCAATGCCAACCTGCTTACCAGTATGAAAAGGCATTCCTTAAAGAGCTAAACCTTGCTTAATTAAATGTAAATGTCACTTCAAAGTAAACTTCCCATCACACAAAGCACGCTTCCCATCGCTCAAGTCTTATCTATCAAAAGGATGGCATAGGGAATGTACTAATTACATTCTCGCAACAAAGTTAGCATTACCGAGGAATACAGAGCCTACTCAACATGTATTACCTCACTGTCAGCACTTAGCGAGCCCTCGGTAATGGTAACACATTTAGTGCATATACGTACAAAAATTGAATGCACCCAAAGAGAATTTTTTTTGCTAAGTGTTAGGTTTTCTCTTGAACAACTATTTCTCTAAAAGAAGTTTTTCCTAACACCTTTCCAAGAGCACAACAATGGCAGGAACATCATCTTCAGGGTGACACTCTAGAATCTTTTTCCAAAGGCTAGGCTACACCAAAATATTTGGGGATATTTCGTATGCTAATGCCCCAACATTGAAAGACCAGATATTTGCGCACACCAAAAACATAGAGCCAAGTAACCCCATCAAGGATGAGGAGGTCAAAGATTTCACATACAACATTTACGACCCAAAGCTATGTAAACCCTAAGAACCTTAGGGAAGGAGAAATGTAGAGAATGTTCACCCATGGGTCAAAAAATGGCTTTGCAACTTGTCTTTGGCTTTGTGGTTCACCATAATTCATGTTTCCCTATACTCATCCATGCCCAGAGTTGGTTAATGCATGTGCATAAAAATTGGACAAAAAAATTGGGGTTATTACTAGCAACAGGATTAAGGTTACCATCAGTGTGACAACCATCTGAGATATGTTGTGCATCCCTGTAAATTGGGAGGCTGGGCGTTTCCAAAGTAGAAAAATGAAATATTTGTGGAGAACCAAGTACAAGTAGTTGAAATTATATAAAGACAAAATGACTAAAGGGTCGAGTAACATTCAACTCATCTTCACTTTGGCACACAAAGAGTTCAAGTCAGATGTGTAGGTTGTTTTCTCAATGTTGGCCTTTGTTTATGGCCATGAAAGTGATGATAAGGTCTATGAGTTCTAGATGGGATTAGCCTTCATGCTCAAGAAGGAGAGGAGCCAGAAGTATTTTTATTTTTCTAATGCAATCGTTGATGGAATGATGGAATAATTAATAGATTATACCACCGCCTTTGAGTTCAAGTATTCCTCTTTTCTGGTACACTTAATTTTACACCAAAAACCTAAATTTTTTAGAGGATATTTTTCACTCAATAAGTTTGGTGTGGTGGGGTTATACAAGCTATTTTCAGTCTAGACCCATGTGTTTTCCAAAGCATGGGATTACTATTCATTTGTTGATTATTTCCTACAACTAGTACTCTTGGATTTGTCTCCATGCCCTCTAGTAGATTCTCCCCTAAAGGTTTGGAATGGATGAGGAACCACCAAAACCTGGTGGATTATTTTTTTGGAGCATATTTTTCCTTCATTAGGTTTCATGATTCTATTGAGGATCCTTTCAGGCTTCCTAAGTTTGTAATAGATAGGACCCTCGCTTTGGAGGCATGTCATCAGGAAACCATTATCAACAAAGCTTATGGCAATGGGAGATACATGAAATAACTCTACACACTTCCTCTTACCATTGGTAAAAGTAAAATAATTCTTGCGAAGTGGGAAGAATAGGACGTGTTGATCAACAAGTTGGCCTGCCTTGGCCTAGCCCTCATTTGTGATAATTGGAAGTATAATCTTGTTAAGTTCCTCCCAATTGTCAAGCGTGAAGAACAGGAGTATTTTGAGTCAAGGAAGAACCCTACCAAGGAGAGGGTAGAGAGCTACATAAACCTAGCCTTCATACCATTTGAGTAACCCCCATGGCTCAATTTCTATCCTACGATAGCAGAATTTTGACAAAGCACCTAGATGGGCCAATCCCTCAAAACACAACTAAAGAAATTTGGATGGTCGAAAAAGAAGAAGGCTAATTTTTTGAGCTATTTGGAAGAAATCAAATTCCCAAGCACTCTATACAGAGAGGTTAATCCAAATGACAAGAAGTTCAAAAAAATCTATGATGCTAAGGCTAAAACCAATGATAGTAATCCTGAATCAGATTGGGAGATTGAATTGGAGCAAGTACCAATTTTTGCCCCTTCATCTTAGATGCCTGATGTGGAAAAGGGAAGGGGAAAGGATCAAAATATAAATAATCACAAGTCACCTCCTCTACCAACACCCTAACAAAGGGTAAGAGGACCCAATGGTCTCCAAAGAGATCTGCTACAACTCTAGGGGCCTAAGGTTCGGCGGGATCAACTGCCAAAGAATCTAAATCCACTAGTTTAGCCCCTGCAAAGAGGAGATGAGTCCAAGAATTAGGAGGAACAAGCATAACAAATAGAGTAGAAGAAGAGGTGGACTCCACTCCACCAAGATTTTTATCTTTGATAATCTAGGTAAGTCTTGTTCCCACCCTCCTTTCTTCTACTCCATCTTTAGTTGTTATTGCCCCCTCATCTACAGAAAGAAATCCTCCATCCACGAGTTTTGACATCCTCATCCTTAATACACCCCTGGCCATATTTGAAAAGGAACCCCATGAAGAAACCCCATGCATCAAACATGCATCTTTTGCTTTGGCCATAATTTACTCTTTAATTTCCTTGTCAAGAGCACCCATTTTTAACACTAACACACCCATGCTGCAAGTTTCATCATCCTCGTCTACTTCCTAAAAAATGCATCTTTTTTCACCCACTTACCCTTTTACTTTGAAAAGTGTCCCTCCTTCTTAGTCCATACATAGCATCCTACCCTTTTCAATTATAACACTTCCTTTCACATCTCTATAACCCCAGACCATCGAGGCCTCTTCTCCTATCACCCTTTTTAGTCTCCCTATTGGTGTTTCACTTGTCGTACAAAGTATTCAGTCTCCAGAATCATATTGAAGCAAAAAGGCAGGCCTAACAAGCAAGAAAATAGAAGTTGCATGGAAAAGCCGCAAAAAATCTAGCTATCTAGAAATTGGAAAATTATTTTGATGAAAAGCGAAATGCTTTGCTAATAAGTGCTATGAGGCAGCGAATGCCCAAGGCAAAAGGAGAAATGTAGTTTAAGGATTATGATGTCCAAGTTGTGGGTCTAAATTTAAGCAAAAATCTTTCATGTGACAAGGTGGTTCTGGCCAAAGCAACTTAGAAGGTGGTCTACACCGACTATGAAAAGTTGGACAAAAAGTTAAAGAAGTGAGAGGTAGCATTGGGAAACATAAAAGCCACAGTGGAAAAACTACAAGAAGAAATCAAAGGAAAGGATTTGGAGATGGACCGCTTGAGGTAGTTACAGGGTCAGCAAGGTGAAGCAACTAAGTTGCTTGAAGATTCCCAGAGTGAGGAGGATCAGCTTCATGTCGAGGTAGAAAAATTGAAATGTGAGATCATGGTGGAATGTGAAACGACTGCAAAGCATCAAAAAAGGAAAAATAGGTTGGAAGGTGAAATGGCCAAAGCGAACACTATATATAATGAGCTACAAAAGGTGCTATAGGAGATGGATCATGAAAAGGAGAATATGCAGAAGGAGTTGGCTAGCATCTAATCTCAAGCCTCAAACATCTTCAAAAGTCCCAGGCAGAAATAGAAAAGGAGAAAAGAGAAAAGCAAGACATCGAGCTTATTTTGTAGACTCACAATGAGGAGATTGGGAAGCTACGCTTTGAGCTTACAAAGACTCTCCAGGAGAAGAATAAATTGGAGGAAAACATGAGAAAGAGGGAGTCCCAATTCTAGCAAGAATTGATTGTGACATAGGGATCTAGATTCCTCCCGGTAGTTAAAAAATTAATATCTACTGATTGGGAGAGAATCATAGTTGCAATTATAGCCCTAAAACTAGTTTTTTTTGTTCCTAAAAAATGCTTAGGAATTAAACACAAAGTTTAAAGAAGTGTTGGGATTCCTGACCAAAGGGCAACTGGAAGGAAAGCAAATGAATTCATGACCTGCGACTAGATCGCAGTGAGAAGAAAAACTTGTTAGATGACGTTGAATAAGAAGGTCGATGAAATCAAGGAGGAGTTCAAAGTTCTTCTCCAATTTAGATTACTCACCCTATTGTCATCGGATGGAGGAGTATTGAAAATAGAGCAGATCATAATAGAGCGGATCATAAAAGCAATCAAGCTTAAAATCAAGGACTCCACAACGCTCTATGGTTTGAGCTCATCACCAACAATTGAGAAAATTGAGAATGAAATTATTCCCCTTTCTAAACTTTACTATCACATTGGAGCTATTTCATCAAGGTGGGGAGGAGTTTCTTTTAAAGAAGTCCTTGATCTTGATCAAGCCTACGAGACATTGCACGCCCTCGTCTAGCCCATCAATGGAGATTGGGAGACCCAACACACTAATTTTCTCAAAGATTGAGGATTTTTGAGATTTAGGTCCATGCCTCTATAAGAGAAGGCCCCCTGAGAGTCGCTAGAACTATGGAGAATTTTTTTCCTTTAGTATTTCAGTTTTCAACCCTTAATTCCTTTTCTGCATTAGAATGGCTCTACGCCCCGAAGAATAAAAGTTTTTCTTGCTAAAAAACATGCAATATGCCACGTGGTGGTTGCATGGATTTCCTTTTTATTTCCTTCCTTTTGGGACCAAACTAGGACACGTGTTTTCCTAATGGGGATTTCCACGAAAATTCTCACAAATTTTGAAATCACCCGCTAGCTTGCCACGTCAGCATTTTCATCACATGGGTTGTGCCTTCCATGGATGTATCTCCTTTAGGTAGAGTTTGTCGGATAGCATGGTGAAGTATTTACTTTTAGGAGTGGACTTCTGGGATAGTGTCATCATTCATTGTGGCTGATCAGATTGTGCTTATATGATCAATCTAAGATCTGATCTTCTTATGACAGTATATCTTCGTTTGGAATTTTTTTCTTCTCGACCGATTGCGGTGGTTTCCTCTTCTTCTAGCTATAAAAAGAGATTTGTTGCAATGAGTAAAGAGCTTCTTCGAAAAAATATTTTTGAGGAAGATAGATACTATTTTAGGGAGTTATATTTTTCTCAAAAATAGGAAGATTTCATAGAGCACTATTTACGCTCTTTGGCATGTTATATTTGTTAAGACTATCATCGTATTGGCATTCGACCTCTGTTTTTAGTTAATATATCATAATAATTAGATCTATTAAGAAGATATTTTTAGGATTGCTTATTTTATGGCCTTTATCAAGTTTCTTTTTCATATATTATTTATGCTGAGAGCATTGTGTTAAAGCCTTGCATTGATATTCTGGATAATTATTTTACATGTTTGCTTTTATGTTTTATGCTATTTTTGAGAAATTTGACCATGTCCATCATACTCTTTCATTTTCTATAAAAGATATGTCATTTTTCATATTATGCTATAAAAGAGGAATGATTATGTGAATATCTGAATATTCCCATTAATCTTTAGGGTTTTTTATTCCCGTTGGACCTTAATGGATGCTTCTCATGGGGAGATTTGAAATACTGCATTGTGCTTTCTCTAGCCTTTTTTCTACTTGTTCTATGAAGGGTCTGTGGCATTTTGTGTCCATCTCATCAGTTGTAAGAGATAGTTAAAGTTTGAAATGTTGTAAAAGCTTTGGTGCATCACCATTTTTATGTTTTTCTTGCATTTCTCTCTACCCCATTTCCATAAACACAAAGAAGAGATGACTTTCTTTAACAATCCTGTAGGTCATTTAGTGAGGCGCAATTTGGTCCCCCACTCATTGAATTTCCCATAAGGCTATTCGAAGAAGTGCAAGATTTTATGATCAATAGTATCATGATATGATAAGCTCATAAAAAATGTAAAATATGCTTAACAAGGGGATAGAAAGAGACATGGCTCAATTATAATGATTAGAAGTGCAATAGTCGAACATTCCTATGCCATCAAATTTTTAAGTTATTTTGAGTATAGGCCAAAAGGATTAGTTCCCAAAAGAGATCTTGATCAAGACATTCAATGAATGAAAATGTACCATATACCATGATTCACCTCTTCTTAAAAGGTACATACAAATGTTAGAGAAGTTGAAGAACACATTCATCACTAACAAGATGAATTTTCTAGTATCAAGGAGAGTAAGAAAAAAGAAAAATATAGAATAGAGTAAAAATATGATTAGTGCATAATTTCAACACAAATAGTGCTACCTAAGCTAGATGTAGAGGAGAGATCCATCTTGGAGCCTAAGTTTATTTTTTAGATACAAACAAAGAAGCTAAGTACTAGGACAATCATATAGAACCTCATTAAATGGAGGAACTTTCTTATTGAAGATGCCAAATGGGAAGATGAATATTTTATATAGAATAATCCATAATTGATCATTGTGAAGAAGACATTCCCCACTCTTAATCTTGTAGTGTGCATGGTGATATGTGTAGTTGGCTTATAGCTAGCATAACTTCTAATTAAGTTATGTGATAAATAATATAGTCATATATAAGTAGTTAAGTCCAACTAGGTGAAATCTATAACATAAGTGTTGCAAATATGAAGGTTTTTTCATTGACGCTAACAAGTTGGTGTTGTCATTGATATCAACTATGTGTTGAGGAAAATTTTTGCATGGTGAAGATGTCGAGGATATTGAGAAAATTGTGAAAAAGAGGGAAATAGTTTGTTGCAGGTTGTGTGCATGTATAGTTGAGATATTGAGGAAGTTTTGTGAGTACATGGAGCTATAATTGTGTTGCATTGTCTAGAGATGTGTTGGAATGGTGTAATGTGCTGAGATGGTGTCTTTGGTACTTGGTTTTCAAGTGCTTTTGAGAAAATTTGATAAAAAAAGAAAACAGTGTTGTGCAAGTGTTCAAAACGTGCTTCGAGATGTGCTCTATGTTTCTTCTATGTTGATGCTATGCTTTTGCAGATTTGATATGTTGTTCAAGGTTGTTAGTAGTTGTTATATCCAGAATTTGGGTTTTTGGATCATTGTGCAGAGTGAGATGTGTTCACTAGTATGTGAACTAGGTTTATAGTGTTATTTGTTGTGGTTTGGGAGAAATGTATTTGCTCCTCATTTCTCCGCATTTTGGTTTTAGGTTGTACAAATCTAGGAAGTTGCTTATGATGTTTGTATCTTTTAGAATTCAAGGTTTCACCTGATTTAGTGCAGTACAATGTATTTTTCATGTGTCAATGTGTGTATAAGGTTAATCGAATGTTCTAGGTTAAAGTATTTTTATGATGTGAGTTTGGATGAATTCTTTGTTGGATCTCAGGTGGTTTGTGGATTTTTCTAGATCATGTAAAATATATTTGTGTGTTCTGCATGTCATCTCGATCAAATGGGAAACATGTACTTAATAGTTTAATAGTGTTTAGTATGGGTAATGGTTGACCTAGTGTTAACACTACATGTGAAGCTTGTGGAAGTGTGTTGAGGTGTGTTAGGATTAATTTGGGTGCTTTGTAAGGATTTATATGGGTCGCCTTCATTCCTATCCACCATAGGAATGTTTGGTTTTCAACCTAATTTGAAATTGTAAATGTAAAGGACATGTTGTCGACCTTGGAGAAGGTTTTCTAGGTTGAGGATGATATAAATAAGAGTGGTGTTGTTGGAATATGTTAAGGTAGATGTGAGAGATCAATGTGATATGAATTACACAAGTATAGATGTGAATTTGAGCCGAGCAGTGTGAACTTCAAAGTGTTGGACTTCTAAAGGTAGTGAGCCAAAGGTGTCTGCAATCATTCAATCAAGGGTACAAGAGTGTTGGAAAATTTGTGGTGGATTCCTTGTTGCATTGAGAAGTTTTTATTTGTGTAACATTTCTCTTCTATCTTCTTTTATTTTTGTGGTTGTGAGCCTTGGTTGTGAGCCCTATTGGATAGTGTGTCATATTCTAGTAGTGAGCCCTTGTATCGATTTTGCAATTACTTATGTTGTGAGCTAATCCTCACCATGGTTTTTCCCTTATTGGGTTTTTTACATAAATCTAGTGTTCTTTTGTGTATGGTATTGTTATTTTAGTTTTTGTTATTTTCATTTCATGATTAATCACTTTAATAGAATAAGGGTTCAATAAATTCTTGTGAATTTGATTACTATTGAGGGTTTTGATGTTTTAATTTGCTACAACCGATTCACCCCCCCTCAGTTGTCTTATTCATTCAACAATTGGTATCAGAGCAAGGTTCCTTGGAGAAGAGCTTAATCGCTTGAGGTAGATTTGAGATGGCGAACAAGTTGGATTGCCCTAGATTTGATGGCACAAACTATGCATTCTAGAAGACAAAGATGGAAGGATATCTGGAATCTCATGGATATGAGATTAAAAAGGCTATAAAGAATCAATATACTACTCCTGTAAATGGTCCAAGCACAAGTGATGAGATCAAGGAACATGAGGTAAATG
The DNA here is from genome assembly GCA_007258455.2 of Sequoia sempervirens. Lineage (NCBI taxonomy): Eukaryota > Viridiplantae > Streptophyta > Pinopsida > Cupressales > Cupressaceae > Sequoia > Sequoia sempervirens. The sequence continues at coordinate 58,467,269 of VDFB02072274.1, forward strand.
CTAAGGCAATATTTATTCTTGTGAATAGTCTTTCAAATTCTAAATTGGTAAAAGTTATGATTCTTAAGATTGCTAAAGAAGTTTGGGATAAGCTTGAAAGCATCTATGAAGGAGACGATAAGGTTAAACAAGCAAAGTTACAAAATTTGAAGGCACAATTTGAGACCCTACAAATGTTTGAAGATGAAACAATTATAGTCTACATATGGAGAGTTGATGAGATGGTAAGTGTTATGAGAGGTTTTGGTGCACAAGTCAAAGAACCTAGAGTGGTAAAGAATGTTCTCGGATCTCTTCTTGATTCTTACAGTGAAAAGGTATCTACTATTAAGAAAGTTGCAAATTTTAATACTTATTCTAGAGATCAGTTGATTGGTACACTAACTTCATTTGAAATGAGAAAACCTAGCTTGAGAAATGGTACAAAAGTGGAGTCTGCTTTCAAGGATGGAAAATAAAAAAAGGTTGAAGATTTAGATGGGGAATATCTTGATGATGTGGAAGCTAACTTTGTAAGAAGGATGAAAAAGGGCATCGATAAGTACAAAGGTAAACTACCTTTCAAATGTTTTAGCTATTGAAATATAGGTCATTATGCTTCAAGATGTCCAAATAGAGCTATGAACAATAAAAGTAAGGAGAACAAAGGAAATATGATTAAAATAAGTTACTATGTTAGAGAATATGTTGGTATTTTTGATGATGAGTTTGATTATGGAGATGAGATGATGAAAATGAATGATTGTTTTTAGCTTTAAAACATGAATCTAATTCTACTAACTCTAAAATTTTTGTGAAGGAAAGTGTTTTGGAGAAGAAGGATAAGATAGAAGGCACTTTGGTTTATGCTTTTCATGTTAAACAGGATAAAAACTACTAGGTTGTTGATAGTTGCTGCTCTAATCACATGACCAAAGATAAAAGTAAGTTTTCTACACTTGAAAAGTATGAAAGAGGATTAGTTAAATTTGGAGATGATTCATGAACTTAGATTTGTGGAATAGGTTCAATTAGTTTTGATGGAAGAAATAATACTGAAGATGTTTACTATGTTAAAGGTTTAAGGCATAATATTTTGAGTGTTGGACAAATGTGTAACAAAGGATATAATCTTATGTTTAAGGATGAAATATGTGAGAACAAAAAATGGTCTGGAATTGTGATTGCTACTAGTAAGAGGACAGATGGGAATATCTATCAACTCGAGGATGTTTATGGTCATTTCTTTATGTCTCAGATTAATGACAGTTGGTTATGGCATTGAAGGATGTATCACATTAATTTTGACAATTTGGTTAGAATTGAAGTTGAGTTCATGTAGTGAGATACCTACCAAGAATCACAAAGCCTATCAATGTTATTTACAAAAAATGTCAATTTGGAAAACAAATAAGGAGTAGTTTCAAGGGAAAGGAACAATCTACTGCTGGATTAATGGAATTAATACATACAGATCTTTGTGGTCCTACAAGGGTGAGAAGTCTTCAAGGTGATAGGTATTTCATTCTTTTGATTGATGATTAGAATGACATGGGTTACTTTTCTTAGAGAGAAATCTGATGCACTAGATAGATTCAAAGAATTTACAACTATGGTTGAGAATGAAATGGATTTGAAAATAAAATGTTTGAGGTTTGATAGAGGTGGAGAATTCACCTCTAATGAGTTTAACATGTTTTATGAAGTTCATGGAATAAAGAGGCACTTGTCTGCCCCTAGGACTCCTCAATAGAATGGAGTGGTTGAAAGGAAAAACCAGTCTATTTAAGAATCTACTAGGACTATGATGAAATAAGTAAATCTACTGGAAGTCTACTAGAGAGAAACAATTCACACTACTTTTTACATACTTAACAGAGTTCAAGCCAAAGCTAATAGCACAAAGACTCCCTATAAATTATGGTATGGAAGGATTCCTACTATTAGGTACTTTAGAAAATTTGGAAGCAAATGTTATATCAAAAGAGATGAAGAAAACTTAGGAAATTTTGATGCAAGGTATGATGAAGGTATGTTGCATATTACACTAAAAGAAAAGTGTTATGAAATAACTTGCACAATAGAAGAATATGATATGGAATATGCTACAAATACTTGATAATAACTGAGAATAACAAGCCACTTCGAGGGGGAAAACCTCCGAATATCTCTAATGAGAACACACTTCACAACTTGATGATGAAATAAGACTCACAACCTCCTATATATACCTATTTATGCCAAGGATATCACCTAGGCTGACCTAGACACACCTATATAAGACTTAGGCCAACCTAAACAACTAAATAACAATATACTAATGATAATATGACTTAATAGAGAGTTAAGATAGCCACAAGCCGACTATTCATAACCCGATGTACAATAATATTAAGGGCGTAGCATGCCCTCCTTCTTCAAAGAAGCATTGTCCTCAATGCTAATCAAGTTTGGAAACTTTTGAATGAACTCCTCATCTTCCCATGTGGCATCTTCAACTGGTAAATTCTTCCATTGGATGAGATACTCAGTGATAGTTCTATTCCTCAACTTCTTTGTGTGTGTTTGACGAATGCACTCTGGTTCCAAAATGATTCTTCCTTCTTCATCCAGCTCGGGAAGTGTTGTTTGAGTGGGAATATTATGCCCAATTACCTTCTTCAAACAGGAAACATGAAAAACTGGATGTATCTTTGTTGTTGGTGGCAACTCAAGCTTGTAGGAAACACTACCGATCTTCTGCATGATTTGGTATGGACCATAATACTTTGGAGACAACTTATTATTCTTTCTTTGCTGCTTTAGTGAGATTTGCTTATAAGGTTGCAATCGCAAGAAGACCCAATCCCCAACTTCAAAACTTCTTTCACTACGATGTTGGTCTGCCTGTTGTTTCATTCGATTTTGTGCCATGGCTAAATTCTCCTTGAGTCCTGAAAGTACTTGTTGTTGATGAAGCAAGTGGTCTTCTACTGCCTGAACTCTTGGGGACACCTTAATTGATGATGTGATGGAAGGAGGATGATATCCATAAAGTGCCAAAAATGGAGACATTTTTGATGAGCTATGAAAAGAAGTGTTATACCACCATTCGCAAGTGGTAGCCAATCTACCCACTGAGACTGTTTCTCTAAAGTGAAACAACGTAGATATCCTTCCAAACACTTATTAACAACCTCTGTTTGCCCATCTGATTGAGGGTGGTATGAAGAGCTAAGAGCCAATTGGGTACCCAAACATGAGAATAAATCTTTCCAAAAGTGACTAGTGAAGATAGGATCATGATCACTAACAATAACTTTAGGTGTACCATGTAGCTTTTGGATATTCTCCAAAAAATATTTAGCCACTGCACTTGCTGTAAAAGGATGTCCTAATGCAATGAAATGTGCATATTTAGTGAGCCGATCAACTACCACCATGATGACATTGTGACCTTTAGATTTGGGAAGCCCTGTGATGAAGTCCATGGATACCTCTTCCCAACGCTGGCTAGGAATAGATAAGGGTTGCAAGAGACCTGGTGTCTTAATTGTCTCCCCTTTATGCCTTTGACACACCAAACATTCAGCCACAAATTTTTGAACATCACCCTTTAGCCCCTCCCAAAAGAAATCTTGCTTGACTCGATGATATGTCTTCAAAAATCCTGAATGATCACCCACTGAGACTCATGCAACTCTGTGGAGAATCTTGATTTTAAGGTTGGAATTCTTGCAGAGATACAAACTCTTTATACCAAAGAGTATCTCCCTTCCAACAAAACTTATCTGAACTACTAGGATCACTTTTTAATTGCTCGATGAGATTAATTGTCGCAACATCATTTTGCCACTCTGCTTTGGCTTCCTCCACCCAATTTACTTGTAATATTGAAAGGGCACACAATAAGGCTTCATCTTTCTCATCCTTCCTTAACAGTGCATCTACGACAATATTTTATTTCCCTTTCTTATATACAATCTCAAAGTCATATCCTAACATCTTAGTGACCCATTTTTGTTGCTCTTCAGAAGATAGTCGTTGTTCCAAAAAATATTTTAGGCTATCATGATCTGTCTTAACCTTGAAATGTATACCCAATAGATAAGGCCTCCATTGTTTCACTGCATGTAGTATTGCTAGCATTTCCTTCTCATAAATAGGTTTTAGTTGATTCTTACCTTTTAATTGACGAACTCTGAAAAGCAATTGGTCGACCTTCTTGCATGAGCACTGCTCCTATCCCATTTCTAGAAGCATCACATTCCACAATGAATTCCTTGGTGAAGTCAGGAGTGGCAAGTACTAGAGTTGTACACATAGCCTCCTTCAATCTCTCAAATGTTGTATTGGCAGACTCGTTCCAATAAAAAGAATCCTTCTTCAATAGAGGGGTGAGAGGTGCTGCTATACTACCATAATTCTTCACAAATCTTCTATAGTATCCTGTCAATCCCAAGAATCATCTTAGTTTCTTAATGGTTTTTGGAATGGGCCATTCCATGATAGCCTTAATTTTGTTAGGGTCCACCTTTACTCCTTCATGTGAAACTACGTGTCCCAAATACTCCACCTCTGTAAGACCAAAAGCACACTTGGATAGCTTAACATAGAGTTTATGATCTTCAAGTATTTGTAATGCTTGGTCCACATGTTGCAAATGTTCTTCCCAAGTCTTGCTATAAATTAATATATCATCAAAGAATACTAACACAAACTTTCTCAAGAACTTCTTAAAAATGGAATTCATCAAACTTTGGAATGTAGATGGTGCATTGGTAAGACCAAATGGTATCACCAAAAATTCATAATGACCCTCATGAGTCCGAAATGTTGTCTTACAAATATCTTCCTCTTTAATCCAAATTTGGTGATAACCAGATCTAAGATCTAACTTGGTAAAAAACATAGCTCCATTTAATTCATCTAACAAATCATCAATGACTGGAATTGGAAACTTATCTTTAATGGTGTACATGTTGAGCACTCTATAATCTGGACACATGCGCCAAGTATCATCCTTCTTGCGTACCATCACCATAGGAAAGGAGTAAGCACTTTGGCTATGCCTGATGATTCCTACCTCTAGCATCTCTTCAACCATCTTTTCTATCTCACTCTTTTGTATGTGTGGATACTTGTAAGGCCTGATGTTCGGTGGTTGGCTCCCTAGGACTAACTGTATGGCATGATCATGAACCCTCTTAGGAGGAAGTCCTTTAGGCATATCTCCAAGAACAACTGAGTGACAATCAATTATAGCTTGCAAATCTGGATGAGTAGGAGTATTAGATTGAGAGACTTCTAATGAACATAGTTGGGCCACAAATCCATCCACTCCTTTCTTAAGAAACTTTTGCATTTGATGAGAGCTTACCATTTGTGGAGATTTTTCCTTCAACCCCCTTAGCTCTACTAGCCTTCCTTCCGATTGAAATCTCATGAATAGTTCTTGGAAGTTCATCTCAATTGTTCCTAATGTAGTAAGCCATTGTACTCCCAAAAAATATCTGTTGCACCCATGGATATCACATACATTGGGGTATCAAGTTGATAATCTCCCATGGATAATTTAATGCTATGACACTTCCCTAAACAACTAACTGTACCACCATCTGCAATCAAAACTTGAAACTCTGGAGCTAGATATATGAAACAATTTAGACGAGTAGCTAACTTTTTGTTGATTAAATTATGAGTACTACCTGAGTCGATCAACACTGTTACCTTCTGCTTCTTTAGGAACCCCACCACCTTGAGAGTTTGTGGAGCGCTGAAACCTGAGAGTGCATGACAAGAAATGATTGGTTGAGAATCATGTGATTCCTCATTTGACTCATTTCATCTTCTAGTATGGGTTCCTCCTCTTCTTCCTCATTGGGACCTTCAATATAAAACAATTTCTTTTCACTACATTTATGTCCTCGACTGTATTTGCTATCACAATTGGAACACAAGCCTTTTTCTCTTTTCTCCTCAATTTGTTGTGGAGTCAACTTAGTAGGTTGTGTTGAATATCCTTTCTCTCTTGTCACATTAGCCCCTTGCTTCTTAGGAATCAAATACTTCTCCTCTACCCTGCGTGCTAAGATAAAAGACTCATTTATGGAACTAGGGCTAAACATGCGTACCTCATGTTGAATATGATCCTTGAGACCACCCAAGAATAAGTCATTCAAGTTTCCCTCCATAATTGTATCCACCCTTAAGGATAGATTTTGGAATTGCTGAATATAATCCTTAACTGATCCTGTTTATTGAAGTTTACCTAGCTGGCTGAAGAAGTTGTCTATGATGCTATTGCTATATTGTGCTTGGAGTTCCTCTATAAAAATTGACCATGAGACAGTAAGCCCCTTTTTACTTTGATGAGTGCATAGCCAACGATACCAAATGAATTGATCTGGTTCTAGATATAAGGAAGCCATCGTGACCTTTTTTCCATTTGGGATTTGGTGTACTTCAAAAAAATTCTCCATTTGGTTTATCCATGTTAGAGGATCCTTACCATCGAACTTGCACATATCCACCTTTGGAAATAAATTCCTAAATCCCATAGGAGTATTAAAGCTTGTGTCAGTAGTAGCTGACCTAGAATTTTCACCTTGGCTGCTTGAGAACTCCTTTCTTGATTCAGCCCTGTAGGTGCTTAGCATGTTTCGTATGTCCGATATATCTCCTCTTAGGTCACACATATCCATATTAATTGAGGAAATGTCTTCCTTGACCTTATTTATTTCCTCATTATGAGTAATATCCTCGATTTTTTCACCATCCTTATCAAGAATCTTCCCCGGAGTGACATTCTTTTTACCCCTTGTTGAAGGCCCCGACATGATGGAAACCACTAATGTTGAAATAAATCACACAAATGAAACTTAAATTCTCTCAAATTTTTACTATAATCTCCTTTATTATGTCTTCAAAAACCCAATAAAAATCAGACTCCAATTCAACAAGATGTGCGAGATATGTAGATTCCAAAAAAATAGTGTAGAAACCCTAATTCTGCAATAATTCACTTAATTCTACTCAAATTCTTCTAAAATATGGACTGTAGCTTCTTCAATATGTTCTTCAAGAACCCTTTAAAAATTAGAATTTTTTTTTCCAAAATCTGAAAGATATGCTCTTCCCAAAATCACCTCTAAAATTGAGAAAAACCTTGCCTCTATGGTGCCAAGATCATGCTCTGATACCACTTGTTATGAAATAACTTGCACAATAGAAGAATATGATATGGAATATGCTGCAAATACTTCTTAATAACTGAGAATAACAAGCCACTTTGAGGGGGAAAACCTCCAAATATCTCTAATGAGAACACACTTCACAACTTAATGATGAAATAAGACTCACAACCTCCTATATATACCTATTTATGCCAAGGATATCACCTAGGCCGACTTAGACACACCTATATAAGACTTAGGCCAACCTAAACAACTAAATAACAATATACTAATGATAATATGACTTAATAGAGAGTTAAGATAGCCACAAGCCGACTATTCATAACCCGATGTACAATAATATTAAGGGCGTAGCAAAAAGCCTACATATGTTATAACAAAAGGATAAGAAAGATTGTTGAAAGTGCAAATGTTAAAGTTGATGAAGATTTGCATAATTCAATTGTTGTAGATGGATATGTGTCAGATGAACCTACTTGTGGAGAAGAAGAAGAAGAAAAAGATAAGGAAAAAGAAGTGCAAAATGAAGAGGAAGAAGCTCTGAAAAAGACCCCTAAGACCCCTATGTATGTGCAAAAGAATCATTCCAAAGAACAAATCATTAGAGACAAAAGGAAATGAGTATTGACAAGAAGTAGAGTTGTTGAAGCTGAGATAAAATATGTGTTTACTTTCTAAAGTTGAACTTAAAATAGTAAGTGATGCATGCAAAGATGAACATTGGATGGAGGTAATGAAAGAAGAACTTATGCGTATTGAGAAAAATCATAATTGGGAACTAGTTCCTAGACCAGTAAACAAGAACATAATTGGAACTAAGTTGGTATTTAGGAAAAAATTGAATGAGAATGGTGAAGTAGTAAGAAACAAGGCACAACTTGTTTGTAAGGGTTACTTACAAGTGGAAGGAATAGACTTTGAGGAAACATTTGCTCTGGTGGCTAGGATGGAAGAAATCAGGATGTTTTTGGCATTTTTAGCATACAAAAACTTTAAAGTTTATCAAATGGATGTGAAGTCTTCTTTCCTGAATGGTGAATTGGAAGAAGAGGTTTACATGGAACAACCAGAAGGATTTCAGTTATTAGATCAATCGGATATGGTTTACAAATTGAAGAAGGCATTGTATGGATTAAAGCAAGCTCCTAGAGCTTGGTATGCAATATTGGAAAGATATTTGATACAACAAGGATTCGATAAAGGCATCACAAATATCAATATTTACTTCAAAATTGAGGAAGACAAAATCTTGATAATGGTTGTGTATGTGGATGAAATTATCTTTAGAGGCAATGAAGCTATGCGTAAGAAATTTGTAAAAGAGATGCAAAAAGAATTTGAGATGTCAATGTTTGGGGAGATGAATTTCATCCTTAGGCTACAAATCAATCAAATAGATAAAGGAATTTTCATTTCACAATCAAATTATGTCAAAGAGATGTTGGAGAAGTTTGGAATGGGGGTGATCCCACAAAGTTGGTTTACAATTTCTAGGAGATTCTATTTTTTGCTGAAATCACATATTTTTAGAAAATATAATGATTTAAGCCTTAAAAAGTTCCATTTAAAGCATTCCAATTGAAAAGGGTTTGATCAAACTAGCTTAGATCAAACCCCCTTGGATAGAACCCTGCTAGTTTTAAACCATACCTATAACGAAGTCTCCTTTACACCTATCAAAATGTTGATAAAAAACCACTTTTGATTTACCTTCTGGGGGATCAAATGAATTCATTTAAAATTTGTCTTTTGTAAGTAGGTATTCCTTATTATAAGCTTCCCAAAAAGTATAATTTTAAGTAAACTTAATTTTATTATTATATTTATTTTTTATTTCTTGTGAATGTAGGTTTTTCACCGAAAATCAAGCTCTTTGTTTTGCACATGTGGAAAAATAGTAGATTGTAAATTTTTTTTTTGAAAAATATGAGTGCACTAGATATTGAGGTCCTTGATCCAACAATTTTTTTTTTTTGAATTTTGATACATACAAAAAACGTTATGCATTATATGGTCACACTATGTCTGAATTGTAATTGGTTTGACTTTGAAACTTGATTAAAGAAAAAAATTCAATAAAAAAATATCTAACCAAGTGGAAGCACTAGATATCAGAGTTAAAAATATAAATTTGAAAGAATTAGAATTTTATCCTTCATGGAAAAAAGTTGTGTTATATAGTGAGTGTTACTTTTTGAAAATGTTGTGTTTCTATGAAAAACTATTTTTCGAGGGAGATGGAAAAATAAGTGCAATCTGATTCCAAATATTTTGAAAAAAATATATTTAGAATCTAGAGACAAAATTTTGTGAAACTCTATTTTGCATCATCTTCAAATTCCTCACGGTTTAGCCGCTATAGGTGCCCGAAAGTGAAGATTTAGTTTTAAAAAATTATTTTAGTGTCCAGTTTGGCCAAAAATTGTAAACCACTATTGTGGGATCACCCATGGAAGACTCTAAATTGGTATGCACTCCTATGGTGACTGGTTGCAAATTGAGTAAGGATGATGAATCACTCAAGGCTAATCAGAGTAAATATAGATCTATGATTGATGGAATGTTATATTTAATTGCTACTAGACTAGATATCATGCATGCGGTTTTCCTTGTGGATACATTTAAAGAAGATCCTAAAGAGACACATGTTGCAACAATAAAGAGGATATTCAGATATTTAAAAGGCACTATAGATTATGGCTTATGGTATCCAAAGGATATTGATTTCACATTAAGTGCTTATAAAAATGTAGACTGGGTTGGTTGTGTTGATGATAGGAAAAGTACAAGTGGTGGTGCATTCTTTCTTAAATGTAGGTTGGTGCCATGGTTAAGTAAGAATCAAGATTCAATTTATTTATCTACTACAGAGGTTGAGTATATTACAACAACATATTGCTACACACAAGTATTATGGATGAGACAAACATTGAAAGATATTAGAGTTGTGTATGATGAGCCTATTTCTATCTTTTATGACAATACAAGTGTAATTAACATTTCAAAGAATCCAGTGATGCACTCAATGACAAAGCATATATCAATCAAGTATCACTTTCTAAGAGAGGAGGTTATGGAGAATGAGGTGAAGCTTGAATATGTACCTATAAAGGATTATATTGCTGACATATTTACTAAGGCTCTTTCTAAGGATACTTTTGAGTATATTTAGTAGAAGTTGGGGGTTATTTCCCCTCCTCCTTTGAACTAGATACATATGGAGATGCATCAGTCCATTGTATCTATAGATTCATCTCTTCTCTAGACTGATGTTCTTGGCTACCTCTCAGGGGGAGTAGGTATTGTCATTGTTGTAGTAAGGAATGTTGTCATTGTGCAAAGTTGTTGATCTAGTTGGGTGTACTCCTAAGGGGGAATATTCAGAGAAACTATCTTGGTTCAGTGTCAAAGGGGGAGAACAATGCAAAATAACTTTATCATTTTCCATTGATGTTAAAGGGGGAGAAATAATCATGTGAAATTTTTTATCTACATAGGGGGAGAGGAAAGAAAAGAAAATCATGAGAAAGTGTGTTTAGAGTTGTGTTGTCTTTGATGGTTTTTCACATCATGTGTTGCCATGAATGACAAAGGGGGAATTTTTGCAAGTATGAAGGTATTTTCATTGATGTCAAAAAGTTGGTGTTGTCATTGATGTCAACTATGTGTTGAGGAAGATTGTTGCATGGTGAAGATGTCAAGAATATTGAGAAAATTGTAAAAAAGAGGGAAATAGTTTGTTGCAGGTTGTGTGCATGTATAGTTGAGATATTGAGGAAGTGTTGTGAGTACATGGATCTATCTTTGTGTTGTAGTTTCTAGAGATGTGTTGGAATGGTGTAATGTGCTGAGATGGTGTCTTTAGTACTTGATTTCCAAGTGCTTTTGAGAAATTTTGATAAACAAAGAAAATAGTGTTGTGTAAGTGTTCAGAACATGCCTTGAGACATGTGCTCTACATTTCTTCTATGTTGATGCTATACCTGTGTGGATCTAATATGTTTTTTAAGCTTGTCAAAAGTTTTTATATCTAGAATTTTGGTTTTTGGATTGTTGTGTAGAGTGAGATGTGTTCACCAGTGTGTGAAATAGGTTTACAATGTTATTTGCTATGGTCTAGGAGAAATTTATTTGCTCCACATTTCTCCACATTTTGGTTTTAGGTTGTGTAGATCTGGGAAGTTGCTTATGATGTTTGTATCTTTCAAAATTCAAGGTTTCACTTGATTTAGTGTAGTACAATGTGTATTTCATGTGTTAGTGTGTGTATAAGGTTAACCAAATGTTTTGGGTTGAAGTATTTTTATGATGCGGGTTTGGATGAATTGTTTGTTGGATCTTAGGTGGTTTGTGGATTGTTCTAGATCATGTAAAATATATTTGTGTCATCTATGTATTGTCTTGATCAAATGGGAAGTGTGTACTTAATAGTTTTATGGTGTTTAGCATGGGTAACGACTGACCTGGTGTTAACACTACATGTGAAGCTTGTGGAAGTGTGTTGAGGTATATTAGGATTAATATGGGTGTTAAATAAGGATTTAAATGGGTCACCTTCATTCCTATCCACCATGGGAATGTTTGGGTGCTGACCTAATTTGAAAGTGTAAATGTAAAGGATATGTTGCCGACCTTGGAGAAGGTTTTCTAGGTTGAGGATGATATAAATAAGAGTGGTGCTATTGGAATATTTTAAGATAGATGTGAGATAGATGCAAGATATGAATGTGATGCGAACTACACAAGTATAGATGTGAATTTGAACAAAATAGTGCAAAATTCAAAGTGTTGAACTTTTGAAGGCAGTGAGTTGAAGGTGTTTGTAATCATTCAAAAAAGGTTGCAAGAGTTTTGGAGCATTTTTGGTGGATTCCTTGTTGCATTGAGAATTTATTATTTGTGTAACATTTCTCTTCTATCGTCTTTTCTTTTTGTGGTTGCGAGCCTTATTGGACAGTGTGTCCTATTCTGGTAGTGATCCCTTTTACCAGTTTTGCAATTACCTATGTTGTGAGCTAATCCTCATCGTGTTTTTTCCCTCATTATGTTTTCCACATAAATCTGGTGTTCTAGTGTATGGTGTTGTTATTTTAGTTTCTACTATCTTCATTTCATGATTAATCACTTTAATAGAATAAGGGTTTAATGAATTATTTCAAATCTGATTACTATTGAGGGTTTTGATGTTTTAATTTGCTACAACTCATTCACCCCCCCTCTCAATTGTCATTTTCATTCAATAATAGGTATGGTATATATATGAGGCAACGGTTGGTTTATTGACATCATATGGTAAAATTTTCTCTTGTTGAAGAATTTTGGAGGCTTTCCCCCTTGAAGCAACTTATTATTCTCAAGTGCTCTCAAGTATTTACATTATATTTCCTATTATATTCTTCTCTTGTGGAAGTTATTTTATTAAAAATATTATATTCTTCTCCATATACATTTGTGTTAGATCTCTAATTTCTAGAGGACAAGTATATAGATTTAGGGTGAAGTTACATTCATGGGTTTATACTCTAGGTTCAAACTCACCCTAGTAGATCTAGTGATGCTTTTCTTTACACATTAAATTGGTGTAAACCAATATTCTCTACTCTTCCTAAATATTTGAGGATTTTATTATATTTAAAAATACCTAAAAGATAAAATTTCAAAGAGGGTGACCTATTGTTGGAAGTTTGAGGAGATTGTCATTGATGATACTAGTTGGCAACATGAGCATGGAGAATGTACATAGCGATTTTATAATTGATGTCAACATTGTTATGGATCATTTTGATTAATTGTAACATGTTTTTAAGTGTTGAGGAAGTCATTTTTACAAGGATATTTTGTCCAAAAAGTTCAATAGTATGAAAATCTAAGTGTCAGAACTACCAGTTTAGGGTTATAGTGTACCAGTTTTTGGGACACCACTTGCAAAGGAATATTTTGATATGTGATTCTAACCTAAATTTTGTGGTTGTTGGAATAATCTAAATCAATATTTCATATTGTTTTTTGAAGTATTTTGAGAGATAAGAGTGACAAAGTTAGGCCTAGCATAATATAGTCATTTCATGTACAATGTGCTGGTGTTGGAGATTCCACACTTCTTCATTGATGATTCTTTGTTGTTGTGGTGTTGAAGATAAGTTTCTAGATGTAAGATGAGCATGAAATCTAGATGGTATCATGTTTTGAGGTCCATGTAAAAATCTTGGTGTTCATGTGTTAGATGATGTTGTGGATGTTTTCATTCTTTCTTTCCTTATAACAGTTGACTATGCTTTAGTAATTGGATGGCTAATGTTTGATTGGTTTTATAGAATATTGATTCACCCCCCCCTCTTAGTATTTCAAGTGTTCAACAATTGGTATTAGATCTTGGTTCCCTGGAAGGAGCTTAACCGCTTTGGGAAGGTCTTGGAGCTTGAACACATGGCTAATAGAAAGTTTCCCATTCCTTCAAAATAGATTCCTACTATTGGATACATAGAAGAAGATTACATGCTTGAAAAAGATGGAGAACTCAAATTTTCTCTTGACGATCTTCATAAATTTGAAGGTGAAAACAAAGATTTGAAGGAGAATGTCAAAGAAGAAAATGAATGCTTCATAAAATTGAGAGAGAAAATCAAGAAGTTCAAAGAAAGGCATAAGGAATGTAGAATCATAATGAATCAAAATGTTTCATCTTTTATTGGTCAATGCTTTACATGCAAGAAATATGGACATAGAGCAAGTGAGTGCAAAAGTCAAATGGTGAATGCATATAACAATGGTAGAATGATTCAACCTTTCAATGGTTACTATTATACATGCTATGGATTTTGACACAAGGATAACCAATGCAGATCTAGAATGAATGGAAGGAATACTATTCAAAATAATCTTGTTTTTCATAATTGCAATAGACCTAGACATATTGCTACATTTTATAGAAGCAAAAACTCAAGAAACGACAATCCGGTAAAGAGGGATGAACTAGTCAAAAAGATTGATCTGATTGAAGTAAAGAAGGAAATGGAAAATATTTGGAGAAAGAAGAGACAAATGACAAGGGATAATTTGTACCACCCTCTGGTGTAGATGATTCCTCTAGAAAATAAGCCAAGAGCTATGGCTTAGGGGGAGCTTTAATGCATACCTTTATCCCCTGCCAAAAAATTCATGTTGCAGCTTGAGCATGAAGATATGAGCTGAAGAACAACATGCTTTATCTATTAGTGAAAACTATGAAAGAAAATATTTCAATGTGAAAGATTGTAGAGCTTTGAAAGGTGATTTTACATACAGTTTTAGGGTTTCCAGCTTTATGTTTTGAAGCATTTATTGCAAAATTAGGTCAAATGAAAGAGTTAAAAGCAAATTTGCTAAGTCAAATTCATTTCACCAATAGAATTCAAAGGAGAATAGAGTAGCAAAAAGAGAATTCAAAGAGTTGAAGGAAAATTCTGTTGTAGAGCATCAGAACCCTAATTTGATGAGCAAGATCAGATATGGGCATTGGAGAAGCATCTAGGAGTTCCAAAAGATTAGGTAGAACATCTACCACTCCCTCATCTGTTCAAAATACCTTCAAGGCTTTACCTGTTGTAGGAGAGAAGAGAAAACCTATTGCTAGTCCTCTGGTAAGGGAGAAATCCACTCTAGTTGTGCATGCCACTAACGAAGAAAAGAAGAAAACCACTATTGTTGCACCTCTTGCTACCCCAACTAAAATAATATTGAAAAACAAAGTAAATAGAGAGAAAGAAATTGGAGTTCATGTTACTGATGAGGAAGAAGAACTAGAAGAAGAAGGATCACAATTGGTCTGAAAAGTAAAAAGTGATGCTTCACAAGGTGAAGCTAGTGTAAAGAAGAGAAGAATTGACATAGTAGACTCTAAGAGTGATGAAGAAATAGAAAAGGAGAAAGAATCATTTAGAATTCATATTAGGGAGAAGAAGAAGGAAGCCAATAATTCTTCTCCGAAGAAGAAGATGATTGCTGAAGTGAAGAAGACTCCAAGAAAGGGAAAGGAAAAGAAACAATCTGATTTAGTAAGACCTCACTCTCTAATGAAGTTAGAAGAACTTTTTAATAGCATAGTTCAAAATGATATGTTGAAGGAGACTACAAATTTGTATAAAGAATCAAATTAGGTGGACAAGGCCACCATTCTTGAGGCTATTTTCAAGTACATTGTGGTACTTGAAATGGACATGAAGAACATTAGAAATGATATTCTTGATGATGTATGGTACATCTCACTTAAGAGAAGAGAAGAAGTATTAATCAACACGAAAGACTAAAAGATGAAGCCTTGGAAAGAGTTGGTGCTACACTTTCAAAAGATAATAGGGCCACATTGGTCACTGTATAAAACAAAGAGATGAGAACCAAGCAGAGAATTAGAGTCCTCATGGGAAAAGATCAAAGTGACTTGGAAAGAATCCAGAAAGAAATCAATGAAAAAGCTGAGGAGATTTTGCTTTTAGTGACTGAAGGAGAAATGAATGTTGGTTCCAGTGATCCATAACTCAATATAGAAGAAGATGTGTAGACTGATGATGCTCAACATGAGCATGATACTAATGATGAAACTATAACATATAACATCCCTTTGAAAGTGGAGGATGTGTCAAATGTGAATGTAGAAGAGGCAATGATCAGAGAAGACATTGTGAAGTAAAATTTCATCACTTCTCTATTACAAAATGATGAATTCATTCCTTCGGTAAATATAGAAAAAATTATAGAGAAAGTGAATGTAGATAAAGATGATGATGAGGAAGGTGAAGAGCATGGTAATGAAGAAGAAGATCATGAAGAAAAGGAAGAAGAGAATAAAGAAGAAGACAAAAATGTGTATGCATTTGGAGATGCAAAGAAAGATAAATCAATTGACTTTGGTAAAATAGATGACAAGGGAGAGGCTGTGGAGACAACAAAGTATCTTTGTGAATCTTTCATTTCCTCTTGAAATTCTTTGAGAAATCTACTAAGTGTTCAACCTAGTTTTCGACTAGTTGTGTCTCCATAACTGTTGCAACTGCCAATGAATCAAGGTAATTTGGACATAAACAAGATTTCTCCTATCCAAAAGCTTCATCTAGGAGACTTGTTTCATACTTCCACTAGAAAGGAGATAATTGATTCACATCAAAGGAGTAAAGAACTAATGGATGAGGCAGTGAAGGAATTACTTGAGATCATACCTAGAACAAGCATAGACACATCTATCTCTGGTATGGACAATCTCAAAATTTTGATTGATTCCTTCAAGACATGCATCTAGATTGAAAGTAGAGGAAAAGAAGGAAGTTTAGAAGAGGATGAATGATAAAAGGATGGTAGAAATAACAGAGAAATTTTTTGCTACACATAAGAAATTTTTTGAATTATTAAAGGATGCATAGGCATGTATGGGAGAGGCTAAGGAATATTATATGGAATGAAGTGGACTAGAGCCAAACTAAATATAAGGAATGAAATGGATTCTATTGAGTCTTAGATCAATGTTACTTTTGGTGCTTATGACCCAGCAGTTGAACTCACATGTGCTACAAGGAATATCATTGAGGATCTTCACAAAAATTTCTTCCAGCTGTAGGAACAAAAAGAACACATCATTTCACAGTTTGGAGAAGTAAGGGATTTGGTCAATCCCAAACTTACAATTATTTCTTGAGCTCTTCTCAGGAAAACAAGGCAAAGAAGATGAATTTGGTACCTACTACACTAGAAGAAGGAGAAGAACCACTAGTGGAGTTGGAAATATAGAACAGGTTGCTTGCAGAGGCCAAGCATGAATGGGAACAAGGAAGGCAGGCCTGGGAAGATCAAGTGAAGAAATTACAGATGTCAACCACCTTCGGTTGACTCATTTTCTATCTTTTATGTATTTATGTTTAGATTCTTTGTAAATATGCAAACCATATAGAACATTTTTTTCCTCTGGTATATGAGTTAGGGGGAGTCTATTCATTTTTTATAGATGATTACACCATTCAAGGGGATCTTCGGTAATAAATCAGCACAGTGTATATAGGCGATCTTTACCCTTGATGTCAAAGGGGGAGAGTATTTAAGAATATTTTTGGAATGTTTCCATCAATGACAAAGGGGGAGATTGTGTTGGGAAAATGTGTCTCAACCTTGCAATTATATATACGATTTATTGTTGATCTAACACATCAAGGTTTTCTCCTACTGAAACATCAAGGTTTTTTTGTTAACATGTCAAATGAAAAATGACCTTGTAAAACCCTAATTCTAGAAGGTTCCAAAAAGCTTGTTATAAGCGGCTGGGATGTATGTAGATGAGGGTGTATTTTGAGAGTTTGATAGCGGTCATGGTGTCTCTTGATCTCTGGTGATGATACTCCTGTGAGAAGCTTTCTCTACAAGTATATTTTAATCTTTTAATTTTTGAATAATATATTAGGTGACTTTTGGAGTGTGGGGTTTTTCTCCCGAAAGGGTTTTCCCCACATAATTTATTGTGTTGTGGTATGCATGATATTTGTGTTTATTTTTCGTTTAATTTTTTTTTTTAATTGTTAAAGATTTGTAAAATTTTTGCATTATTCTCCTCTCAAGGTTAGTGTAGGAAGTTGTTCCACTACCTTAGCTTCCTTACAGATTGTTGGAAGTTTGAGGAGATTGTTATTGATGATACTAGTTGGCAACATGAGCATGGAGAATGTACATAGCAATGTAATACAATGTTTTCATTGATGTCCACATTGTTATGGATCATTTTGATTAATTTTAACATGTTTTGAACTGTTGAGGAAGACCTTTGTACAAGGAGATTTGGTCCAAAAAGTTTATTTTATGAAAATCTAAGTGTCAAAATTGCTAGTTTAGGGTTATAGTGTACCAGTTGTTGGGGCACCACTCTATAAAGGAAGATTTTTCTCTATGATTCTAACCTAATTTTTGTGGTTGCTAGAAGAATCTAAATCAAGATTTCATATTTTTTGTCAAAGTAGTTTTAGAGATAAGAGCTACAGAGTTTGGCCTAGCATAATATAGTCATTTCCTATACAGTGTGATGGTATGGGACATTCCACACTTCTTTGTGGATGAGTCGTTGTTGTTGTGGTGTTGAAGATAAGTTGCTAGATGCCAAATGAGCATGAAATCCAGATGGTATAGTGTTTTGAGTTCCATGTAAAAATATTGGTGTTCATGTGTTATATGATGTCACTAACTCATTTGACTACAAAATCCAACGAAACTGTTTGACAAAATATGTATAATTTGATGTATCGTTGGGTGCTTGTAAAATTTGATGTGTAATTTTCAATTTTTTGAAATTTTATCCCCAGCGTTCGTCGAAATTTCGACAAACCTGGGGTTCGTCGAAATGTTAGCTATCATTTTCGTCGAATTTTTGACAAACATGAATAATAGAAAAAAATAAAATTGTGGCTGACATAAAGAAAATTGAGTTCGCACCTGATTTATTGCGATAATGTTTTGCTCTTCTTGAGATAGTTTGTGGAGAACTAAGGACGATTTTCTTGGGAAAAATCAGAAAAAATTCAAGATATCACCAGGTTGAGGGTAGTCATTGTCTTTTTACAGAATTCAGTGTTGAAGTTAGATTTGTAGTTCCAGGTTTGAAAATCATATTTTAAAGCAACATCTCATCAGATTTCATTTTTAGAGGTTTAGGGTTTTGAGAATTTCATGTCTAGATTTTGTTGTGTGGAATCACCATAAGATCACAACCAAGGAATAGATTCTTGTGACTGTAATTATGTGATCCATAACTCTATTGGTCATGTGGCACAATTTTGCTATAAAAAATACATGATGCATTCATGTGTGACCCAAGTTTAATGTGGCTATGTTGTGATAGAAATGGAGGCACTCATATAATGTATTTAATTCAGGTTGTATAATGTAGGTGTCAATCATCATTGGGTGCATTTAGTTTGTCTCAATTTTAACAGGTTAGGATATAATTATAGCATGATCGAAGATTGATTACCTCTTGCTATAATAAAGAGCCTATAAATCTGGTTGATATGTAGAGTGGTTGTGTTATATCAATTATGTAGTGCATTCAAGCACAACCCATGTTTAATGGGCTATTCTAGAGAGTGATCAATATTTTTTAAACCTTATGAATGTTACTTGACATATATTTGCATAATCTCAAATTCCTTCAAAGGCTTTTGTAGTATCAATGTATCCTATATAGGGTTTAGAATGATTTCTTTTAATTAAAAAAAATAAATAAATCATGTATTTCCCTGTAATTAGATAATGTGGAGATCTCCTAAATCTTCCCCAACACACTATCCTCTTTGGCACTATATTCATTACTCCAGCTACTAGGGTTTTGCATGTGACATCTTTAATATCTTCATGACCGTGGCTTTTAAATAGATCTCAGTCTTTGCTTTAATCCTTTTCATGGTAACCCTTGAGTTCCATAATCCACCTTCAATCTCTTCTAAGAACGGTGTCTTAAGCTAGACTGCATAGTATGCATATAAAGCAATTCCTTCATACCTGCCATTGTTCCAAACCACCACTCACTGCCTTGCTTAAAATGTTTCCTCCATAAGCACAATAACATGTTTTAAAATCATGGTTGCCAGTGATTGACCATTAAGGTCACCACTTTCATCATAAAGATACAATGAGATTTTTGTCTTCAAACTCAAGGCATTATGCAAGATAACATTGTGAATTATTTGTTGTGTACGATTTGATTTTCTTGCACATTTACTACTTTGCTAACTTCCTTTAAGACTGGGTATTGCACCCTTAGCTGCAATCTCAAACAACTCACTCACTATCACTTGAAGATTCCTTACATGAGCATCCTTCTATAAAATCAAACTATGCCCTATAGACTGCCTACTTACTATAGGAGACTCATTGTTTCATGGTATTGTAGCTCTTAAGATCCTTCAACCTTATTGACACTACTTCACAATCCACAAGGTATTATTCACTATTCTCCCATCTTTGATGAGTCTCAAAACACTGCTCAAACATGCAATCCACTACCTCCATTATACATTAATGGCTAAGAAGAAACATTGAACCTATGATTACCACTGCTACTTCATTTGGACAGTCATTCCCTGATTGCATTTTCCTTGTCTAACACTACCAAAAGCATTTGAAAAACCCTTAAGGTCAGCAAGGGGGTAAGGAAACTCACTGTTAAAATCTCCACTTTACTATGCAAGGTTTGAGCTTTATTATCTTGTCACTGCTCAGCCACTTTTTGACTGTCACATCTCAAGTGACTATCATTCTTCTTACCGTAGATTGCATTTACAAATTTCACTAAGCTACATAGTGTGCTTGTTATTGGATACAATCTTTAGATTGCAAGATTTTGTTATTACCTACAATGTCTCAATCTTTCTGGTATTGCAACCTCACTAATCCGCTATAGTTATTGTTTATGTTTCTACGGAGGCCTAGGGTTTGTACCCTAATCATGCTCTTACCAATGCTTCTATTATTTTTTATTAGGGCTCTCTCAATGTTGAGGGCCCTAGGGATAAGCTCGTCATAAGAAGTGACACATTGCATCTTTAACTAAAAGGATAAATCCGTATTGACATTAGCAATGATGATTCTGACTTTGCTCCTTAGGAATGGGTCACTTTCTCTTACTAGCTCGCTACATCCATCATTGTAGAAAGTTTGTGATCAAGTTCAATATTCTATTTTAGGAGTCTTAATAGTTGGAAATCATAGTAAAATCAGAATTTAATAAGTTTTGGAATTAGCATTTTAAAGTGTTTTTTGGGGTCATTAACTTCAAACTATCTTCTCTTTTGTAGGGGTGGTTGCATGCCAAATTTTTGGTGTAAAATATCATAATTATTAGATTATGTTACCTGTCTATGAATAAAAATTATTGGAGTGTGAGTTTGATATTTTTTGAAGATCTAAATAGTCAAGCTTGGTAAAGAAAAATCATGTCAGATAATATTAGTCCATAAAAAAATGAAGAGAATTTGATATATTGTGGGATAGATTGAAAAGAAAGGGTGATGGGAAATTTTATTGTCCTTGCAATAATTGCAAGGGCTTAAAGATGAGATGAATTTTAATCACAACATCTGAGAAACATTGTAGGTAGCATGGTCATGTTGAAGAGGGGCATAATTATCGTCCATTGGTAAGTTGTTCATTGTATGTGTTTATATTGATTGAATTTGTAAATGTTTATATCGTTTTAACATTTTATATATATATATATATATATAATCACTTGATCATGATCATGGTTTATTTGTGTCTATCATTATTATAAAGGTGGGGCACCCTAGGGCAGATGATATGGATTATCACGGCCCAAATAATGTGGTTTTGTAAGTGGACGAACATGGAGCTGTGAATATCAAAGATGAAGTTAATGATTTTATGGAAGAAGATGAACATGCGCCAGAAAACACAGTTGAAGATGATGGTACGAATACATTGATCCATGACACATTTAGTGGCAGAGTTGATCATGATGATCAAGATGACTTTGATGATGTTCATGATTTACTTGTACTTGAGAAGGTATATGAGCCCCTTTATGAAGGCTCCAAACAACTCTTCTCTCTGCTGAATTGTTGCTTGAACTTGAAGGTTATGAATGGTTTATCAAACATAGCAATCTCACAGATGTTAAGGTATGTCATATATGTCATTTTTTTCATCTATTTTAATTGTTGTTAGTTCATCACTAGTAAATAAAGGATGAAATATGTACCATTAATATTCTTTATATTAACAAATTATTTTTTGTTGTAGATTAATTGGTGAATTTTTGTTACCACCATCAAATATTTTACCTCGCTCATATCGAGATTTATCTGCCATTATGAAAGATATCAAAATGGAGTATCAAGTAATAGATGCATGTCCCAATGATCATATTATATATCATAAACAACAAGAATTTGCAATAGAATGCTTGGAATGTCATATCATTAGATATCAAATAGATCAACTAACAAAAAAGGTGTCTCGCAAGTTTTTTTGTTATATTCCCATTATTCCACTTATGCAACGATTATTTAGGTGTGAAAGCTTAGCGCAATTTATGGATTACCATGCATGAAATAGAAGTGGAGATGTTATTCTTCGAATGCCTATGGATTGTTCTACATTTAGGGACATGGAGGAAAAATGGCCACACTTTAAAGAAGAACCTCATAATCTTAGGCTTTCATTTGGAGCGGACGGTGTCAATCCATTTGGAGAGCTAAGATCTATTTACTCAGTGTGGCTTGTTTTTGTTATCAATAATAACATTCCTCCATGGATGTCAATAAAGAGGGAGCACATAATGTTTTCAATGATTGTTTCAGGTATTTGTTTACATCAATTTTCTTTAACATAGTAGCATCTCATTTATCTTATTTGTTGCATAATGACTTATATTTTTTTCATTCAATAGTCATGTACATTAATTTATATATATTTGAGTAAAATGGTTATAATAATTATATAATGTTTATGTTCATTCAACTAGGTAAGTACCAAGTTAAAGATATGAATGTATATATCAAGCCTCTTATCATCGAGTTACTAAAGTTATGGAATGACGTCACTATGTATGACGTCTCTAGACCAATAGGACAAAGACAATTTCAATTCCATGCAATGCTTGTATGGACAATTCATGATGCCCCAGAGCTAACACATTTTTGTGGTATGTTATAACGTTCGACTGCACTTTAACAATATTTAATTTGATGAAGTAGATATCATGCATGTTTTAAAAATAATCTATTTATTATATATAATTAAAAAAAATGACATATTTAATCCAATTATATATGATCTTGCAGGTCTTCAAACAAAGAATCACCTGCAAGCAATCGCCTATCACATACAACAGATATTTAGAACAAACTATGTAAACCCTCAAAGCATCTTTTTGCAATAAAAAAAACATGCACCTAAAACTAAGTTGAATGCAAGAAAGCATGAATGGGTCTTGGCAATAAGGCCTAATCAGGTACCCAAGTACAAATGCAATAATGAGGTCGAGAAGGAAAACCCAGTGGGACAAAACCCCCTACAATGAGATGACTACTGCAAAGAAGCACTAGAAGAACACTGTGGAGTAACACTGGAACTGCAATCTAACAAGCAAGGAAAGATACTTATTTCTACAACTGAAACCAAAAATGGAATCATAATAATGTGATAATAGACCCGATGCCATGGAACACTGAAAAAATCACAAACTAAAACAACCCTAGAATCTGTGAAGCAACATTAGATGAGATGATGACATAATTTGGAAACTGTGTATCTTGATGCCAATGCCTAACTGTGACTAAAACTCTTTCATGAGAAGGAGTACCATGAAGAGTCTGGAACATTAACCATAAAAACATGGCCCTCAAATTGAGAAGGATCTGAACCAATGCGGATCAAGAAACATAATCTCTCAACTGAAGTGTGAACCGATGTGAATCTGATATGTGTCAAGCTAGAGCAAAAATGTGGCCAAAAGAAACTAAGAAACCAAATAACCCATGTGAGTTGCCATCAAAACAAGATGGAGATCAAAGTGCATGCACACTCTAATTAGATTATTATGCAAGAAACCCCCCTGATGGAACTTTATCTCAGTTCATTTATTACAATAACCCAATTATTTTAAAAAGAGAGCTTACAAACATGCATAAACAAAAAATATAAATGATGTGGTATTGAAATGAAGTATAAATATTCAAGTTTCACCTTTCCAACTTCCAAAACATCCAAGTAATCTCCAAAACACCCATTGGGAAAAATCTAGAATAATGATAAATTTGGGATAGATACAAAAAAAATTGCATGGACAGCAAAATAGCGCTCCTCAATACCTTTCCAACACCGCAAAGAAGACGAAAATCAGAGATCGTGGCAAAACGTTATAAGCTTGGGAGCACAAAATGAACATCTAACTTCAAACAGAAAAAATAGTAAATAAATAGAAAAATAATGCAAAATAAACTACATCACTGGAAAGTGCTCGGAACCAGCTTTTCGGCGATATTTGGTTTGCCCGATTTTGACACCGTATACCCAAGTTATGCCAAAAAGAAAAAAAGTGCTCCTTTAGGGAAAATCAGGGCTAGGAGGGGGCTTAGAGTGCCGTACGGCCGCTGACATCATGTTGATGTCAGAAATTCACACAAAAAAAATTAATAGCCATCTAGCCGTTGCAGCAAAATATCTCCCCCTTCGCAAAAAAATTGACAACCGTCGGAGGAATATGCTGTTTGAAAAGGGAATATTCCCTGTGTGCGGTTGGAGGCTAGGCACGAGCCCCTAGTCACCAATATGACCAAGGTTGGGGGCTCATACTAGTGGGGGGCTAGATCTCAGCTCCTGAATCACCATATGGTTGCGGCTAGCACAAAAGGGCCCGCGGGGGTAGAGCGGATGGCCCTCGGTCCTCCATGTGATCGGGGAGGAGCGGACAGAGCCCGCAGGGGTTGGAGGTGCTGGCGGAGAGTTGGGGCTGCTGCTCCTAGTGGCCACCGGGTGGTGCAGCGGTGGCACTATGTTATGTGTGAGCAGTGCACAAAATTAATAAAAAAATTCAATTTTATTTTATTTTTTGAATTTTTTTAAAGAAAACATGGCTCAAATTG
Source organism: Sequoia sempervirens (assembly GCA_007258455.2). Taxonomy (NCBI): domain Eukaryota; kingdom Viridiplantae; phylum Streptophyta; class Pinopsida; order Cupressales; family Cupressaceae; genus Sequoia; species Sequoia sempervirens. The sequence continues at coordinate 58,492,032 of VDFB02072274.1, forward strand.
TGTGCTGGGGAGGTCGTACGGCCCCCTAGGCAAAACTTTTTTGCCTCAAAATCAACTTTTACCAAAATTGACGAAACGAAGGGCGATCTTAAAGTTTTTGGCCTCTACAAACACAATGGTGATGTCCATTTGTGCTCAAACTGCTCCAAAAATTTGGCTACCCCCAGAGCTTGCAAAAAAATTTTGAGCCTGAAACCCTCACAGATCTAGCAAACGATGGCCAAAATCTACAAAACAAAAGCCAATCCTACTTTTTACAGCACTCTGAATCCAATGGTGAAGCCTAATCTGATCCAAAACACCTCATAAATAAACTCAAGGCATGAAACCCTCGAGGAATCTTGAATGAACTCTGTAGAGATTTTTTTCAAAAATCTGAGAAGGGACTGCAAAACAAGGCTCTGATACCATGTTAGAAACAGGATATGAAATGCAAACCAGAAAAGCCTTCCACAAAAGAGAAAATCAGAAAAAGCAGAAGCTTTGCAAAAGATGTGCAAAATAATATTATTCGGGAATTCAATAATTACAAGATATGATTTGCTTTATGAAAGCAAGGATGCATAACCTTAATCTTATCTTGAGCAACAAGATAGCTTGACAAGATAAGGATGACAACTAATTAACCTAAGAATTAAATAATTACCTAAGTAAACTTATGCAAGTGTAATTAAATATTAATTACACTAACAATCTCGTCATTCAACAAGTTTAGGAAAGCATGTGTTTGATGAGTATAGACACTTCCTCCATAGAAATCATAAGTATCGAACTACTAAAAAACATCTTTTCAATGGGAAAAAGAAGACTACATTAAAACCATGAAGAATGACACCTCGCTTATGGAAGTTGGAATATAATAGAATTAATCATCAAGGTTATACATTAGATCAATTTTTTTATCTATCATATATGAAATGTTTTGAATTTATATTTTTATATTGTGTTGTGTTTACTCATGTTGTAATTGAAAATGATTGTCATTGTTAATTTGTTTAACTTATATGCTTCATGAAGGTCGTTAAGGCATTAATGGTCAGCTTCCACAGGGACTAAAAAGTTATCCCAGACAATTTAGTAGGTTGCCTTACTATGAGTAGCTACAAATTGTGCATTTGTTTGATACAATGCATATCAGAAAGAATATAATAGAAACGTTATGGAAAATATTGGATGGAAGGCATGACAAAGAAAAAATTGTCAAAATTTATAGTGACATTCAAGAAGCCAATCATGCAATGAAAAATGTCATTCAATTAAATAGCGATGGAAACCAAATTAATGTAAGTGCCCTTCCTTGGTTATTAACAGAGCAGCAAAGCAATGCTATAAAAGAAGTCATACGAAAAATTCGATTTCCGACAGGATTTGCTGCGAACATAAACAATATAATAACAAAAAAAGGTGAATTTGGGTTAGGGATGAAAATGCATGATTGAAATACCTTCATTAAGGTAATTATTCTAGTATATTATATACACTTGTATAATGTATGAACTTTTCAGTGTATTGTGTTTACTACTTTTGGAAAAATAATGAAAAAATCATTTTATAATTGTTGCAGTACGTTCTACCTCTATCTCTCCTAGAAAAGTTTGACAACAATGTCAAGCAAGTTATATAGATCTTGAAAAATACATGAGGTAAGTAGCGAGATTTGTTCAATTCATTGTATACATCTTATAATTGCCATTTGTTTTACTTGTTATATAATATATTGTATATTTTTGTTAAATCTCATTAATATATTTGTGCCTTGAATCACTTTTAGATGGTTGTCATCTAAATAAATCCATAAAGAAGATATAAATTATTGGAAGAGAAAAATTCCTCATCTAATGTGTGAAATGCAAAAGTGTCTACCTTCAACATTTTTCAATGCACAAGAACACTACCTCATACACTAGGTTGAGCAGATTGAATTGTGTGGACCTATACACACAAGGTCAATGTAGATAGTTGAGAGGCATTTGAAATTTTTGAAGGCTTTGGTTAGACAAAGAGCACATCCTGAGGGTTCTATGGTGGAGGGATGTATGGTATACCAGACCATGGTGTACATTAGTGAATATCTTCCTAATTTTGTAGCAAAGATCCATGTAGATTGCATTTAGGATCCCAACTCCATTAACAAATTCGAAGGGGAGTACCTGATGGGGAAAGGTAGATTGAGGAAAGTGAGAGGTAATTATAAGATGGTCATGGAGATTAATTGGAATACATTTTACATATGGTTTTTATGTATATTGTACTTATTTAATTTTTAATCTTCAATAAATATCAATTATAAATTAAGGTCATATACTGTGGTATTTAACTAATTATATGTTGTTTGTGAATTTCAATTTTTTTTGATACAATTGGTCGAGAGTGGGATGCACTAAATTTGTACATTGCCAAAAATCTTGATTGGATGACAGTATGGATTGAACGATGTCAACAATCTAGTCTCACATTAACATGGGAAGGTGTGCCTTCATTGGTTAAAGAAGCTCATCATAATGGAGATTCCAATATTACACAAAGAGAAATTGATTTAGAATATGGTTTAAGAGATAAATAGGTACGTATAAATATATTAATCACCCATATTATTTGATTATTTTCAAGTATATTGATGTATATATATGTTGAGATTGTTTTCTTTGCATACATTTGGCCAAGAATAAATATGTTTATCAACTGACAATATTGCAATAATTTTTACATGTTTGACATATTGCAGGTGAAACACCACAAGGCTATGTGGTACAATGGTCATAAATTTCAAATCAAAATTTTGGATGACATGAAGAAAACTTGTGATTCTGGTATAACTGCAATCTTTCAGGTGACTAATGTTTCATCTAGAAGCGACATACATCCAAAAATCTCAGAAAATTGATACTATGGGATTTTGGATGATATACTTGAGTGTGAATTTAAGTCCTTCATATTAATTATGTTCGTCTGTTCGTCATCCTATGGTACATGCTATGATTGAATGAAAATGATTCTGAGAGAATTTTTATTGAACATGATAATGGATTTACCATGGTTAATACAAGGTTGATCGAGCGAGCTAGAAATGAGCCCTATGTTCTTCCAAGTCAATGTGAGTAGGTATTTTAATCAGAGGTTCCAGGTAAACTAGGTTGGTCATTTGTTGTTAGACATGATCCAAGAGGAAGGCCGGTAAAGTATATTGTGGTGGAAGGAGAAGATACCAAAGAACTAGAAGATGATGTAGATGATGATCAGGATCAACAGTTAGTTGATGATGTCCCTCACGAAGATGTCAAAGAGGAGGAACTAGATCATGATGATGTAGGAGTTAATGTTCATGAACATGATATCCATGTGGATGATGACATTATTGAAACTGATATTGATGACCATGATGATGATATGACTAATCCTTACAATGTTGAATTTGGATCGGATGATACAAACAAAGTTGGATGAAGAAGAATATCAATGGCATTGAAATGTATAAGTTATGCGATTATATTATCTATTTGATATTAATTTCTTGATATAATTATATTTGACTTATGTGGTTACATAATTAATTCATAATTTTTTAAATTTTTATGCCATTACATAATTAATTTAATGATGTACTTTTTAATGTTTGAAAGGTCAAAAAATTAAAACATTTCAATAGTGATGTTAACATCTTTGAAATTAGTGTGTTTTATGTTTCATGTCATCATAAAAGATTAAAAAGTTAGTTGTAGAGGTGGTTGTTCAGTGGTTGACGTGTAAAGGCCTATAAAAGGCATAAAGTGATCATTGTAATGGTTGTTGATGGTTGAGTATTTAAAATACAAGCTCTTGACATTCAAAAATCTGTGTTTTTCTTCAAAATTTCTATATTTTTCCTATTATGCAACACTATACAGTCACATGCAGCCATATTTTGATGTGAAATCAATTCCATGTCAAGGAAATATATGTTAGCTTTGATTTGAATATGATTTGAGGGCTTAAGGCATTGATTTGAGTTAGAAAGCTTCATTTATTTGCATACAGCCCAGTTACCCTGTTTTTGAGGGTTTTGTTGTCCAAACATGATATAAAGGGGCTCTTACACTTTTTGTGATTACTATAGCTTGTGTAAGAGGCCCCATGGATACTATTGTAATTGTAGGATGCATGAATAGAGTGTAGGATGAGAAATAAAAAAGGTATAGTTGCTATTCTCAAGAGTTTTGTGAAGAAAAGCATGTGAAATGAGAGGTTCAAGCCTAGGTTTCAACAAAACATATATGGGAGATATTATTTTATGAATTTTTATCCATGTGCAGACCTAATGAGTTGTTTCTGAACACTGAATATAAATGATATACATACACACACACACGCACATATATATATATATATATGTATATATATGTATGTATGTATGCATGCATGTATGTATGTATGTATATTTAAATGTAAATATAAATGCAATTACTGGATGCTCTCCTAGAACAATAAATGCAACATATCATTAAAAAAATCTATATCTATGTATATAAATGTGTATTTCTAAATGCAAGTGTAAATGCCAAGATCATATCATTTTGTAGTGTTATAGATACAACATATCCATAAATTAATGTAATTGAAATTCTAAAGTCTTCAACACATATAATATGAAATCAATCAAACTATTAAACTACATGAGAAATAAATGAAATCAATAAATGCATATGTATGTGTATTTGTAAATGTAAGTGTAAAATAAATAAGAATAATGAAAATTATAAAAGAATACAAGGAAAGGTTTAGAGTTTAGAGTGGGAGAGAGATAGAGGGTAGAGGGTTTAAAGGTTTAGAGTTTAAGGGTTAATGGTTTAGGTTTTAGGGTTAAAAGGTAGAGGGTGTTGGTTTATTTTTTACACTGTAACCAAGTTGGTCTTCTAATCTACATATGGGATTGCCAATTCCAATCAAGGGTAGCTCGAAGGACTTAGACCAACTAACGAGGAATTTAAAAATCCTCCTACACTTTGGGCTCTGCAAGACCTAGGAGGGTGATCCCTTAATGTGTTTACAACCTCTGCACCAATATAATAAACAACATTAACACATAACAGATAATCCCATTGAATAGCTCAACATAATAGGATAATATCGAATAAAATTGGTTGTTCACCAATAATATGAACTATGTGGAGTATGAGATAACTACACCACAATCCATAGTAAAATACAGTCATTAATTTTCAATTTTTAGCAAGCTCTAGGAAAAGGAAAACAATTATTGAAGTACACAAATAAGTACAACTTAGATCAGTGTCATATATCCATTGTAGGAGTCAAATTCATAAGAATCTAAAAGTTTATGATAGATTTAATACATAACATATAAGATCCCTGACAATGTTGCATTACAATTTCATTAGTATGCATTCTCACCCAATACTACTTATCAAATCCTTATACAAAACATATCTGCCTATAATCCCATTCAAGCATTTTAATTAATTCCTTGAATTAAAGCTAAAATAAGGATTATACACACCACAACAGTGAGATGAATGAAACAACCCTTAGTCATCTTATTCAAAATTTGGATATGCATGTATAGTGGAGAGACATGAATTTGAATTTATCATTTCAACTCAAATTCTAGTACTGTTATACAACATTAAATCCCCATGAATTCAAAATTGATTACAGAATAACTCAGAACCTAAATTGTATTTCTCTTTAAAACCATCAAACTTTACAATTTGCTCTGCAACTTCACCTAGACTCAACCAAAAATTATCTAACTTGCTCACCTGTACTTTTGGCCTTGAAATCCTTCTTATAGAAAATGAAGGAGAAAATAAGCATCAAGCCAGAAAGAACACATGTCACCAACCAAATGAAGCATCTCGTGATATTCCAAAAATCGTTACAATAGCCATCACCCTGGAGAATATTCCCGTTCATCATGTCAGCTGAGGAAAATTGAGGCAACAACAAAAAACCACAAGAAACCATACCAAGACCACCATCAAAGTAAAACCGAGGCCGTTGTAACTGCAACATCTGATTTACCATCCGTTAGTAATTCATTATTTTATTCCTCCTTAGTCAAATATTTATTTTTCCACCCCTAATATTCTTCATCAGTCAGCCAGTCAAAATTAATTACCTCATTCACCTTGGCATTATAAGGTGTGTATTTTATTGCTACCTAATTTGCATCTCTTTCAAAAGATTCCAAAAATGAGCTGGTACTAATGATTTTATCCATACAGCTCACCAACAAGTCATAATCTAAGTCATCACAAATTAATGTAATTTGATCATTGACGACCTCACTTGCCTGAGCCTACCACTACTGGAATGACCTGATTTTCCCCTGGTCATCAATTATATCAGGTAACAATGTGTTACCCCAATCATTGAAATTCTTCACCAACTCCCTAATCTTCCTACTCAAGTCATCTGGTAAGGTCTGAAAAACCTTGCAATTATTTTACTAACACTTGAGTAGGCTTTAATTATTGGGGTCTATTGTTTGTATCAAACCTTGAGGCCTTATAAATGACTTCCAAATCACTGGCCCTAGGGTCCAATTTTCAATCAATGGTATCACTACCTCCTGATCCCTATCAATATTCTTTATTGCATCTAATAGCAAATAATATAAAGAATGTATAGATAGCAATTTATTATCAACCTTTTCATTCAAATGTCTTAAAACAATAGTAACAATCTTTTTTTGCTTTGAAAGAGATCCCTCGTCACTTACCCTCAAATATGCATGTAACTCATCAATTCTTTGCAAGAGTTTCTTCTTTGTAGGATCAATAGAGCACTTTGTTTCTTCATCAATTTCCTCTAAAGAAGGGGTGAAGGCAGGATTATGACTGGGAGACCCTAGTGTGGAAACAATTGGAGAAGCAAGAGGCACTAACCCTACTATGGAAGGTAATGTACTGGTCCCTGGAGCACTTGATGTATCCCCAATCTGTCTATACCTGAACCTTTCCACCTCAGTTTGCAACTCAACATTCCTCTATTGCATCTTGTTGTATTCTTCAATCAAAAGGTTATACTTTTCCATTAGGATTTTCTTTCTAGCCTCCTCCCTTTTAGTAGTCTTTTGGGCCAATTTGGCTGCATTCAGAGTTAAACTAGTGGCCTTGGTGGTTGAGGTTCTAAAGCTCTCTTTATTATTAATTCCCCTCTAAAATTTGGATTAATTTCTATAATATTTGGCTTTCTCCCTTATGGGGCCAATGCCCAAATTGCCAAGGTTTCATACTCTTCACTGAAAGTAGAATCTTGAAGTGTTGCCTTGACTTCTTCTTCAAATTCTTGCAAGGGATGCTTGGACTTCATAATAGCATTAAAGGCCACTGCATCTGCAATGTCCCATTCAGGCATAATCAATACACCAGCTTGACTCACCAATCTTTTGCCTTCCTCAGGAGTGATGTTCTTAAATTCTTCCATTAATTCAGCTTTCACTTCCTCATCATTCTCCTAGTCTAACTTGCCAGGTCTTAGTTCTCTTCTCTTCTTACATTTATTTTGATATTCTTCAAACTTCATCCTCCATACCAATTGCAAGAATATAAGAGTCTTTACAAATACATATTCGTCTAAAAAATCCTTACATGCTTCCATTCTTGCATCTTGTACACTTTTTCCTTTCATATCTAAATCAAATAAAATCAATTCAACTAGCCTAGGAGGGGAAGGAATACAAACTTGCATGTCCTAATCAGTAACAATAATTTCATCCATCAAACTCTCTTGTGGTTGATTAGTTCTTTTCCTTTTAGGGCTTGGCTTAAATGGTGGTGATGGGGGACTATCTTCTGGTGATGAATCTAACTAAATGATCTTAATTGCCCCAGGAAATTTGAATTTTGGACCTAGTTGTGAAGGAAAATTCATAATTTGCTTCCCCTTTTTGTCCACTTCTTCCTCATTACTGCTGCTATCCTTTTTTCTCCTGTAAATGGGCCACTTTTCTGTAGGCTAGCATGCTGGCCTTATTTCAAATGGTCTGGCACCTTGTTCTTGTACACCCAGACTCAACTCTAAGTTTACCTTTTTGGTTCTCAATGTGCCCATAATCTCTTTGAAGTTCTCCATTAGAAAATCAATTTTCTTATGGTGGGGACTGAACTCCAATAGTGGATCATATTTCAGATCCATTTTGTGCACAATATCTATTAGCTTATCATAAGCTATCCATTTCTCCTTGTTCAACTCCTGCTTATATAAGTTGAACTCATTTCTGATCAAGTCCTTAGGAAAGTTGAACTCATGCACAAACTTGCCATCCTTTATTCTTTGTCTAAAAGGGGTAAAGAAACCTTCAGTATCATGCTACCGCTTTGGACCACATCTCAAATGATAATGCTCAAAGAATTTCTCAAAGTGCACCCAACCTCCTTTTGAAAAGGAAAAATCAAATACCACTATATAATCAGGGAAAAATGTTCCCTTACTCCTCCCTGTGAGGTTGTCCTCATGGATGCAACCTATCTGCCACATAACTTCTACAAACCCCACTCTTGGTGGCACATTGTATGGCAGTATATGAGGGGCTCCTTGAAAACTATATACCCTCAAAATAGTGCTGACTGGGTATGGGATAATGTCACCCCAGTTATGGCTGACTTTTAATTCTAGCTTCCTCCCCTTTGGCCTAAGGAAATCATGTAATTCCTCAGGAATCCTAGGTACATTCACCATCAATCTAGCCCTCAATTTGGAAGCAAAAAAAATATCAAATTGCACATAACTAGTGCTTTCCTTATTACAAGATAAATTTGCAACCCATATATGTATTGGCAATCTTTCTCCATCAACTGATTTCCTTAATTTCATCTTCTTAGAGAAGAAGTCAACATTTTTGAATAAAAACATATGCATCAACATATAATACAAAAATAATTGAGTGCCGGTATCATTCTTCTATAGCTTTGACATCTCCTCATGTATCCTCTCAGCTAAGAAAGAACAAAGTAATATGTGATAGAGAAGTTAGGGTGTTGTATTTGCACCCCCATGTACATGTATGCAATGGGCATCACCGCACCAGGACTGAAACCCAAAATCTGACATAATGAATAAATAGTGGCCATAAAATTATTTGCAAAACAATTTAATTTGAAAGGTTCTTGGTCACTGGGGCTGATATGAAATCTTGAACCTCCTACCCTAACCAGATGAGGTGGAAGCAATTTAGCTCTAAAAAGAGACTTCAACTTTGCATATTCCTCCTTCATTTCCTCAAGGTTGATAGGCACCAAGTCCTCACTCGGTTCACTCAAGTCAAAAATCTATTGAATATCATCTTTGTTAATGCTTAACAAAACCTTTCCATCATTATCCCTAATTACCCATGTGACAGGGTCATATCTTGTAGCTACTACCCTAAGCAGGTCTACATCAAGGAAAGCATTCAGTACCACCAACTTTCCCATATCATACATCCATCCATTTGAAAAAGGGTGAGGAAAATTCCTCTTTCCATACCATAATCTGAACATTTCCAAACCCATGAGAGGAACCCTAGCATCGGCTATGTTAGAACAATTGTATACTAACCCCTCCCCCAAGATTTTCCCTAACATTAGAACCAATCCCTTCTTTCTATCATTCGTTGACAAGGGAAATTGATCCAGGAAATCATCATACAAGTTTCTTTTTAAATAGTCAATCTAGCCATAATGTTGCTTGGGTGGTGCCATCTCAAACAAACTAGGGCTTCTTATAACTTCACACTTCAAATAGCTAGGACTAACCAAAGATATGAAATTACAGAACAAAATATTGCAATTTCTCATAATTTAAATAAACTATAGCCCTAAAATATTTATCAACAATCCCTATGATAAGTACATCAAATCTTTTCCTTAATTCAAGCATAGAGTGACCGGGAAACACAAAAATTAACTCACGGCTCTTTTCGTAGAATTCCCAAATTTTGGCTGTCAGGGTTCACAACCTTGCTCTCGGCTCTGAAACTGCTTCGCAAAATACCTGAATGCTTTGTGACACACATAAAGTAGGAGAATTGATTTTATTTTGATCAAATTTTTTCAATAAATATCTCATCCGTCATTAAAGCTCACTCACGCATTGCACGAACGACTCCAACCATATTTGTTGCAGATTTAAATTTGAGTCGTTGATCCTTCATTTTGATGAAATCATCGACGACTACCTTCAAAACAGGTTGACACAATCGCCAACATGGCCATAAGGGTCTCACCATACCACACACTGCGAAGGAAGTCCATGTGGCGATTGCCTGTGATATTGCAATCAGTAAAAATCCTGCAACTTCGGATCACACGATGGTGGGAAACCATAGATCTTCAACATCAATGATCTCATTCCTTCAACAGAGTCATTGGCCCTATCATTAACCCTTGAGCAGATTTTTCATCAAGATTATAACACATCTGTCAATTTGAATCACATGCATCTTAAGAGCACTTTAGTAACCTACCTTTTAATGTATTTAAGGCCAGATTAATTTTCCACAGTATTTCCTTTATTCTTTTGGCTTCATCAGATGAGACACGTGGCAACCGCCCATGATATCATGATCGACGGTGGGGCCATCACGAGATGGCAAGGAATGGCTGAGATCAAATGGTAGTTGATCAACGGTCATGCAATTTCATCCCCCAGAAGGACACGTGGTGCCCACCCGTGATATCGCAATCAGTAAAAGTCTTGCAACTTCCAATCACGCGATGGCGGGAAACCATTGATATCCAAAGTAAATTTGATCAACGGTAGTGTGAATTTGATCCCTTCTACAAAATAAAACATTCATTAAAAAGGACGAAAGGACATCACTAGGCTAATGGTAAACAACGACATACGTTGTTTTTTAAAAGATGAAACACGGGGCCAACCAAGACTTAGGAAATAAAACCCTGCAGAGGAAATAAAGTATTAAAATCAAAGGAACTCGGCCTAGATGAATCGATATGACATAAGTTGTTTTAAAACCCCATTAAAAGTAACAATGAAATAGAACCCAACCAAAGTGTGAAATAAACATTAGGGTTTTACATGAAGACAAAGCTAAAACCCCAACCCTTAGAAAACTCAAACACCATGAAAGACCAGAGACATAAGGCAAGGCATGAGTGAAAAACAAGGAGCAAAATACTGAAGTTCCATCAGTGGCTCCAGTTGGGGATGTTCATTCCAATGGAATGAAGTGAGAATCCAGAATCTCAGGTAGAGCAGACCAAAATGCAAAGATGACCAAAAAGGGACTGTTCGGACAAAACAACCCCAACTATGTACAAAATATATACAAAATATACAAACCTAAACTACTATTCATGGAAAAGAATACTTCAAGTGAAGTATAACTTCAAGAACTATCCATGAACTGGCAGTTCTAGAAGATCTCCTGTCATATCTTGGAGGAAGTATGAATTTTCACCCCACTTACCATTAATCAAAATTGGACCCAACTAGATTGCATCAAATTTCCCATTTTTCCCTTTATCTTCCAGTTTGGAATTCCACATTAAAACCAAATCTCCATCTTTGAAACTCCTTGCAGTTGCCCTCTTGTCATATAGATTCTTTACTTGCAACTACAACTTTGCATTTCTCTTTTGGGCTTCCCTCCTAGTTTCATCTAATTCTATAAGAGCTTCCACTCTTAATTGCATCTCATCATCAATTTCATTATCATACATCTGGACAAACTTATACATTTCCATTAAGTTATTTTGGGGCAACCTGACATTTATCCCATAAACCAAGTCAAATGGGGCACAACCTATTTCCTTCTTCACAATTACCCTATCTACCTAGACTTCTAATCTCAACTTAGAATCCCAAGCCCTTTTATTTTGATCCAGGATTCTTTTAATAATCTTCATCAAGATTTTATTGCTTGAATCTGCTTGTCCATTTCCCTATGGGTGGTATGGTGATGAATAAGAAATTTGGATTCCATGCTTCTCACAAAACTCTATGTATTCCTCAGATCTAAAACACATTGCATTATCTGACACAATCCTTTCTGGACATACAAATCTAGTCAATATGTTGCTCATCAAATCCCTTAATGTGTTTACAACCTCTGCACCAATATCATAAACAACATTAACAATAATAGATAATCTCATTTAATAGCTCAACATAATAGGATAATATCGAATAGAACTGGCTATTCATCAACATTATCAGCTATTTGGAGCATGAGATAACTACAACACAATCCCAAGATAAAATAGGTCATTGATTTGCAATTTTTAGCAAGCTCTAGGTAAAGACGAAAAAATATTGAATCATACAACTTAGATCAGTGCCATATATCCATTGTGGGTGTTAAATTCATAAGTATTCAAGGGTTTATGATAGATTTAACACATAACATATACAATCCCTAATAATATTGCATTACAATCTCATCAATATATATTCTAACCCAATACTACTTATCAAATCCTTATACAAAACATATCCACCTATAAGCCCATTTAAGAATTTTAATTAATTTCCCTTGTCAACAAATGATAGGAAGAAGGGATTGGTTTTGATGCGAGGAAACACCCTAGGGGAGTGATTAGTTTTTAAGTGTTCCAACATAGCCTGATGGAACACTGGATCTTTTCTCATGCTTGGGAAACCTTTCACCAAAAGATGCCATGAATGCACCTTACCCAAAGTATGCTTTAGGACCTCCACACATACAAACACAAGGATTGTCATTTATCATCTTGCAACAGTGGTACCTAAGATGATGGTACTACCCCTCCCTTGGACATTGTTGTCTTCTTACAATTGGATACATCGGTCCTCCTTTTGATTTTTTCCAAAAGATATGAAATGATTTCTAAGCAATGCCTTATTGGGTCAATGAGATCACCAAAAGTATAGGACTTTTCAAATGAAGGTATATTATTGAAACCTATCCCTTTTCTATTCACTTGTTAGGATTTAGTAATGACTATCCAAAGAGAAAATGAGATAGTGGCAACAACCATTTATATTATTTATCTCACTGCAATCCATTTCATGGCTATAGTCATGTTTCCACCTAGTGTAGATTTATTTTTTCAAATTCATAGATAACATGAATACAAACCTGCAGCCTTTAATGGTACTGCTCTTATTCATGACTATGCTCGGTTCCCTTGAAGCACCATGATTTATGATGGTTTTTATGTTGAATATCTTCATTAAACACCCCTGTGCAAGTATATGCCTTCACTATTATAGCCTATTGCTGGAATGGATGATCAATGGTATGAAAAAGTAAATATACAACTATGCTTTGCTTCCTTCACTACTTGCTGCTGATTGTTGATTGTTGTTCATATGCACTTGTACCATTGTAATGCTTGATGTCCTACATGAACCTGCATGGTTGTCTTGTAGCATAACCTCATAGTTTTTGTTTATATACACTTGTACTATGGCCTTGGCTTCCAAAATGAGACCTCTCCTAAATCATAACTGCTTAATTGTCATTTGTAACTTTTTGTTTCTTGTATGCAATCATGATCCATATTGGATCAATCATGATAACCAAAACCCCTACATGAAAGGAGCATAGCAATTGTATCTCGATCACATGATATGAGGGTTCCATTGCTGTAAAAAACCTCTTGTAATGACATGTTTTCAATAGAAATATTATCTGTGTCAACTAGAGTTGATGTTTCTTGAATGTATTTTCCTTTTATGCCTTTCCTTAAAACATCATGCATTGAATGTTATCTGGAAACTTGTTCACCTAATGTTTGATTGTGAAGGCCTTGAATAGAGCCTTGTGCAACTTTAGATTTTTTTTTTGTTGTTTTCCTTCATGAGACCATTGTAGCATGCATTGTTGGTTGTCCTTATCAATGACAATAACCTTTACCTATTGCATTCACTTTCACTAGTACACCCATGAATGAATAATATCCCCTTTTCCTCTTGTAGCTCTTGCAAAGGTGTTGTCCTTGTACTTATATCATGACCTTGATTCAACCATTGCTCTTCTTTTGTTATGTGTAATAAATACACATAGTCTCCTCATTTTATCTTTATTGGACAACCACCTGTCACATATGTGGGTGACCTAACAACACATGTTCCTATGTGATGTGTGACTGTCCAATAGGGTTATGCTGAGAGGGGCTTGAAAACAACTTGAAATGCTTCCTCATTGTTTAAAAGATGCATAATTGAACTTGATGCGTCTATGAAGTCACTTCCTTTATAAATAGATCATGGATCTTCTTAAGAAGATTGATGGACATATCAACACAGTATGTTGCATCTTTTGAATCTGTCCTTTCCTGTCCTATCTTATGTTACTAGTCTGTTATGGTATTGGGAAAATACTAAGGTTGGGGTTTTGTCTTTGACTAAATCCCTCTATCTCTCTCCCCTCTACCCATAACCCTAAACCCTAAACTTTAAACCCTAAACCCTAAACCCTCAACCCTTAAACTCCAAACCCTTAAACCCTCTACCCTCCACCCTCTACCCTCTCTCTCTCTCTCTCAAGTCTCTCCCTCCTACTCCCTCTCCCTCTCTTAGGTCTTTATCTATCTCTCACTCACTCCCTCTATGTGTCTCCCCTCTACCCTTAAACCCTAAACCCTAAACCCTTAATTGTAAACCTTAAACCCTTAAAAACCTCTAAACCCTTAAACCCTCTTCCCTCTACATTTTACCCTCTACCCCTTATCTCTCTCCCACTCCCTCCCTCTTTCCCTCTCTCTCTCAAGTCTCACCCTCCTACCCCTTTCTCCTCTCTTAGGTCTCTCTCTCTCTCACACTCACTCTTATCTCACTCCCCTCTACCCTTAACCCTCTACCTTCTACCTTCTACCCTTAACCCTACTCTCTATCTCTCTCCCACTCCCTCCCTCTCTCTCTCACTAAATCCCTCTCTCTCTCCCCCTCTATCCATAACGCTAAACCCTTAACCCTTAACCCTAAACATCTCTTAAACCTCTACTCCTCTACCATTAACTCCTATATTCCCCCTTCTATCTCTCTCCCCACTCCCTCCCTCCCTCTCTCTCTCTATCAAGTCTCTCCTCTATCATCACTCCCTCTCTCTCTGTGCCCTCTCACTCACTCACTACTCTATCTCAAGTCTCTCCTCCTACCCCCTCTCCCTCTCTTAGGTCTCTCTCTCTCACTCACTCAATCCTCTATCTCTTTCCTCTACCCTTAACTCAAACCCTAAACCCTAACCCTTAAACCTTAAAACCCTAAACCATCTACCCTCTACCCTTAACCCCCTCCTCTATCTCTCTTTCCACTCTCTCTCAAGTATCTTTCAATATCCCACCCTCTCCCTCTCTTAGGTATCTCTTCTCTCACTCTCTCTACTCCTCTATATCTCTCCCCTTAACCCTAAACTATAAACCCTAAACCCTTAAATCCTCTACCCTCTACCCTTAACCCTCCCTTCCTTTATCTCTTTCTCTCTCTCAAGTCTCTCCCTCCTAGCACCAGTCCCTCTCTCAGGTATCTCTCTCACTCACTCACTCACTCTATCTCAAGTCTCTTAGGTCTCTCTCTCTCTCACTCACTAACTCTATCTCAAGTCTCTCCCTCCTACCCCTTCTCCCTCTCTTAGGTCTTTCTCTCACTCACTCACTCCCTCTATCTATCTCCCCTCCACCCTTAACCCTAAACCCTTAAACCGTCTACCCTCTAACCTTAACCCTCCCTCCCTCTATATTTCTCCTAATCCTCCCTCCCTCATCTTCTCTCTTGTATCTTCAATATCCTACCCCCTCTTTCTCTCTTATGTCTTTCTCTCACTCACTCACTCCTATCTCTCTCCCCTTAACCCTAAACCCTAAACCCTAAACCCTTAACCCTTAACCCTTAACCCTTAAACCCTCTACCCTCTACCCTTAACCCTCTACATACTCTCTATCTCTCTCCCACTCCCTCCCTCTCTCTCTCACCTCTGAATCCTCTATCTCTCCCCACCCATAACCCTTAAACCCTACCTCTACCCCTCTACCTTCTCTCTCTCTCTCTCTCAAGTCTCAATTCTCCTACCCCCTCTCCTCCCTCCTCTTAGGTCTCTCTCTCTCTCTAACTCTCACTCTTATCTCTCCTCACCCTTAACCCTACTCTCTATCTCTCTCCCACTCCTCCTCTCTCTCATTGAATCCCTCTCTCATTCTCTCTCTCCCCCTCTCTACCTAACTCCTAAACTCCTAACCCTTAAACCCCAAAACCCTTAAACCCCTCTACCCTCTACCCTCTCACTCTCAACTCACTCTCTCTCTATCTCTTCTCCCTCTCCCTCTTAACTCCTAAACCTTAAAACCCTTAACCCTTTTTAAAACCCTTAAAATCTAATTAATATTAGGTGTGTATTAAAACATTATAAAAGTATAAATTTTTGGAGTTCTATTAGGAATTGAATGATAAATGACGATGAATGGGAAAATCTAAGGCACTTTAATATTTTCAACTAAAAAGTTAGAGTTCAATTAGGATTAGTGTTCACTTAGGGTTAGGTTTAGGGTTCAATAAATGTTCAATTTTGGTTAGGATTGAGGATGAGGCTGGGGTTTAGTTAAGGTTATGAATTCAATGAGAGTTTAAATAGGGTAAAGGTTAAGGTTAGGGTTGGGGTTAAGGTTCAATTAGGATAAGAATTAGTGTTAGGGTTAGGATTAGAGTTCAACTGTAGTTCAAAGTTAGGGTTATGGTACAATTAGGACTACTATTCAATAAATACTTAATTAAGGTTAGTTTTAAAGTTCAATTAGGGTTTGGGTTAGGGTTGGGATTATGAATCAAGTAGGTTTGGGTTAGGGTTTGATTAGAGTTAGGTTTAGGGTTAGTTAGAGTTAGGGTTAGGGTTAGGGTAGAGAATTCAATTATGCTTAGTAATCAATTACAATTAGATTTAGTGTTTAGGGATAAGGGTTAGAGTCCAAATAGGGTTAGGGTTTAACTAGGGTTAGGATTAGAATAGAATAAAGTTTTGTGTTTAATTATGATATCTAGAATTTAGTATAATTTTAGAAAATGAAATGATTTGGACACAAAGAAAAAAATAGAAAAGTTCATTTTATATAGATATTATTTCTTACTTTATTCTAAAATTCTAATTAATAATTGTTTAATTAATTTAAAATGAATATTTAATTTAATTTAATTTAATTGTATTAGATAATTAGTAAAACTAAATAGATAATAAATATTTTATGGATTTTAGAAATTAGAAGGGTTAGGATTAGAATTCTATAACTAAAAGTAATTCTAATCTTGTCTTTCATGTTGTACTGCAAATGCTACTAGCATATATATATTATTTATTAATATATACAAAATACGCCAAGAGATGTCTTTGTCAAGGCACCTATTTTATAATAGTACAATAGATGCATCAAAAGGATATCTCTCGACATATTTTATATATATCATTAATAAATAATATATATGCTAGTAAGTATTTAATAAAAAAAATAAAAAAAATATATCAATTTTTTACCATACTACTCATTGCCAAGGAGATCCACGTGGCGCCCGCCCGTGATATCGCAATCAATAAAGAACTTGCAACTTTTGATCACATGATAGCGGGCAACTGTGGATCTCAACCATCGACAATCCTGTTCGTTCAACATAATCGCCAACCTTGTTATTAACCATCGAGCACCTTTCTCCCAAGATTATAACATCTACGTTGATTTAAAACACATGCATCTTATAACTGCTTTAGTAACCCATGACATAATGTATTAAAGACGCATCAAAGTATTAATCATTCCTTCGACTTCACTAGATGAGACACGTGGCGCTCACCCGTGATATCACAATTAATAAAGACCTCACAAATTTTAATCACACAATGGCAGGAAACCATGGATCTAAACCATCGACAATCCTGTTCGTTCAACATAGTTGCCAGCTTTGTTATTAACCATCGAGCACCTTTCTACTGGGATTATAACACCTTCGTTGATTTAAAACACGTGCATCTTATAACTTCTTTAGTAACCCACGGCATAATGTATTAAAGACACATCAAAGTATTTATCATTCCTTTGGCTTCATCAGATGAGAGATGTGGTGCTCGCCCGTGATATCGCGATCAACCGGTGGGGTCATCGCGGAAGTTGGGGAACGGCTGAGATCACATGATGATTGATCTATGACCATGCAAACTTGTCCCTCTGCAAAATAAAAAAAATTATTAGTGGAAAGGGCCCAGTAATCGTGCAGGGTACAAAATAAAAACATTTATTAGGGGAGAGGGTACACTCAATTGTGATGATAATACCTAGTCTTACCACATATTTATACTATATATTGTAAATAAACAGTCCAAATGTAAATAAAGGAAAAACCAAATGTTGATAAAAAATGGACCCATACTTGAACACATGAGAACCTTTAAATGTTATATGAAAAAAACATAAATACATTCATGAAGAAGTGAAATAAGTATTTTTTTGTTTCAAATAAAATATCACAACTCTCCACTATAAGTAAACCATTTAAAAAATAAAATGCTCATTTAATAAAACAAGACACTCATTTAAAAAAGTATTGTTATCATAGTGAAAAAATATTGTTCTTATGTGTACAACAATTGGGGTAGCAATGTACAAGCATTAAATAATTTTATATTAATAGTTTGTCCTATCACAAATATAAAAGGTGAGAACAATAAATAACATGTATTTTCCCATTAAATGTGAAGGATTTTCAAAAAGTTTTAGTGTTCAACTATTGGTCCATTTTTGTTCAATATAAGTTGTATTTTAAATCATTATGTGTTGTTTTTATAACAACAAATAGATTTTTTGTGTTCAACTATTAGTCCGTATGTGTTGAATATAAAAGGTAGAGATATCAAACATTTATGGTTATCAATAAGTATTTGGTCCACTTAGGTTGTATATTAATTTTAATTTAAATAAAAATATCATATTCTTCAAGCAACAAATGATATTTTTTTGGTTCAACTATTGTGGGTTCCATGATTAAGTTTCGGTCGAACCTTTAAAAAGTCAAATTTTAGAAACTTCTCAAAAGATCTACTAATGTGGCTAGTTGCATGATGAGTCACACATCCAAACCTTAGTTATAGATAAATAAGAGACCAATCTACATTTCAAAAAAAAAATGAAGGTTCTATGATATTCTAGTCAATTGCTTCATGCTGAGAAAGTTAGCCTACACAACTAATGGGCCCTCTCCCCTAAAGGAATAAGGGGACATCACTAGGTCAATGAAAAACAATGA